>CM061919.1:161333438-161375823 GCA_031002005.1 Vandiemenella viatica | reverse complement strand
GGGACAAGGAAGTCAGCCATGGCCGTTTTAAGGAACCATCCCGGGATTCACCCAGAGGGATTTCGGTAAATCCAGAATGGGCAGCATCTGATCCCACATCCTCCTGATTGTCAGGGCAGAGTAAAACCACTCATCCACCTTGTTCGCCGTGATTACCTAGTTCCTTAATTCGTAGATCATTAATAGAAGCAGGTTGCAGCACTGAACTTAACTGCAGTGTTTAAATAGTAAAAAACCATCGCACAACTTTTTACATGTTGCGTAACAAAGACTTTCTAAGTGTTACTTTTCTCGCCTCATCTTTGGCTCAGTGTTTAAGGCATCTGACTGGAGATCTAAAGATCGGCAGGTCGAATCCCTGTCTCGGCGGGGATTTTCATAGGCACTTAACCCGATCATCACCTCTGGCACAGCTTGCTGTGTAATGTGAAGTACGACAGAACTCTTCCGTGGTTCGGATTCCACGTTAAACTGTCGGTCCCCTGTACCCGGCAGGATTGTCGGGTTAGGTTAAGGCGGCTACGACAGGGGTGGAATGCGCAGTCGATATAAACCCTGTCACCAGGTTATAACGACCACATGGAACTGTTGTTATTACCATTATCTAGTGGTAGTATTATTGTTATGCGAGAGCATCTCTGGTTAAATTGTTGTACACTGCTTATTGCTATACCCCAAGTTATTTGGTTTGAGTCTCACTAATGGAAGAAATGTTTATCAACTGGTGCGTCGTCAGAAGATCAAGAGAGATAAAAGTTCACTATTGATAATCTCCATATTATGTACTTAAGTCTTTGGTTCAGTCCGTACCGTTTCCATATTGGCAGACGAATAAATACGTTAAATCTGGAACCAGACTACTGATGTGGGAAATCTGTGAGGGATGAGAAACTTCACTTTTTAAATCTAACCCTCAAAGCTGCGCACTTGTTGTTCGCTTATTATGGACTTATGCGAATGTTAAACGATCTAACGATAGCACAAGCTGAGCAAGCAAACTGTCTCCATAGCAGTGATAGCAAGTATTTCACGAGGCAGCTTCCAATCTAATTTTCGCCTGCGCACACATGTCCCCTTGTTAGAGTCCACTGATACTACATGTAAGAAACTACTTTAAAATACAGTTAGATCAATTTATATTGCATTTAGAAAATGTAGGCATAGTAATTCATAAATGTAAAATAAAATTGAATCATGTTATTTAACCTGGCCCACGGTAGATGGGGGAATTCCCGGAGATAGAGTTCTGTATTACATTTCTAGGACTAGAGATAGAGCGATGTGTCCATTGTCTCAATGTGTGCCTCAGATGGTTTAAGATCCCTGGTGGTTCTTGCTCAGTGAATACACCGTCGTAGACGTTCATCTTCGAAGAAATTTCTAGATTTCGTCGGCGTTTGAAACTCGGCCGAACAATCCGCAATTAAAAGCGGTTACAGTCACCCGATTCATTACAAAATCTCAACTCAATATATAACTGAAAATTGTTGAACAATGAATTATAGGAGACTCACAAATATCAGAACGTAATTAGGATGAAAAACAATCAAAAGAGAACTAATAACAAAAATTGGTATCAGCAAAATCAACGAATTTCACACAGGGACAGGCAAATGTATAAAATTTAATAAAGATCTGACGCGTATTAGCAGAGTTTTTGCCGGCCTCTGTTCTTAAATTACATTCCTCTTCCATTTAGCGTAAATATTTGCAATTTATCCGGGGTAAAACAGACACGAAAATTAACGGAATATACTAATTACATTCTCAATGTAGTCACGCTATTAATACCTTAGTCCAAAGCGAATACACACGGAAATCAGTAGCAAAAATCGCACATGCCATTTTGATTTAACATCATGATTCCCAGTTAAAAAAAAAAAAAAAAAAAAAAAAAAAAAAAAAAAAAAACCCTGTAAAGTATCAGTAATTTAATCAATTTTACAAATAATCATTGTAGGAGACAGTAGTTTAAGACTGTCGACGTTTTTTTTTCTCTATGTTTCTACGTTATTCTGTTTTGTATAAATAAACATATATTTGTTTCTGGAGAGTGGATCCAATTACTCGTCGAGCGTTTCGTTGGACGGATCTTCCTCGACAGTCGCCCATGAATGCATGGTTATAGTATGTGCTAGACCTTATGATCGAATGGCTCTGTCAATTATGTCACAAATTTGCTCCACTGAGTTTATATCGGATAATCTAGATAAAACCAAAGTTTTCTAGAATGTTCCTCAAACCAATCTCGCACAATCTGGAAACAGTGTTTTGACGCACTATTATCATAGAAAAGTCACCAAACATTTGAGACCGATTCAGTGTTGACAAAAAAATTCGATATATATCTATTAAATACGCCCAGCACCATTATCAAACCACCATTAGCTCGAACAATGCCTTACTAGCTGAATTCATGACAACATGGACTTTGCGCCACATTCTAATCCAACAATAAGTGCTTACGAACTGAAAATGAGACTCTTCTAGTGATTTAAGGTTGAGTGCATGTGTCCACGAACCCGGGCAAGCAGCTATTGTGCCGAGGATGTTTTCTGCTGACGTATCCCATCAACGGCAACTGTCGCTACTTTGAATTCGCAGCCATGTCTCCAGCACATACTCCAAAGAATATATACGTGATATGTCTCTAAAGTTCAGTGAATGGTGTCATATCTTAACGGCAAGTTGGCGCATGTGTGCGTGCATGAGCATGGGGCTTCAGAGACTTGAGGAGAATCGATACACAGCATGCACTGCATGTGGCTGGCAGTGTAAACAGACTGCAACCAGTTGAACGTAGTCAGCGTGAGAGGAAGTGTCACAGCGCAATGGAGCAACGTGCAAAAATCAAGTTCTGCTACAAATTGGGAAAGACTGCAACGGAGACACATGCCAGAGTTGCACAGGGCTGGAAAATGGATGGTGCTCCATGACAATGCCCCTGCACACTGCGCGATACGTGTGAGCCAATTCCTGGTGCAGAAGATGGTAACTGTTCTTGAATACCCTCCGTACTCCCCTGATCTGGCTCCTGCGGACTTCTTCCTGTTTCCCCGCTTAAAGGCGGCCATGGAAGGTGAACGTTTTGCGGACGTGAATGTCATCAAAGATCGTGTGACAGTCGATTCCACAGGAGGCCTTTGCTGATAGTTTCCAGAAGCTGTACGAACGTTGTCAAAACTGTGTTGTGGCGGGTGGTGACTATTTTGAAGGGCAATAAAGAAATTTTTTTTGTATCTTTTGTTTTGTTTGTTGTCTGACAGCATTCACCGAACTTTTTAGACACATCACGTAAGTCAATTCACGTAATGTTGTTCGTCCGATGACAAGGGCGCATCAGTTCATCTGTCGCAAGTTTCGATCATTTAGCAGTCATGGCCGCTATGTTGTTCCGTTGGCAGATAATCCAGGCATGAGAAACTCTCAGTGCATTGAGGAGTGCAAAATCTGAAATTTCACAAACACTTCCGAATTGCTATATACTATGGCCGAATTATCATTCCCACTACAACACTGTTAATTGTCGTCAGTAAACATTTTACAGATGACTAAGCGCTCTGTCTATTTGTGTCCATTTGACGCTTCCAGTTATCCCATGATTTTGCGCCTGTCTTTCCGTATTCTTCTCACATTTTACTCTTCCAAGGAAAATCCCTATTTCTACGTTGGCAGTAAATAGTTTATAATAAATGGCCACTATTAGAAACGGAGAGTTACTGGCCAGAGGTGAATGGCGTTTTTGTTTAAGGACATTTAACCTCAAAAACATTTGAATGGTTCTTGATAAGAGATTGACGCCCAGTACATAACAATATCAATATATTGTTCGAGAATATTGGTTACACATTTACTACGAACTCTAGTATTCTATTAAATAGTTAGTACTGTATATCATTTTACAAAAGTAAAGATGATCATGATTTATTGTGCATAATTATTCACAATAAATCACGTCTGTCACTGTGGAGATCCTTCCTAGAGTATGGAGCACATCGTCAAGGAATTTCGTCTATGGAAGTACGATGGACCGTTTCAAGCTGTTTCCAGTGCTACAGCTTCCTTCATAGCATGGCTGCAACAACTGGACATCAATTTGTGAATGCTACCAACGTACTTGTAATTGTATATATTGTATATATATTTATATATTTACCTATGCCTTTACGCCTAGTCGACATCCAGGTCTTTACCTAGAGACAGGATGGGACGGGGACAAGTAACGGGAAGGAATTCGGCCGTGGCCTTTTGAAGGAGGCGTACCGGTATTCACCGGGAATGATTTGGGAATAAATGGAAAACCCAAATCTGGATGCTCGGACGGGGATTCGAACCGGCGTCCTCTCGAATGCGAAGCCAGAGCCTTAACCCCTCACCCACCACGCTCGGCGCATGTATTTAAATGTATTACTTTGGCTGCTTAGCCATACGACAAATAAATTATTCACAATTATGTGGAAGAAAATGGACAACTGCCATTTCTCGATGTCCTTGTTCACAAGCGAGGCGATGGACGTTTGGGTCATACTGTGTATCGCAAGGCGACCCACACTAATAGGTATCTACACGCCATGTCGCACCATCATCCGGCAACGAAGAGAGGCGTATCAACATCACTCAACTTAAGAGCAAAGACAGTATGTGACTCGGAAAGTCTGAATGAAGAAATGGAGACACTTACAAAAATATTCCGAGCCAACGGCTATAGTGAATCCGACATCAGAAGGGTTTTAAGACCCAATAAACCTATGGGAGACGTCAACTTATCCCATGATATTAATGTGCTAACAAAATTCGCCTGTCTCCCATACATACAGGGTATCACAGACCGGATTGGGAAACTGTTAAAGCGGGTGGAGGCTAACTGCAAACTTGGTCAGTCACTGACAAAGGTAAAAGACAGATTACACCCACACCAGCTTATGGGTGTTTACGAAATCCCCTGCAGCTGTGGCAGTGTTTATATCGGCGAGACAGGTCGCAATGTGGCGGAGAGACTTAAAGAACATATCCGCCACTACAAATATAACAACAGTGACAAATCCGCCGTAGTCCGCCATGCTATTAATACCAGGCATGAAATAAAATTTAAAGAAACGAGGCTACTGTGGAGAGAAGACCAGTGGTGGCCCCGACGGGTGAAAGAGGCAGCAGAAATTTTAAAAAATACCAACAACATCAACGAAGGTAGCCTTTTACTCTGCGATGCTTGGCGCTCGTTGCTATGTCAACATAAACAGTATCTCTGACAAAGGCTGGAGGATACCAGCCGAAAGCTCAGGTAATGAAATAAACAACGCGGCATAACCCGAAAGTCAATTAATCATGAACAAAGATGGCCGCGGAAGTCTGAGGAATCAAATTATTCACAACTTTCCTTAGAGAATGTATTATATACGACTCCGCTCCCCTTTCCCGTACATGCGAAGGGGAAATTTGCCAATCGCCTGCCGGAGGTTAGTTCAGAGAGGTAGGAACTAGAAGAGGCGGTGAGGTGAGAAGCGGGGCCCGGTGAACATGACCTTTAGCTGCCAGTTGATAATAGACAGGGTATTGTTAAATAATAATTTTCATTGTTAAGTATTTGTTTATAAGTATTTTAAACACCAGCATTTTATATTTATTGCTTCAGTGTAAGTGGGTCTAGCCGCATTGAAAGGCGAAGTAGAATATGATTCCACTGTAACATCTGAAGCAAACTGTAAGACGCGGGAGAGACGACGAAGAAATCGTGTCAGGTGCTCGAGCAAACGAAATACCTGAAAAAACGAGAGAGAAAAATTGGGCGGCGGAAGGAATTTTCGAGGGGAGAGCGATATATATTCCGCGGCCGCACAATTCCTCTATCTGCAGTTCCGGTTGGCTTGAGACGCGACCGAGAAAAGCGGGCTTAGCCACATTACACATTCATTCGGCGCGCCTGAAAATTCGCGGTATAGATTTCTGTCGGCGGTTCCTTCCTTCCTTCGCGGTCTGCCGCAGAATAAATAAAGAGAGCGGCTGCGCTCGAGGGTTGATTTAGCAAATCGAGCGACGGGCTGGGCGCTCCGTGTTTTGACAGCGCGCTACAGTGTTCCCAGAAAACCGACTCCCCACGACAGTTCGCTCGCTAGTTCACCATAGATCAATTCTAACCGGTCACCTATTCTGTAAGGAGATCAGATATTGAGACACATAGCACAAACAGCGAAGAACTGCAACATTTTCTGTATCAAATTCAGAAGTCGCAGGCGGTACCAAGCAAAACAGTAAGATTTGTTTACAGGAATTACCTCGGTACGCAGTCAGTTACTGAGACGATCAAAGAGCTGGAACATGTCACCGAGAGTGGTGGTGTAACGGTTAGCGTTCTGGCCTCGCATTTGGAAGGACGGCTGTGCGAATCCCCATCCGGAATCCAGATTTCGGTTTTCCATGGTTTCCCCAAATCACTCCAGGTGAATGCCGGGATGCTACCTTCAAAAGGACATGGCCGAATTCCTTCACATTCCTTACCCCCCATCCTTTCCCGTCTCTAAAGACCTCACTGTTAAGAGAGGTTAAGCAGTTAAAAAAAATTAAAAAACTGGAACATGGCTTCATTGTGTGGCTTAAAGGAAGAGTAGATCTACTAGTGTATTATCAGGACACTAGAGGGCTTAGAAGTTTTTTCTTTTCTTTTTTTATCTACGTGACGTTTTATGTATCACAGAGTCGTGGCTTCATTCATCTATTATGGATGGTGTTGTAATTGATGATAGTTATTCCATTTATAGGAAAGACAGAGATTCAACAACTATCAGCTTTGTTCGTTGTGGGGGAGTCTTTATTGCTGTCAAGCACTGTATTACTGTTGAAAGACAGAAGGAAGGTGAAGAGCATGTTCTGAATGTACAAGGTTTATACCGTAATTGCGATGACGCATGGATGGATATTAGTAGAAGGATTAGGAGTTACAAACAGAAGAGGAGAGATGATCATGTACATAACCTGGCCCTTACCTTGAGACGAAAGGGTCTGGAAAAATTTTCTTTTGTAGATAAAAGAGTCAGCGACTGAAATAAATTACCGGGGCAAAAGACGAACAATTTGCCAAACACGTAGAAGGAGTTTAAAGATGGAATTTGTAAAGGGAAAAAGTAGGTGGGTGCCGAAAAAATTTTCTCATGGGAAGGTGGGGGTGTAGGAATACTGCCACCGGAGAGTATCTGCTCTATCGCAATCAAGATTAAATTAATATGTGAATAGAGACTTTCCCGGCGTATTGATGCAGTGAATACTGTACTTCACGGGAGTCCAGCGGGAATACAGACTATTTGGTGATTTCAAGAAATAATATCTAAAAATAGACCTGATGAAGACAACCGAGCAGGTTGTTGAAACGTCGTCATTCTATGACTCTATCCGCTGGACTCCCGTGAAGAATTCACTGCATGACTAAATTAAATTGAGTTTAATATTCTGGTACGGCCAGCATAAGTTCTGTAGCAGTTACTTGGATCTAAATAATAGTATCGAGAAAGAACATAAACGAGTACATTGTCTTCGACAGGGTCGTACGGTCATTTGGGAATGATAATTACTCAATGCAATATACTTTCACTGACATGTGGTGTGAGGTTAAATGCGCGTGCAGGTGGTGTTTGGATTTTGTTGCAGTTATATTAATGGAGATTGTGGTTATGTACAAATGCAACCTGGGTCATAATAACAACTTTTTCAGTATTACAACAAAAAAAAGTAATATATGAAGTTATGTATCCTAGCAACATTCTTATGTTCCTCCAGCTAATTGAAAGACTTGATTTATGTTTTCCGTGCATTCTAACGGAGCATATGTGTGAAAGCTGAAGAAATAAGTAACCAAAGTTTCTTAAAATTACGTGTAAATTAATCAAACCAGTCCAATGAGCAAAAAATTAATACAAGTTTTACAGAATTGAAAGAGAAAAATCCAAGGTCCGTCATCTCGAAAAACCATTGTTCAGTCTGTGGAATTACAAAGTTATTTTTACACAATAATTTTCAAACAACGAGTAGCAGCAAAGCAGACTTCATGGAGGAAAAAAAAAAAATAAAAATGTTGTTACTAAGTGTTAGGCTTACTGAAGTGTTTATCTTTGGTGTAGTGTGCAACCTCTGGTTGAGATTGTATCAAATATCTTTGAGGCCTGTCTCATGACGTTAATAACATCCATCTCCCAGTCACATGGAGTCATTATACATGCAGCAAATTTTGAGCTAAGTGCTAAGCTTTATCCTCATGGGTGATGCCATTTCAAACAAACCCACAAACACATCCCGCTATAGAATTTTATAACGTGCTTCCGTTGCGAAATATATTAATGAGTCAAAACATTATGAATACCACCTTAATAACGTATTGATTAACTTTGAAGACACAACTCAGCAGCGATTTTTGTGCACCAAAATACCTGTACCCGCACTGGCATTATAACTCAGCCACAGGTCGTCTCCTATCCTACTTTACGGAGTGGTCAAGTCTCCAACCTCCACGTTCTGCGATGAGGCGTGGACGCCTACCACCTTGTCGTATACTAGCGGTTTCACCGTCCTTTCCATTGATGCATACTACAGTAGCACAAGAGCACCCAATCTGCCTCGCCGTTTCCAAGATGCTCGCTGCAAGGAACGGCGCCCACATACCAGCGGCTTCTATTTTAACGGAATTGCGTTATTTTTGCTAAGACATTTGGTGCCAGACACCTCCGGAAACCTGTCAAGGACTTGTAGCATCCTTGCCAAGCAGAATTACTGCTGTATTGCGTTCCAAAGGGGGACCAACATTTGTTTATTTTTTTTTTTACTTATGGCTTTACGCCTCGTCGACGTCAAGATCATCTGAGGTGGAATGGGACTTGGGACAAGGAACGAGAAGGATTTCGGCCATGGCATTTTGAAGGAAGCATCCCGGCATTCGAGTGGAGTGATTTGGGGAAACCATGGAAAACCCAAATCTGAAAGCCCGGACGTGGATTCGAACCGGCATCCTTCAGAATGCGACGAACGTTAACCGCTTAAACAACCAAAGTAAAAGTCTATGAAAGTTTCTTTTCACAACATGGTTTCAGGCAAGTTGCAGCCGGTGTGACGGCTAAATCACTACCTGTATATACCTCATTGAACTGAAAACATAAAAAGGTATAATATAAATGACATGCTTCCTTTGTAATTAGACAGTCAATAAGCAAACTCTAATGAAAGAAATCATCCACCAGGATGCTATCAGCATTCACAAGACTCTCTGCCTGGAATCTACAAAACGTGGAAAAAGCTCAGTCCCTTTGGAATTGTTGCAGCGTCGGTGAAAACCAACTTATCAGTTGAGACGACTAAAGGCTCCGCTACGAACGATCCATCTAGCACCAGGCCATTTCGCACCAATCCATTTAGACTCAATCCAAACTCGGGGTAACACACGGCAACATCAACTGCGCCAAGCCAGGGCAGTTCGTGCCTACAACTTTCGCTGGTCCGGCGCTGGCAATGTGTGGGCTAGAGCGAGGGTCTGGAATTTTAATGGTCACCGGTTCGAGTTCGCCCTAGAGCCATGGTTGTTTTATTTTAGTGCTATGTTATCCTCGAAAGTGTGTCTCAAAATAACGTGAAAGAAGCTTGTTACAATACATAGGGCAATATAAATTGGAGCTGGTTAAACGGTCACACAGACCGAAGCCCATTTAAATAAATAAATAAAAAACAAGAAACCTTTTGCTAGGGTGTAGACAGTTTACGGAAAGTTTAAAAAGAAATCAGCAGTCTATAAAACAGTTTTTTCGCACTTCAATTTACAGAGGAAAAAAATTAAATGCCGCTTACATGAATTATTAAAAACAATTATCTTAAATGATGAAAATAAGGAAGAACATATAATGTACAAAATACCGAGGTATTCAGAAACATATGGAAGGACACAGTGGTGTAAGTCACTTTACGTTTCTTTCCAGAAATTAACAAAATGCAAAAGATATTGTAATAAATCCTGGAACATAAATGTTGTAGAAATTATCATTTTAGTGATGTCACCTAGAATCAAATTTAACTCATAGGGTTGAATTGAATAAAATCTGTACACTTGTTGCATTTTACTGCTGACAAAAATTACTTTAACCAGTATTTATTTTTTTAAAAGCGAGTGAATTACATCACTGCGTATGACTTATACCAATGTACTTGTCATCAAAATTGATATAAAGTGAGTTTGTCTAATGTACCTCGATTTGTTTCTTCGGAACCCAATATTACTTTTAAAATCCTTTACGAAACTTAGGAATAACTCAACACGCAGGATACGTTTCCACAGTCAGCTCGCAGGTCGCGTTTACAAACAAAATGATTGAAGACTGACTTACACCACTTTTCTCATAAACATAGCAGGTGTTCCGTTCATCACTAGAATTTCCAGTTCCCCCCTTTGGAAGTTGAATGAAGACCTGTCTTTCTTTACATTTTTTACTAGGAATTTTATTTATGGCTTCAGGGTCCACTTTTTTTTTATATGTGATTTACTGACGCCACTGTCTCTTTAACCCATCCAAATCGAATCTATTTGTGTGAGATAATATTTATTTAAAGCTTCAATTAAAGCTCATATTTTTGAGCTTTGAGAATTGTTTTTGGTGTTACACTATCTCATTGTTTAAAACTCTGATCACAAAAAAGGAAAGGACTAGGGTGAAAACGAGGGACAGATGGAGTTCTATGAATTCATTAGTCATTCTAAACTAACTATTGGATGTAATCTACGCATATGATAAAACAATAACCGGAAAAGTCTGTACATATGAGACATTAAAAAAAAATGAATTCTGGTACTGTTAACACGTTACATAGAAGAAATTTTTTTTTTTTTAATTTGTGTCTGTCTGAAAATTATGAACAGGATTCACAAAAAAATTTGTCAGATTTTGACTGTGTTTCGCTTAATTGTCAACACTTGGTCCCGCGAGTAAACAGTGGATGTTCCATTTTGACGTTATGTTGGAAAGCTGAGGAATTTAAGTATCCAAATTAGTATCCACTTTTCGTTGTACGGGTTATTCCAGTCCCGTCGGGGTGGGTATACCCGAGGGATGGGTGGCTGGGCGTCGTGGAGTTTAGACAGTGTCTGCCAAGCCACGCCAGTTCACCCGAGCCCCACCACATACGACGAGTTCTGGATCAGCGCTGGGCCATTAGGACTGTCCGCTCACCCTCGTGCGGTGCCTTTAGAGCCAAGAAATTCCACGTGTGGGTGTGTCGCGATATTTTTCTGTATTTAAACTAGCAGAGTATCTGGCGCTGCCCGGTCTAATCAGGACTAATTTACCTGTACACTATTTTTATGTTTCCACTGAACAAGTTTCATTAATTTGGCACCATCCATTTCCAGAAGTAAACTAAACATTGATATACCTAAACAATTCCCAGAACGGTGTGAATTGGATGCTGTTATACAGAATATCAGTTCACATTTTGGTCTAGGCTGCATTTTAACATAAACATATCATCTGTTAAAGTTGCTGCTTGATAGCCAAAACAGCACCATTCGTCCATTAATACATACCACATGCATAAATCAGTATCTGGAATATATCCGTTTGTTTCAGTATCATGCAGAAAATAAGGATTTTGATGGTTTTCACACAACGTTTATGCTGGGAGTCCAAGCTACAATCTGATGTACATACATGTTAAAACATTAGGACATTTTTATTTTATGAATATTCAGCGTAACTTAAAAAAGCTGGTTTATTTTGACGGGATTAAAAACTGTGGGTTTCTATAAAGAACACTGGAATTAAAAAAAGGTGAAGGTAGAGAGGGAATGTGGTTGGGCATTTGTGAACCTATTGTAGACAGTATTTTTCTGCTTGTTTTAAAGTATACTTGTGCAAAATTCCTTCAAAATTGGACAGAAACTGTAGCTTTGTATAAAGAACATTGACAATAATTAATGGGGTGGAAAGGGGGAGAGGGATTGGTTTTTGTAAACCAATTGTAGACATTATTTTTCTCCTTGAAGTATACATATGAAAAGTTTTATCGAAATCCGATAAAAACTGTGGGTTTTTATAATGATAATTGTAAATTAGGAGGGGAGGGGGTTGGCTTTTGTAAATCAAATTGTGAATCGAAACCATACTCGAATCAACTTAATGATACACATAATATTTTGTAAAATCAGTCCAGTCGGTTAGGAGGAGTTCCGTGACATACACACGGACAGAAGAAATATATATATAAAGATGCTCAGTAATGTGTAACGAAGCTAAACTTGCGAACAAAGCAGCATTTAACATTCTGAAATACTATACTTTGTTGGGAACGGAATCCAAACACTTAAATGTAATAGTTTTCACTGTTTCAAAGAATTAGGTTCATTAGTGTTGGGACGGAGATAGTGGGACTGTTTCGGATGCAACACGACGTAGTTGGTTGTGAATGAGTAGAAAGAAAGTTCATCCTTACTGTTTCCTAATTATAGTTCTCACTTAAACATGAACTCTGTTACATCGCAATGCTGCGATTTCTCTCATGTGATACATGATAACAATAAAACATTTGTCACGTGCTTTTTATTCTTATGTTCAGTACATAACATATAGAATGGGCAGTAACTTTAAAAATAAAAAAGAAGGTTATTAACCACAGATTTTAAAGTAAAACTCACAATTCTTTCTTTCATACAGTCTGTTAAAATCAAACACAAAAATTTAACTATAAAAATTGTAGAGACACTTCGAAAAAAATCATTAAAACTATTTATTCTTAGTTTCAGAAAATTTTCTATTAAATGTTGTGTATAGTCTTTAGTTTTAAAAAAAATGCGCACTTGAGAATCAAATTTATTATAAATTCTGATTCAGTGATTTCCGAAAAAAACTATAAATTTTTAGAAGAAAAAATACCTTTCCTAAAATTTTTAAGAGGTTCCATATCTCTGTAAATTATCAAAGAACTTGTAGTTACAGATATACTAAATAATAATAATTCCGCGTTGTCATAATGACCTGGTGACAGGGTTTCTATTGGCTGATCATTCCGCCCCTGTCTTAGTCACCTTAACCTAACCATACATAAGCTACACTTTAACGTGAAATGTGAACCACGGAAGCGTTCTGGTGTACTTCACAGTACACAGAAATATGTGCCATAAGTGTAGGTCGGGTTAAGGGCCTATGAAAATCCTCGCCGAGACAGGGTTTCGAAACGCGGACCTTTCGTTCCCCAGTTTCACATATACTGTTAACATTAGTATGTCGGTAGATTTACCCCCAGCTAAACGTAGCCTAACGTGCCTATAGCAGTTTTCACTTTCAAAATATACAATTTTAGAGTCGGTGAAATGTTAACGTTCTTTTGACACTCACGAAGGTCATCCTTTATTATCATCATCAGTGTCCTGTCTTAAGTTCTGGCATCGCATTCGGGAGGACGGCGGTTCGATTCCCCGTCCGGGCATCCAGATTTGGGTTTTACATGGTTTCCCAAATCACTTCAGGCAAATGCCGGGATGCTTCCTTCAAAAGACCATGGCCGAATTCCTTCCCATTCCTTGCCCCCCCCCCCCCCCCCCATCCTTTCCCGTCTCTAAAGACCTCGCTGTTAGAGACACGTTAAGCAGATTAAAAAAAAAATGTTCTGTTTTAAGACAAGTTTTCAGATGGCTGCTTTGGATCTCTCTTCCACATCGATAGTCATACCGTACATTACTAGCGAATTACTATTGTTGCAGTGTCCCGTTAAGTGAGACATATTTTGGAACGATGTTGTGCTGCCTTTTGTTTGCGAAAAGTGTGATTATGTTCTGTGTGTGATAAGTGTATTTTTTTTTTGTGAAATGTGTAGGTTATGTGGCAAAGACTGGGAACCGTTCCGAAATTCACCTAAAAACCAGGACGGCCGGTAAAAGGGGACCAGAGTTTTATTTTTTTTTTAAATGGTTTTCTGCATCTGAGGCCTTACAGCTAACTGGATAGTAATGTCACTCAGTGCTTTTAGAATCTCCAGTATGAAATTTTTCCAGTTAATTAGACACAGCACAGGACGGACATTACATTCACAGATGCAACACTTAAACACCCATGCCCGCGGCCGGACTCGAACCGGCGGCCTTCGGCACGTGGAGCTAACGCTCTAGCTCTACCGAGGCCGGCAAACCAGAATTCGATCCCAGTCGCTTCGTATCTCCCCGAACCAGTGTGATAACGCCTTAACGCAAGCAACACTACTGGCGGATCAGCTCCCTCCAAATCACGTATAATCATTTTCATGCCCATAATTTTCCAAATTTTACTTTAGAATCGTTACTGGAATAGTAAGGGATAAAATAGTTCGTTGTTACTAACTCGTAAGATAAAGTATTCAGAAGTAATGTGCTGTGACAGACGAACAATAAGGGTTTCATCTATTATTCAGAAAGTACGAATTCTAAACGCAGAACCATATCTGAATTATCAGTAAAGAGTGTGAAGAAAATACGAATCAATACACTTCACTTCCATCCAACCTCATTTGGGAGAAACATGTGAAACCGGTACCGGGATGGACAGATTAATAAATAACATGCCGAAATAACCAGATATCGTCAAGTAACACTTGAAATATCGAAGGAAATTTAGCCACGTTTTTCAGTTACGAAACATGATCAGATCTCGATAAGAGTTTTGTGTTTTGTATGTAATCATTGCATAAATGTAAGACCTTTCTGGCGTAGAATTTTATTTCATAATTCTCGTAACGGATAAAATGGAAGTTAATTCATTGAGGACACATCAGCGTCTATATTAACTCGTTGCGGAAACAGCACAGAGTTAAAATTCGAACAGCCTCAAGCAGTCGCAAAGCGTTCATGTTGTACAGACGCCGCTAATGAAACTGTTCAGGTAACAACACAAGTTCTTCTTTTCCGTCGGCCCTTCCAATAACTTCGAGAAAAGCGTTGATTACATTTCCTTTTAAAACATTTTGACAGAAATTAGCTGAGAGCATTTGAATTCATTTGCTCCTGCCGCCGTTACTTCCATAAATTGAGTTCTGATTTAACCTCCGGTAAGCATCTTCGAGATATAATGCTTATTTTATATCAGAATTCTAAGCAATTTCTCCGGAGAGATTCGAGGAGGGGAAAAAAAGAGTTCCAAGAAAATTAACGGAAGAATTTAAATTGCTAATTAATAACCGTTTGTATAATTAACTAGCTATTCACAAAGTCTTATAACTGCGGACCGAGGCGAGAGCTAAGAAACTTTTATTAAAATTTAATAATCACTTGCAATTTTTGCCCCCCGCTCCTCTCTCGGTGTCTGCGCTCGCCCCAGTTTGATGCCTTCTCCTTCTTTCCTCTCGTTTTTTATCACCCGCTAACTTCGCCCCCTCCTTCGATACGGCTTCGTTGCGAGAAATTGCGAATCTCGTGGATTGTATCAATATTGCGATTAAGACATTTTAGACGGTCGTAGTCTACCAGAAGAACGGAAGACCATGGACGTGGCTCTGACTAATTACCGTACCTACTTGTTACACGGTTACCAACTTTAGAATTCCACACAGTGGCTTCTTTTCTTGCCGACCACTTTGTAGTATGTAGGTATACCCCGTGAGAAATTTTATACGGACCTAACTACACATACAAGGCAATAAATTTTAAAACTGAAGATTACAAGTTTCTACATCAGCATGAAAATTTTTCCTGTTCTAACCATCCTTTGTTCTGCAGTATTTGCTACCCTATCGTTCACTATGAGAACACTTTAAAATATCCGCCAGAAAATCAAATTAAAACTTATAACTTAACTGATTTGGAACTACCTATGGGGTATTTTAACATTTCGCTAGTTTAAAAACTTTTACTATAAGATGAGGGCTGTAGAGATGATAAAACAATCTCCAAACAAATACAATGTAAACTGAAGACTTTTCCCTTGCAATCCGTTATTGAAGCAGACGGCTTTATTCAGATTCACATCTTAGTACTAGACTCCTTTCTGTAATACTGAATTTGAGCGGTCACATCTTTAAAGGGCTGAGTTTACTTATAAAGACTTGTAATAGGTAAATATGGATGGCATTAAAACCGTCTGTAGACCTTAGGATTCGAATGCCGATGGCATATCATCGTGATCCCTTCGAAGATCCCAGCACTAGAGTGAAGGGTGACTACACTTTGTATAAACCTTGTCACTATCACTTCTTCACTAATTATATCATGCGAATCTCGTGGATTGTATCAATATTGCGATTAAGACATTTTAGACGGTCGTAGTCTACCAGAAGAACGGAAGACCATGGACGTGGCTCTGACTAATTACCGTACCTACTTGTTACACGGTTACCAACTTTAGAATTCCACACAGTGGCTTCTTTTCTTGCCGACCACTTTGTAGTATGTAGGTATACCCCGTGAGAAATTTTATACGGACCTAACTACACATACAAGGCAATAAATTTTAAAACTGAAGATTACAAGTTTCTACATCAGCATGAAAATTTTTCCTGTTCTAACCATCCTTTGTTCTGCAGTATTTGCTACCATATCATTCACTATCAGAACACTTTAAAATATTCCCCAGAAAATCAAATTAAAACTTATAACTTAACTGATTTGGAAATACCTATGGGGTATTTTAACATTTCGCTAGTTTAAAAACTTTTACTATAAGATGAGGGCTGTAGAGATGCTAAAACAATCTCCAAAAAAATACAATATAAACTTAAGACTTTTCCTTTGCGTGACCAATACAGTTTGTATTCAGCATCGTAGCTAATCATAATTAATAAACGAATAAATAGCAAAATTAAACATTACATTCCTTTGTATCTGAAAACATATAGCGTCATGACTATTACTCAAACATTTTTCCCTTAAGGTAGTACTTATAGAGAATTCTACATGATATAATTAGTGAAGAAGTGATACTGAAAAGGTTTATACAAAGTGTAGTCACCCTTCGCTCTAGTGCTGGGATCTTCGAGGGAATCACGGTGATATACCTTCTGCATTCGAATCCCAAGGTCTACACATGGCTTTAATGCCGACCATATTTACCTACTACAAGTCATTATAAGTAAACTCAGCCCTTTAAAGATGTGACCGCTCAAATTCAGTATTACAGAAAGGTGTCTAGTACTAAGATATGAAGCTGAATAAAGCCTACTACTTCAATCACGGATTGATAAATAACAGCCACCTTCTAAAGGAAGTCTGCCAATCGTTACTTATTGAAAAAGGACGGAGAACGGTCGTTTTGTCATGTGAATGTTACTGTGAAAAGTTTTGTTCTTTGTGTTTCGTGTTAATTTGTTCATGAATAGTTAAAATTGGGAATCGTCCCAGCCATCACCCAGGTACATACGAAAGCCGATTAAAAACCCAATTTTCAAATGTCTGTACGACAAGGCCTAGGTTCGACTCTTGACCCATTGTGCGAAATATGGCAGGGTGGAATGTATGGAACTTGAGAAAATGATGTTGACATTAATTTCAATACCTTAGATTCAAAGTAACTCCTGCAATAAAAGAATATCAGTTGAGAGCTGTGAATGAATAACCAAGGAAGGGTGTTAAGGTTAATCGCAAAACTGCATATCACAGTGTGACATTCCAAGGTATACAGGGTGATTCAAAAAAACGTGGACAAAATGACATGGTAGATCTGTCATACAATAAGGGACAGAGGGTCGCAAACGCCTGTATACTGGATTGGTCGCGGTGGACCAATCGCATGGCCACCATGATCACCAGACCTGTCTCCCTTGTATTTTTTCTTGTGGGGATTTTTATTAGGACTTGTGTATGAATCAGCTGTTGAACCGCCGGAAGACTTGGCAGGAAGAATCGTTGCGGCAGCCGGATGTGTTCGAAATAAATCTGGTATCTTTGAGAAGGTGCGCTGTTCCATCCAACGGAGATGCCGGGCATGTCTCGATGCATCTGGCAAAAACTTTGAGTATCTGCTGTAGGCTCAACATTTGGCTTGCATTAGTTGCATGTGAGTGAGTAATTATCAATAAAATTATCTGTAATAGTTTTGTTTCTTCTCTTTGTGTCAGTATTATTTTAGACGCCCTGTAGCGACCCTCTGTTCCCATGCGATTTTTTATTCTAATTCTATGACTGATCTACAATGTCATTTTGCCCACGTTATTTTGAATCACCCTGTAGAATAAAATAATTGATGTATTTTCCTTAGGTGTAACTTTTCCTTAACCCGAATAACATCATGATTGCATCCATATCTGTAGAATGTTGTAGGTTTTTGGTTAAAATTCGTCTACGTACAACATAGAATTCGTATCCTTTCAAGATTTGGTAGTTTTCCCCTTTATACCTCAACATTGATTTAATTTGCATTTGATAATAAACAGCGTATTTATTCTTCCTCTGTACAAACTTCAAAACACAATTTCCGTAGAACATACTTTACAATATAAAACATAACACAGGCGTACTCACAATATTAATTACCATTTTACTATAGACAACTCGTCATTTGGGATATTTTATAGGGTCCTCCATATTTAGTTCTGTCTCTCACAACATCCATTTTGTCTTGACTTGAATTCTCTGCTTTTGGTCGAGCTATACTTCTCTCGGTATTCCATAGAGCAGGTTTTCTCCCAGTTAATCGAAGGGGGTTGGCTACAAAATTTAAATTGTGGAGGCTGATTGACTGTCTTGAGAGTGCAACATTAAAGGATACTAGATGTGCGACCAATCACTTAGTAAATTATTCATCACTTCCCTTGGTAATTTTTGATTGTAATTATTCTTCCCTACAGACTACAAAATATAATCAGATACTGGTTGCTTCTTTACAGCGAATATATCACGTGTAAAAAATCTAATAAATATTATAATACAGTATGTTCAGAGAATTTTTCATCCTTTCACTAGATGTGCCAAACAAATAGATGTTAGGTAAAATTCTGGAACGCCAAAAACTTTTCAAGGTTCAAATTCTACATTCTAGATTGAAACTGAAGAAAATTTATACTAGATAAAGTGACTATGTTAATCAAGAAATCTGTACCGCAAGAAACAGTGGTAATTCGGAGATTGTAGAGGTGTTACTGATTTAAAGATAATAAATATGCATTGTTTGATACTAACAATACTTTTTACTCGATACCATACAACAGATGATCGTTTTGTCGAACAAGGATGCTGAATTTAATGATACGGGTACTAAGAATTTGACACCGTAACAGTATACGGCACACAATTCTCATTTTTAACTTACTGAAGTTTTATTGAATATGTAGAAGATATCTGTAGTAACTAACTTTGAACCAGATGACCAGACCGGTAGATATATTTATGTAATAGCTACTGTCCATAAACATTTCGACTCCGAGTAGTAATTTACCTTTAAATGGATACTAATTTGAGGAGGTTTTTATCATAATTTCTCCGAAGTCATACCATAATCATACAAATCCTGATTTACTCCCTAGAACATGTGCTGTAAAGTGTTAAAACCTAATCCATAACCAAGCAGCAGTTTTTGGGTGAATCATGTTCAATGAAGAAACTCTGGGCTGCATAATCCGGCAAGTTGTTTTTGAGTGAATCGCATTCAAAGAAATAGAATTCTACTCTCGCAGTCAAAGTGACAACAGCCAACTATATATAGAAATGGGCTAATGAAATTAAATTAGAGTATTATTTTTGCAAATGCAGTGGTGCTTACTTTGTCTAAAGGGTTTCTTTTACTGACTAGCAGTCTTTTTCCTTTCGTTTTTAAACAGAAACAATAAATAAGGTATAATTATAGAAATTAAATTCGCCGCTTCGGTAACATCATTAATTTAGAAATGAATTTTCTGAAATTCAATCCATAAATGGCAAAATTATGAACAATCAATATCATGAGTAGACGATAGTTTAGAGTGAAGCTGCTAGGGTTTGCTAGGGCATAGCCGCTAGTAGAGCTGTTAATATTTTTAAATATATCGTTTTTTCGATATATAGATATTTTAAAAAGTATGAGTATCAGCTGTCGAAATATATGAAAAAAGTACTGATACATCGACACGTTCATAAATGCAATTTCATAAAAACAAATCTTGTAAAAATAAGGCTGTCTACTGATAAATGGAGGTGTGATATTGTTCTTAACCAAGTTTTCACTTTCGAATGGTTTCTCTTGGTGATGATGATTATTGATTTTTTCTAAAAAATTTGACCATTATGAGTGTCATAATTTTCATAAAAATTAATAACATTTATAAAACACGAAAGAAAATAGCGGCAAATCTATTCTGTGTATTTTTAATATTGATAAGCACTACAATTGAGGCATTTATTTAGGTAGAAGTTTAGTTATCATAGCATTCATTATGGCCGAGTTACATAACTTTTTTCATACGATATTTTTTGAGGTATTTCATTTAGTATTGCATGTTGATACTTATTCTGAGTTGCCTTACTTTTCTTGCTCTCTAGCAACTATTTGTTACTTACAGTTCCCACTATTCGTGCTAACACACTAATTTGAAGTTGGAGTTCCCTGGACAATGCGCACGCTCATTTGAAACAATGGGCTCGCGTTCGATTCGTGCTGCGCGAGCGATGCCTTGGTTGCACTGTTATCATCATCTGAGTAGACTTGGTACCTATAACTTCCAAATTAATTATAGAAACGTAGTAAGATTTACTTAAGCTTGCTGATCTCTATGCGTAACACAAATTTGAGGGACATAGTGTCATCCAGAGCAAAAGAAAAATGATAACTTATTTTTAAAAATATCGACGCCGATTCCATATTTCAGTATCGATATATCATCCTAAAAATATCACTCATAAATATCGATATTTTCGAAAAATAATATCGATATTTTCAAAAAATAATATTGATTTTTCCATATATCGATACATTATTCAGCGTATATCATTTTTAAAATATTGCCACGGTCTATATAATTTTTACCATCCTTAGTTATTCTTATGGGTTAAATATCATTACTGTTGAGATGAAGCAAATAACGAAATAGAAGTAAGTGCTTGTCAGTAATAGTAGTGAAAGTGGAGAGTAGTAGAAAAAAATATGTACCATAGAGTTAATTCTTTACATACGGTGTTGTAAGTTTTGATGTGTCTGTTTTAACATTTCGGTAAATAGTAACAAAAATCATCTCCACAGCACACAATTTGTTGCGTTCTACAGTATTCTGTATTTCAGTTTTAGTGACTACAGGATTTTTATATAAAAACAAACCGTTAATCTCGAATTAGAAGTATTGAAAACACCACAAATAATGTAAAATAAGTGTTTATTTCCAACACAATTTAACTTTTTGGTTGGTTTATTTGTTTTTACCGAACACGTTTCACTTCTTTTACCGTGTGGCCACTCAGATCTCGATTTTTCATGGCTTCCCGAAATCACTTCAAAAGGCCATGGTCGGATTTCTTCCCAATCCTTGCCCCCAATCCTTTCCCGCCTCTAATGCCCTCGACGTTGACGAGGCGTAAAGCCAAAGGAAAAAATTGCATCTTTCACTGAAGTATCTTCAGCGGTTTCTCCTTTTATACATGTTTACATATAATTTACTTCGACGTTGTGATATAATTTAAGATCTACACTTTCAATTTAAACTGGTTTATACTTACACTTTACTGCCTTCATATGAATGATTTTAAGTCGTAAAGATAAATGGATAATAATTTATACCATAACATCGACGTAAAATATATAATACTATAACCATGTAGTAATATGTAATTACATTTAGCAGTAAAAATTGTGAAAGAAGTGAAATGAGTTCGGAAACAAATGAATGGGAAAAAGTTCAAGTATATTGACAGAAATCATTTATCTTACATCGATATTTACTTTCTGCAATTATGGATAATGCTCCACAAATTTCTATTATTAATGGAAGAAAGCTTATTCATGATAAACAAGCCAAAAACTCAGCAATTAATGATTTTCAATTCCCAAGTCATACTAACTTTGTCGTGAATTCGGCTAAGGATTTAAATTTGTTCTGTTTACATAATTCACTTGATCGGATATACAGTCATAACGGCTGTCATTGTCTGTATTATTTTTTTAGTTTTGGTATTCCAAGACATGCTTTCAATGAATATTCTAATTCATTGCGAATAATTACAAATTTTCCTCCTTATGTTATTTCATCGTAGTTTCCAGTATTAAGATTGTCATCTGTCAACTAGTTCGCAATCAACATTTAATTAAATGCAAGAATCACTTTTTGTAAAGGGATGTCCCAAGTCATTATCCCGTGATCTGGTTTGATCTGACTTCTTAAAGTCGATTTAAACTCAAAATAAGTTTCTAGGGTCACGGGTCAAAACCAGGTGTCTTGGTACGATCCAGTTCTTAAGTTTGATCATTAATGGACTCCTTAAGATTGATTTAAACAAAAGATACACTGCATAGAGTATAAAAGTGACAAATAATGAGTTTTGGTGGAAAAAAGAGAATTTGTAGTGACAAAGGTCTAGACCGCCTTAGTTGATCAGGATGAAATACGTGCTTGACCTGATATGGCCCTAAGCTTCGTTAGTGCAGTCGCAACAGTATCATACATAGCCACTAGTTTAAAAAAGGTGTTGAGCTTTCGCCGCCAACAGAATTTTAGTCCTTCGAATTCTTAAATCACTTGTTGTCTCTGGTGTAGCCAACAAATGGATAGGCTATATGTCACGTATGTCTCTGCCGATTTTAATTAAGTATTCAGTTTTATTGAGATTTATTCCAGTCGTCAAGTAATTTATATTTAACAACCAAATATTCTTCCGGATTACTGTAAATGTCTTTCGATGGTAGCAATGCAATTTCACTATCAGTAACTAATCGAATACTACGTTTTAATTTCGTTATTTTATTTATTGAAGGGTCTGGTGGAAGATTTCAAAAAATATAGTGAAATTATACACTTTATTTATACATGTAGATGTAACTTCTAAATAGGACAAGCACACTAACTAATATTATATTTGGCCGATTAACTCCGTCAAATATTTAATAACTGAACTTCCCAGAACTTATTCAGAACCGCACGAAGCATATCAATGAAGCAGCCAGAGCCTTGGCAACACCTGAAGTGTAAACTAAGCCATCAGATATTGTTTATTTGCTTAGTAATAGTCTAATAATAGCGATCTGGTAGCTCAGTGGCTAAAAAAAAAAAAAAAAAAAAAAAAAAAAGTGGCTAAGGCGCTTGCTTTCAAAACTTTCGCTGCTCCTGCCCCGGCCACGAGTCCCGGCAGGCGCAGGAATTTTGAGAGTTGTGTTTAATCATATGAGCTATGCCAGGACGCTCCGTGGTTCGGATTCCACGTTAAACTGTAGATCCCAGAGGAAAGGAACTGGCCGTCCTACCTCTGACACAATGGCTTAGTATGCCTCTTTCGGGAGGATCCAACCAACCTTCGGGTTGTGGACTAAGTTAAGTTTTTAAGTTAATAGTCTAATAACTACGAAAACTGGATCTAACCTTATAGAAGCAATTTTAAATAACAACACAGATTATTTATAAGACTTCAAAATAGTTTTGAATGTATCAAAAAAAACTGTTACGACAAGATAATCAAATGTATTATTGGCCACCCATTATGTTAGCTTGAACGATCCAGACAAGACTTAAATACGATCTGGGTAGAGGCAGGAAAGTGCATGTCTTTACTACATTTTCTTACACTCCAATGTCTTCGGTTGAGTGCTATGTTCAAGAACAGCTGAATCAACAGCTCGCCGCCATGTCAAAAAGGCAATACAAATTTCCAGTTTGACGGGAAGAGACGTGGCTTACACGTGAAAATCTCTAAACATTCTGAAAGTGATATATCGCACCCGGTCCTCTTACAAGATGTTCACAAGACACTAACTAGAACTGCGCTCCATAAACACAATCGTGGGGAACTAATTAATCTATTAACGAGATGTTCTGTCTTCAAATAGTCCACATCCTTGAACCTCCGGCGCGTGGTTTGTCATAAATTAGAAAGCAATGCAAAATGAATTCAGAACGAATAGTTAGTCGCCATATACCTGTAAATCTATAAAAATGGATGTTTGTATGTTCTTGATACAAATCCACAGTTTTTATCCGATCTCGATGAAACTTTTCACACGTATACTGTACTCAACAAGGGGAAACGTACTGTCTGCGTTTGTTTTCCAAAAACCCAACCCCTTTACCCCCTTAATTATTACTAATGTTGTTTTATTAAAACCCATAGTTTTTATCCGATTTTGATGAAACTTTTCACACGTATACTTTAAAACAAAGAGAAAAATACTATCTAAATTTGGTTGACAAAAACCCACCCCCTTTACCCCATCACCCCAATTAAGAAAAATTTACACATACCAAGGTTCAGTTTTTGCATATATCTAAAAAATGGTAGGGGAATCGTCAACATTGGATGGTGATGGAGAATGTCTTCAACAATCCGATCAAACGGGATAAAACATCAGAACTTCCATATCTTGTCCCCGTACAACACCGAGTACCTTGCTAGTCTAATTTAAAATCCAAAAGGTCATTCCAGACATAGGCGCTACTTTTAGGGGCAATGATCGTGGTTGTGATTTACCACGTTTTGATTACAACTCTTATTACTGCATTGCTGAAAAAGAATTCCCCAGAGATTTCTGAAATATCAAAATACATTGAATTAAGATAAAATGAAAATGTAAACGACTCAGAAGAAGACAATGATAAGAGTGAAGGGATGTGTACAAGAAGAGGAGAGTTCTGCACCAAGGTTGTGACAAATGACTGACGATAAGAGAGGGGAAAATGGGGTGGGAGACCCAACCATTGGTTAGAAACTGAGGAAGATGATGAATAGCTCTACTTTATACAACACTGCTAAGGTGACATACTTGAGACGTTGATAATTAATTACTGTTCGCTCTCAATTTCTAGTATAATGGGCATAAACAGAAATGGTTCATAATTCAGGAGCTGCGATCAAGAAGAAACGTAACTTATCCGGAACTGAGTTGAAATATGTCAAGACCGAATAAGTTGTCACCAAAAGCATCACGAATACTGATACAAAGCTTGTTGCTAATGGTTTAGTGGCACTAATGAAGCAATGTCGTGTGGTTCCTAGCCCATGATAAGCAATTCCATGTTTTCTTTTATTACATATGACTACTTTTTCCCAGGTAGGGCAGCAGTTAGAAATAGTCTGCTAAGAAGATAATATCTCTAATAAATGATATGTGCAGTCGTATATGCTAATTCTCTAGTTTTGCAGTAAATTCTAAGCATCCATCTTTACCGATTTAGTCTACTCAACGTTGAAAGAATAGTATCGTATTTAGCAGCACTTAGCATAGTCAAAGCCTCTATACATTGGTTGATTCCAGAAAATTTCATCCCAGACTTAATTAAGACTTCAGAGCAATAATAATTTTCTCTTCAACGCATTTGGACCGCAATTAAAGTATAAATAAATTAGGGGAACCAAGATACTGTACTAGTTTCTGTAGATATACTTTCCTCCAACACGGCTTAAAGAACTAGCACACACGTGTGTAAGATTGTAGGTTTGGTACAAAACAACCTCCATCGCTCAGAGTTTTAAAAATGGAAGATTAATGAACGAACCTGTTGGCTAAACTAAGTAAATCGGTGTACTAGCTGATAAAAGAGTGTTAGATCTTTCACGCATTCCACCTCTGTCGTGACTGAACTTACAGTTTAACGTGTAGAGCCGTATCTCATATGATCAAGCACAGCTCTTTAAAATTCCTGGCTGCACCATAATTTTAATCTTAGATATTGAATATTGAAAGCAAGCGCCTTAATCACTAAGCTACAGAATGTTGAGCAGATAACGTTTGAACCTGAAACTCGAGAATATGCGAGTTCAATCCCCAGTGTAGTCTCTCTGTTTTCACCATATTTTCTGGTCTCTAACAAAATGTTCACAGCACAGTAACTACAATTCCGCTCCTTAACCGTGATAGTGGGGCCCTAATTAGTCTGTGAATGCCACTTCAAAAGGAAAAGTTCAATATTTATATACTAGATCTTCTTTATTTTCCCGAGAACACTCAAAGAGGAATAGATCCTGCACAATGTTCATGATAAATTCCCTTAAAAACCCAACACAATTGCACTCTGCGTTTATATCTCTGTTTCTCCGATACTTAAAAAGAAAAAGTTCCCGTTTTGCATCTTAGCTGAAAAAGTCGAATTAATATGCCCACCTTGCCCTATCAAAACCAAAACAGATACTGTAGCACAGATCCACTTCAGAAATAATACACTTCTGTGAAAACACGAGAGAGTACGGTTGATAGTTATGGGTAGCTTATTATCCAGACAGAGTCCTGTGGAGACGGCATTTGGGTAAAAATGCACACTTGGAAGGGAGGCGGAGCCGCAGTAGTTCGCCGGCGAACACCAGATCGCGCGGTGACAGTCGTCGCTACGCCCACCACAGCTGCCGCGGCGGCAGTCTCCCAGTATTGTTTGCCCGTCAAAATTAGTTTTATAATTGTTGTTTATCGTTATGCATTTAATTTGCAGTTTTAGAAAGACGCGCGTAGCGGCCGAAGGGGGGATATTGTTTTAATTGCAGCTATTTTTGTTTATCAGTAATTAAAAATTGACGGTCTGTGTGCTGAGTGATTGATGTGCCGGTCCCCACGGTATGTGTGCAGTATAAATATTGGACGTCGGAAAGTTATTTGTGCAAAAACTGCACTGCTGTTGCAGCTGACAGCTAATGAGGCATCCTTGATTACCGGCCAGCGGTGCATTTCGGCATTTTGTAAACACGCCACTGGAAAAAATGATTCCCATCAATGCAATTTCGTCAGTACGCTGCACAAATATTAGACGATTTTTTTTATTCTGGCTCTCTGAAATGAGTTCCTGGTTGATCGCTTTCATTCCGTTGGAATGGTCGGGTTCACAGCCAAAGACGTTCTACAAATTTCGTCATAACTGTTCCACTTTCGAGGAGAAATCGCAGCTGTTCCCTTAAATGTATGAGCAAATTGATCCGAGTTATTTGACTCATTCATTAGCCAATGTTTAACGGAATTGCTTAAGTTCTGCTACTTGTATTCTAAATTATATGGTCAAAAGTGTTGATCCTCTCCACCGCTGACATAAATGCTGCAGTTGATTTGCTAAGTAAAAATTAAGAACTTACTATAAATATCTTGAAAATATATTGAATTGAAACTTGATTTAATGCGAAGACAAAGCGTTTGAAATCACAATACATATATCCGCTACCTGGTATATGTAGCCTCATTCCTTCAATGGTTTATTTAACTACAGACAACATACTAATTATGAATAGTTCGGTGCATAACCACTTATTGAGTCTAACAATGCTAGGCTACTGTATTATGTCTAGCTCCCAATACTATTATCACACAGCAACAGTACAGCTAACATAGAATCTTACATACTACCAACTCAAGGGCTACCCAGATACAGTACTAAACAAAACTGCTACGTGCAGGGAGCTTCTGATTATTAGCAAATGCATTACAATATTTACAAGCATGAATTGCTTAGGAGCCAGTAAGGACGTCACAAGTGATCTGAATATACAGATGTTAAATCAGAGTTAGTAAATCATAATAATCACATTCCATGGAAATTTGTTTAAAATTGGATTACTATTGTAACTTTAATAAAGAAATAACGCTACAGAACTCTTCAGCTTTATTTTCACAGTTTATGTTTTAGTATTTCTTTGTTTCTCATTAATCCCATTGTTAGAAGTGCTATGTGGAACATCAAAACAGTTTCTCTGCCCTGCCACGGAAATATAAACCCACAAAATTCAATTTACTCAATGAAAACAACAACAAGCAATTGCGAATTTGCTTTTTAAAACAGCTTCACCCTAATTAAACTAATTTTCCATCCATCAGTTATTATTGCACGTGAACTGTTTTAATAATAAGCTTAAAGCAACGAGCCATTAATGATTTATAGTGAAATGTAATTAGGTTTCGTTCGAGAAATGTTTGCAAATATTTGAGATAAATTTTCATCCAGTAAAGTGAGCTTTGAGAGTCCTGTGGGAGATCAGGCACCGGACAAATGTGTGGTTTAATTAGATTACGCTGGCTGAGGATGAAATTTAATTTTCTTTGAAGTTACCAGGTGTCGTGGGACCCGTGCCCAAATATAGGGCTCGACAGATTAAGATGGAAATTAGGGGAAATCCTGCAAGCATCAAAGGAGAGAAATTACGTTATTAAATAACTACTAACAACTTTAATATCCGCTTATCTCTCCCCAAAATGAACCGTATGCCGTGAAAATTGACATTTTTAACTGGGGGATATAATGTCTATCATTATTATTACATTAATACATTACAAATTGTTTTATTTTAAATTTCAGCATGTATCGGAAGGATACGGATTCGAATCCCCGTCCGAGCACCCAGATTTGGGTTTTCCATATTTTCCCCAAATCACTCCAGGGGAATGCCGGATGCTTCTTTCAAAAATCCATGGCAGAATTCCTTCCCGTCCTTGGCCCTAGTCCTCTCCCACCTTTAAAGACCTCGACGTCGACATGGCGTAAAGACGTAACCAAAAAGAAAAGAAAAAAGGCAGTCACTGTGGACTGCAGACAGGAGTGAAAACATAAAGATATGAACATCATTCGCGCAACACGTCATGCTTATAGTTACAGACATACTGTTAAGATTAGGATGTTGGTGACGGGAACTCTTAATTTTACCCATCCAAAAATCGCCCAACGCGCCGAATGAAATTTTCACTTCAAAACAGTTTCTCCGATTGTGGATTCGATTCCATAATCGTCCCGTCTACGGTACGGCACTTTATCACTTCATGCACGAGGACCGCCAATGTCAGGTGTATTACAAAAACTAAAAATTGTAGTCAAGATAGTCAAAAAACTGTACGTAGATATGACATTATAGATATAATGTATAACCTTCCACGAGGACTGCAGACGCTTGGTAATAAGGTATATATATATATATATATATATATATATGTTACATTCAGATATATACAATGTATTTTTGTATATATTTATGTATTATACACAAGTATAATTTATATTTTTACTGGTGTCCAAATGCAACACGTCATACTTATAGCTAAAGATATACTGCTATTTTTGCATGATGGTGACGCGAACTCACAAAATTTCACCCATCAAAAAATCGCTCAACACGCCTAAAGAAGTATTCATTTAAAAAAAAAAAAAAAAAAAAAAAAAAAAAAAAAAAAAAAAAAAAAAAAAAAAAAAACATGCTCTCTTCAAATTTATTGTGGTTTTGTTAAGGTAATTTCTATATTGGAACGTTTGCAACCTACTTTTTACTAACACTCTTTCTTGTTATATGTACTAGGTTTCTTCTCGGCATAAATAAATCTTTATGTACTACATTAATCTAATTCATTAGTGTTGTATTCATAACTTTACTATCAGACTTTATAGCTTGAGATATGTAGAACATATTTTAGGTTTTTTCGCTGTTAAAATAATCGCTCAAATGCGGTGAGTACAGATGAGGTTTCAAATGAAACGAATAAAAATTGTTATCTAAATAAAAAAAATAAAAATAAATATTGTAAAACGTCAATATCATTGGTTAAAAAAAAAAAAAAAAAAAAAAATAGTAACGGAAAAATGACGACTCAGCAGATTTCTGTTCAGACAGTAGTAAAATATTTTTGTCTGGTAAAAAGACAACAATGATGTGATGAAATAAATTATTGATAAAAGTAATGCTGTCGTTTTTAGTTAAATACTAGTGTTCCAACAACAGAGAGATTCTTGCGACTAATGGAAAACTTGATTAACCTTATTTCACTGCCACCAATCTTCTTCAGTCTCCAGTAATTCATTGTTCTCTTCAAATGCCGCGCACTTAATATTAAAATACCCTGGCGCCAGAGACAAACTACGCCAGAATTAATTCTGCAGCAGCAGGTATTAATAAAATACCTTGGACCGCCTTGTAATCTGGCACAGCCTACATCACAGGCGGACTCACGTGCTACCCCGGTTGCCTGCAATGCCCCTGCTCGCGTCGCCAGGGCAACCGACCATTACGGGAGACGGGCATATTAAAACTGTCGGCAGAGACCCCCATCCCACTCCGTCGTCCCTTTTGAAGGGCCGCCCACGCTCAGTGCTAATTCGGGCCCGTTTTTGCACGCTCCCCTGACAACAATAATTGTGATATGCGCAACGACCGTTGGTGCGTCATTAAAAGCGGAGCTCCAGCCGTCGGATCTTGGTCCGGCAATGCCCTGATCTCACACACACAGAGACTTCCAGTGCGGCGCGGCCCGACTCGCCACCGACAACCTGTTAGTGTGTGTTTGTGGGGGCGCGGAGGATGTACACGCTATGGCGGCTCCTCTCTGTAGAGGACAGTGACGCGGAAAACTCGCTATTGTGTGAAAACATCGCTGTGACAGGACACGCTGCCGTTGTTTCATTTCGTCGTCGTTATATTGCTAACCCCGCCACCACTGTCGCATGACAAGACCACGCCTGCCTTTTGCGGGCGCTCTTAAAACCCAGCAACACCGGAGAGTGACCGTTTGAGCGTGACCGTGGCAGTGTGGTAGAGACCAGGTGTGGTACAGTCCTTTGAGGAAGTACTGAAGACTGGTGGTCAAGCAATCAATTTTCCTCACGCCCTAAATGTGATATGAAATGTCATAAGCTTTTATGTGTAGATCTACATATAGAATTAAAGATATTCGTTAATTATGAAACTATAGCACAATTTTTATTCTTAACCAACCCACCCCATATAAAAATGCGTTTTTATTTAGTTTTATATAACTATTCTTATGACTGGTCGAGACCTAATTTTAATCTCTCTCCTTTGCAACAACAAACGATTTACAATCGTCAGGAAGTGTTTGCACTTTCCTAATCAGAATGGTTAATTAGCTGACTTCAACAACCAGGTCAATCCACGAACACTCAACTTTTATATTGACTTTTCCACTTAATAGGTATTTACAGGGATTTATGAATGATAACACATGTGCGCTGTTGCTCATTTAATTTTGAAGTAACGACAAAATTAGTTAGTCTCTCAGCCAAAAATGACAGACGACGGAATGATAATCACTGTTCCCAAAACCACTGGATTTATTTTGCAACTAAAATTATTATTATTATTAATATTTAATTGTGATTGAGCACATGATCCGGTGATGATTCCCCTAATTATGTAATTACCCATTTATTTTTTTAACTGTTCACATCCAGTTTTACGAATTATAATTTTAAACTCTCTTAGGATTTTGGTAACTTAATCAGAATAGCAAAAAAAAAAAAAAAAATCCCACTCCTTTATGCAAGAAATCAAGTGCCAGTTTGAGCTTGGGGACCTACATCCAACGGAATTTGGATACAGATTTTTTTCTAAGTGGAATACTTCAAAGTTGCTATGTGTTTCAAGTATTATTAAATTAAGATCGACATTGCAGTATGAAAATGTTTCTACTTATAATCCAAGTAGGTGAAACGAGAGTGATATTCCAAATTACTAGTAGGATTAAAACATCAGTGTTATTTTCATAGACTATTCTGCAGCCACTTCTCTTTCAGTTCTTTCCTTACAAAAAGTTGTTTTCTCTGCAAAATACTTCATTTCACGTCGGTGACACCTTGTTTCACTTTAAAAAGCCATTACTTCTTCTTTTTATGTCCCTTTTACTTCATTTCACTATCGTGTTTGTAATTGTTTAATTAGTATTTCGCAATTATAATGCTTCTAGCTTTTCAGTTAATCATTCTCGTAATAGTAACACGCCAAATGTACTGTCGAGATTCAATTCTACTCATTATTATTGCCTTAATTTTTTCCGTTGTCTACTAACGACACAGGAACGATATAGAAGCGCTGACCACATATTTCTGTATTTTACTAACTCTATCCCTTTGTAGTTCCGTCATGATTTAGATACGTGTGTTGAAATAAGCTGAACCACGTTGATGTAATTTTAATTTTAACTTTTATTTGGCTTATGTGTAATAATGTTTCGTGTTTGAATTTTCGTAATGTCGTTGCCAAATTCTTGTCGGAGAGTTTTTTTTTTTTTTTTACTGCATTATGGACTGATCACAAGATGATAGCGTATAGTAATAGCGTCCTCTAACAAACAAAGTTTGTCCAAGTTACCCCAAATCTACTAAACACCTTAAACAGAAGCCTTTAGCACTTACCTCTGAACATATTCCGTCCTGCTATCTTGGATGTAATCCACCTAGATTCATTAAGTCGAATGTTTCGGATATAAAAGGAAAATTTTTGGTAATTCTTCGTTTGTCACACTGTGCATTTTCGTTCGTGAACGTTTCTTAATTGCGTAGATGATTCCAAAACGACATTTTTTCATGTCGGTTATTAGTTTGAAAGCAAAAGAATTCTGCTGGAGTTAAGGCAGGTGCATGCGAATCCTGCGACATGTGCGATGTTCTAGGCTTACAACTCTCCTGTCAGAAATTTTTATTTCTTATTTTATTTTTAAGAAGTAAAAGCTTGTACTCCTACTTAGAGGACATTGAGCTACTTGCACGTGTATTATTTTACAATCCATTGAGTTTATTATTTTATCAATAAAAAATTTAATTAAAACCACCAGGACACAGGTAGGTTTTGAACTCACTTGCCTTGCGACCCGGAACTAACTGGAGTAAAAGTCGTCCTGCGTAAGTAACAGCTGCTTTAAAAAAAAAAAAAAAAAAAAAAAAAAAAAAAAAAAAAAAAAAAAAAAAAAAAAAAAAAATCAGCGAAATCACTGATAAGAAATAATTGTCGGGTCATATAGTACGGAAGACATGCCACGAACAAGCTCTACAGGCTGCAGTCAAACAGGATCTCAGGTTTGCTGATATTTAAAAACTAAACATTTGTGTATATTCCGGACATAATAATAGCTCAGTAAATAAACCGCTTCAATTGTTTTACTTTTTAATAATAATGACCGGTAATTTAGACTAATCAGCTGGTAGAAAATTTTTACTTCGCATTAATAAAACATACTGAGAAGATCATATAAACAGTTACTGTATAGCACAGTAGGGAATCTTAGTGTAAGAGTTGATTCACACTATCGATGGTTTTTCTGTAATACAGAATCCAAATAATCATCTTGCGCGATGGTTGCTACGTTACGGCAATTGGGAAAGACAGACTTGAATCACGTAATATCTTGCTTCAAATTCGCTTTATACTCGCTGTGGCTACGGGCTTAAGGGAAAGCATAAATCTGATTCCTCCTCTTGCGTTGGCATTCATGTCGTTTCACTTTGCAAGAAGTGTGTTTAACTTAGAGAACTTCTCCACTACTATGCTTTCTTCTCTCGTGTTATCCTTTCCTCTGTTTGCGCGCCACTGGAAGATAACAAGGAAACTTCAACCTAAACTTAAATCTGTTAGCAAAATATAAGTTCCTGCTGAATATAATATGGTTTCAATTCCCATCATTAACATTAATCCACAATTTAAGACGTTTCATCATTATTGCGTAAAACTGTTTGTGTTTTAGTTCCTCGTTCGTAAATGGTCAAAAAGTGAAATTCACTTTTTTTGCGCGACGTTTGATAGCACGTTCAAACAACCTTGGGCTTCAGCAAGGTGTTCGTTGATCTGCCAGTAGATAATATAATTTTGTGAGCTCTGTAAATAAAGTTCTAATTGAGAATATTACAATTTTGCTGCCTATCATATTTGTACAGTTGCATAATTAAACTGAATCATTACTAAAATACGTGAAATACGAGGATCTCATCAGCGACTGATAAATTACATGCGTATTAGAAACTTTGGTAGCAATCATTTATGCTTTTTTCACAAAGCATGTTGAATCTAATCTTTCCACTGAGTTTGCGAGATTCATCTGTATACACTTTTTTACAGCGTGGCTTGCTGTTTTTCGCTTTTCTACCACCGAATTTGTTTTTCTTTTTTCCTTTTTTCTCTTTTTGTTCTTTCTTTGCTTTTAAAAAGAGAAACACGTATGATGGCAATGGCAGGCGAATGAATTGCTGGAAGGTTCAATACAGAACATAAAAATGGTTCAATTTTGTCAGCTAGCTCTCGCAAATTTAGTGAAATTATTAATTGGAACATGCTTCGTTAAAGAAACATAGACTATCATCTGGCAAAGCTACTGATACCGATCTAAATTATCTGTCGCTGAAAGATAAGAGATGAAACATATACGGCAATAAATCACTCAGAACAGTTTCGTCAGCATTATTTAGATAAAAAAATTGGGTTTAGTTTTTACAAATTCGTTTATCCAGGATTTGCTTTGTTGACAGAGATTTTGGTGTACTAGTATTTTAAAAAGTTTTCCTTAAACTCTTTTCTAAAAGCGCATTCTGCTTAAAAGGTAATGTGAACGTGACAGCCTTTAATGGAATTCAAAACCATTGGGAATAGAAATCTATATATATATATATAAAGATTAATGTATGTTTGTTTGTTTGTTTGTTAGTTTGTTTGTTCTTCATACAAATCCATAGTTTTCATCCTATCTCGCTGAAACTTTGCACTCTTATCCTTTGCAACAAGGAGGAAAATACTGTCTACATTTGGTTGAAAAATTTCCCGTCGAAGTTGTTCGGTTCAAATTTTGAGAACTTATGGAATGGTGACAGAGAACGGATGTGTGTGTTAGTTTGTAATGTTACGTCGCTTGATCAAGCTGTGCTTCTCGCGCATTATGTTAGTGTATAATTTGTTAATAAATTTCGTTTAGAGAAAAAACGTATTATTTAATATTGATGTCGATTTTCTCTGTCTTGTTACTTTGTGTCTGCTGAAATGTTTCTGGCACCAGTTTATTTTGCCTTTTTTTGACATGCCTTGCGGGCGTAAACTGGCCTATGGTGTAGCTCTAGCAGAGCACGAACAGCTATAGTTATTATTATGCTGACTCGCTGTTGTTTGGAACCAGTCCTTCGTTACCAACAACTTTCTATATTCAATTCTGCCAAAGAAATTCCTAATCCACGCGTACCAAGTCGAGGGAATCAGCTAGTTTCTTATAAAATCACAGAACTGGAGTGAATGGAGTTCGGTTACTATTCCAGATAATTCTCTCACTATTCCTCTGACAGTTGCTGATTGGCTATGGTAAAAAATAACCTCTTTTCCGGTAAAATACAGCTTAGGAACAATTCTCATAACTACACTAACTTAATTTATGGTACTGTCACTCTTTAAAAATGGCAACCCGCTGACAGCATTTTATTAATAAAATTATTCACTCACTGATGTTTAAATTTTTAATACTTTATGAACACGAATATTGGCCCTCTTTTGCACAATTACATTTTTAGCTCAGACTAATATTCAAGAAAACTTTCAGAATTATTACTTGATTCCTGTGACAATCCTGCTATCCACGAGGAAACACACCAAATTCAGCGTTCCTCAATACTTAAGTAATAGCCGGGTAAAGAAAAGTTTTCGCGGCAACACTACGCCACAAGTCTAGAAACAGGTTGTGTATGCCGTTAATATTCACAGACAAATATCATTTAGATAAAAATTAGTTTTATCTCCTTGGAAATGTTAGGAGCAAATACATTTAAGAAAGGAAGCAGAAAACTGATGTGATAATATACATGGTCATCTTATCTTTAGTTTTCATCAATTTTTTTTTACAAAGTTAGTTTACATTTCTGGCAGAGAATGGAACCAACTCCGGATGCTTCAGCATTCAAAAAGTCATGCTGCTGTAAAATTACAAGTAGTCCTCTAAAATAAAAATAATCATACTTTCAATTACTGCCGTGCTTAAAGTAGAATCACCTTCCGATGGTCTAGTACATAACAACCATTTCGTCCCCCTAACTAAAAGTGTTAATTACTCAGTAATTATGATTCTAAATCTGTCATTACATCAGCCCTCGTCGTTTTTTCATATTTTTATTATTTCGATGATTCATCATCCGATACAAGTGCCTTCATAGCTCTTGTTAATAAAGCCGGATACTCGTTTACTATCTACAGGGCTCATTAAGGAGAACTGTAGTAGACAAAGAGTGCTCTTTGCCCAGTTACAATTTTTCGAGGACTCTTCCCTCATCTTTGCCGTAATAATCACGTGATTTTATCATTTTAGAATTTTATAACCCGGCACTAATGTTCCTAGTTACAGATTGTTTGTGAAATTTAGTATATTATCAAATCAAGTGCTAAGATATTTATACTTGATGCTTTCAAATATCGATTCCTTTTCACCTTATAATTCTAGTAAACCTATATTTTTCACGGTGCCTGATAAGATCATTCATGGTCTCTGGAGTATCGGGGAATGCCGCATCTTTGCGAAGAGATAATGTTCTTCTGCCGCAGAAATCCTTTTTGGCATTTATCGTCATTCCCCGTTGACCTACCCAACAGCATATTACTTTCAGATTCACGTGCTCTATAGATTAATCGGCATATAAATAAAAGTAATAGTGACAACTATCATATCTCCCGTGCATACAGAGTTTTGTGAGTTCAGATAGAACACTACAACTGTTTTCTTGTATAGGGTGCAATAACACAATAATGAAACGTCATACTAAGGGGTGTTTCTGCCAGATATGCCACAGAAAGAAGGTATACATAACAAAATGCCATAAGTTAATGAACCATAAAAAATAGGCTAAATTCTTCTGTTTAACGCCAAAAGATGGCCTCAGATTTGGATGAGAAATAAGAATGAAGGAGAATGGAATCAATTCCGTCATATTGGTGTAGGACTGGAGTTTTTTAATCAATAACTCTGAGGATATGTTCGTAACATAAACGTATTTTTGTATACTGGTATAGAAAGATTACCAGTAAAACAAATGCGAGGGAAATGAAAGCTTTCGTGGAAAAAAAATAGAAGTTTTAAATCATCTAAATATCATGTAATCTCGTTTACACTTTTTAAGAGAGGTATTTGTTGCAACATACCGATAACTAAGCTTCGGATGTTTATGACCAAAAATACAGAGAAATATGCACTCAAATATTACTTTAAAATCGGATAAATATTACCTAAAAACAACAAAATATGACCAAACATATACATTTTCCATACATCAAAACATACTCAATTATGCATAATTTATTCTACGTAGTAGTGTCGCTTTCATGAAGACAGCATATTCTGCTTCCGTGCATTCACTGCACTATAGGGAAATTAAATTTTTAATCATTTCGTTTAAGACTAATTTCACATAATTTACAGAAAAGAGCTGTTTCGTCTGTTTTAAATTATTCCGCTCCAAATTTCGTTATGTAACTCCATAACATCGAACTTCTAGAAAATTTTGTTTCCGGCATGGCGGTTCTCACTGATCCACTGCAGATATAACGATGACTGAGGAATATTTTCAAAAGCATTAGCGACAGTGTGATATTGATTGACGCGGATCGGCACAGGAATACTCCTGTTGCGTTGTCGTGATTGAAAGGCAGACCAAACATTAATGTTTAGATAGAGTCAGTACTGTATAACTTTAATTTTTGACTGGTGAATTCTTACCAATTCAGTGACAATTAGTTTTGTTTTTTCCTCGGAAGTATAAAAGGAGAATAGGTCTGTAAATAATTATCTTAATTTCTCTTCATGTATAACATCTAGCGAGTTTCCGGTACTGTTAAAAAATTACCAGATTTTGTCCTAAAATATGACCATAAATATTATCATATTGTGACCAAAATTAGTAAAATGGCTTTAAGATGCATTTATATATTATATAAAATACATTTAAATATAATCAGTAACGTTTAGTTAGCGTTTAATTCAGCATTATATCTCAAAAAGAAGGCAGCAAAGAAATATGATTTGTCATATTTGCCGAATCCTACTGATAACATTGAACAGTAGCAACAACAATTTCAGGGTAAAGTAAATTGTTAATTCAAGGAAAGCTGCCCGCAGATATTGTGAAGAAATACAACGTAACTTAAACACACTTTATGGCATCCTTAGTTATACGATATTATATGTATTTATATAAAGCTAGTATTTTTCCTCTGCTTCTCAACCGTGGACTTTTGTATGTGTAGTAATGCATTTGCCTTTAGCTTTTCTTCTGGTAGAAAATCATAAACGTTTGTAATATCTTTGTACCTTTATCGCAGATTAAATTTTACCATTTTGTAACGATAATTGAAGTGTTTATCTTTGGGGTAGTGGTTTAATTAATGTTTTCTGGGTATTCTAATATACTGTTTTTCACAACAGTGTGGAAATAAATAAACGAAGTTATGTAGTCGAAAAACAATAAAAACATAAACCAAAGAATAGAGGATTTATTTGTTTTATAGTGTAATCTTTAGTGGGTATCAAGTACAGAAGTGTTCATCTGAGATGCAGTGTGATGGTGAGACGTCTATCTATTCTACGTACAAACGAATTATAGTTCTCCGGTCACATAGATTCACAAGATATGCTGCAAATTTTAAGCAAGGACATAAGCTTTCAAACAAGCTCTTAAACCCTCATCCTAAGTTTTTGAGTGACTCCTGCATAAAAAGCGGCCTGTTGGCTGAGTAGATAAGGTGTCTGAGGGGAGATCTAAAGGTCCCCGGCAGGAATCTCTGTCTCGGCGAGGATTTCCATAGGCCCTTAACGCGACAATCATATCTGGCATAGCTTTCTGTTTAACGTGAAATACGCCAGAACGCTTCTGTGGCTCGGATTCCACGTTAAACTGTAGGTTCCCTTTACCCGATAGGATTACCGGGTGGGGTTAGTTTAGGTAAGGAGGAAAGGAACTGACTACCCTACCTCAAATACCATGCTAAGTACACCACCTTCGGGAGAATCCAACCAAGCTTCAAGCTGAATACCAAGCTTTGTTTTTAGTCTGATCAAAGGGATAGAAATATTCAGCTCGCTTACAAATATATAACACTATCGAAACACTTCAATCTCGCCGAAGGTAGATAATTAATTACTGGGCTTTAGAAATTTTCCAAAAATATTTTTTTAGTACCTATAATCGTTGCAAAATTATAATAGTACGAGGAATTACAACTTTCACCATTCGTAGGACGCAATCACAAAGCAATCAAATCTAAAGAGGTAATAAGTCACTCATAGTCAGACAATTGGCTTGTTTCCACTAAGAATAAATCGGGCGTATAGTAGTTTTTAATGATTAATCATGCTAAGGAGGTAACAAAAAACAACCTTATTTAATATAAAATTATTAGAATTATTTGTAGAAAATAAAATCGACAAAATCAGCCATAGTGACACGTGACCGCGAACGCCAATGAGAAAGCATTACGTCATAGCGTCCCTAGCGCCACAGAAGTGGTTGACATTTACATGTAATAGAACACCTTGCATAGTAAATTTTTCGTTTGTAGCAACTTCTGGTTTGGTAATTTAGTTATTGTTAATTATTTGGCGAAAGAGAAGTTTAATTCATTATGGAACAAGGTTTTAGCAAAGCAACCAGTTGTAATTTGCCCAAAATTGACGCCGTAGCCGTTGTAAGATTTTTCGCCTCAAACATAGACTTCTGCTCGTCGGAATTATATACAAGTGTCAAATATATATTATAAGCTGAAATCAGTTTCGTAAACAATAATCTATTGCTTAGACGTACGTTTTTAAGTTAATTGATATGGTTTTGATGTTACTTTTGCGAAGTACAAGCAACTGTTAGAGAGTTCTATAATTACCGCGACGTCGCAATTCTTGTAGAACTCGATGAAACAAATCGAAAATAAAGAATAATGTTTTTTTTATATCTCGCTTCGTTTTGGAGATATAGCACGTTAAAAATGAGTTATAGTTCCTTGTGCTTTTGGTAACGTTGTTCGGTACTATTATTTCTGTGCCGTGTCTTAACTTTTCAGCTGCATCACGCCTAAGGTATGTTTCTTTATATAAATATATCCTCAAAAACAGGTGTGGTAAATTTTAAAGCTATGGCACTACCAGTTTCCAGTCTGCTCTAAGCTTCATATCAGCCTAACAACATCATATTTCAGTGACGATATCTCGAGAACCAAGAGAGATATTAAAAACAATTATTACTTATTTTCTAATTGTTTCGTCAAGCTGCTTAAGAATCTATCATCAGATTGTGGCGCCACTTAATGATGTTTATTCTATGAAAAATAACACTAAAGAAAGATTTTAGAACATAAAACCAAAACAAACTCATACCTTATTACATTATCATTACTTGAAAAGTAGTGGTTCTGCAAAATTCATCATTTTTGCTTTGGATTTAGAAATATATTATGCACAAACGCTTACATCAAAATGGTCTTCACAAAAATAGATACTTCTGTCTGCAGGTAAACTTTGAGCATCCTCCCTCGTTGCAAGTTTTAACCACTTTCTCCGTATTTTTTCATTGTTTGGAACATATATAAATAACTTATCTGGTGTTTTTATTTTTGTGCTTCTACACTTCGACACTACACAGTACTTATAAAACGAGGAACTCATGTTTAACTAAAGAAAATCTACACCTGCTATATACGTACACGACTGTTTACATTCATATCAGACGCTATGACGTCATCCAAGACGCCATGACAGTCTAGAGCGTTTTTGAGCTAAATTTAAATTCCCTTTTACAAATGCAAAATACATAATGTAAATGTTAGATTCTTTACAAAATAAGATGTTTTTTGAGTAAAATAGATAATAAGGTGAAGTATTAACCTATTTTTCAAATTTAGTCAACTACCCAATTAGTTTTTCATTTCTAAATGAAGACTATGAAATTAATAGCTCGCAATTTATCTGACAGTGCTACGAGCAAGTTTTATTCCTAATCGGTATGGGTGAGTTTGAAATTCCATTGCAAAATGTGAACATCTTGCTTAAGGAATAGAAAACCTATCGGAAGAATGTTTTCCGTAGTTTAGCGGCGCAGTTCCTGACTTTATTACTTTTTTAACTTATGGCTTTACGCCTTGTTTAAATCATTGAAATCGAGGTCATTACATGCGGTAAAGGACTGGAGTCAAGTAACGGGAAGGAACTATCTCGACATTCGTCTGAACTGATTTGAGGAAACCATGAAAAACTATAATCTGGATTCGAACCGCGTCCTCGCAAATGCCTGACCAGATGATCAGTGCAGTTCTTGAAGTTTGATAACGATGACACCAGGAAGTAGAGTAAGATGGAAGAATTCATACAGATCCCGGCACATAGTGAGCTTAGAAGAATAGATGGAGATGTAGAAACGGATTTTCAGTGATGAGGGCCCAGCGAACTGTCAGAGACCGTGTTGGTTTTACTTCACAAGAAGCCGACACGAGTGGGCGATACGGCGGCAGGTAGACAGGTAGCAGCTGCGTGGGAGGTCCAGCGCTACGATCGACAAAGGTGCGAGATATCGCGCGTGAAATTGCTACCACAGTGGGCGGCTTTGTGGGCAGTTCATAGTCCAGCCACCCCGGAGAATTTGCTCAGGACCAGCCGCGCGCAGAAAGGACTCCACAGGGATTAAGGGGCCATTTAAAGCGGCCGATCGCGTGATACAACTCTTTCGGCAGCTTCTGAACCGAGCATGGAATCCTTTCATTCTCCGACGCCATTCTGACGTTCGCGGATCACTGAGTCCTATCAGATCTTTCTCTTCGGATTTGTAAGTGAAACCCAATAGGTAGCTCCGTATTTGAATGAACACTGACCACTTCCAATTCTTTCGGTATGAAAGATCACCGCCAAAAAATGGATTGGTGCTGATATCAGAGAAATAATATTTTATCCATGATGGATTAGTGGAAAGTAGCGACTGTGATATCATATTTGTTGATATTAAAAACAGCTGTTTTTTAATATAAAAATATAAGAGAAATATTTTCAGTCATGCAAATGACATTATTAAACAGTGACAATCTTGGCAGTTACAAGAAAACGTATAACTTAATACCATCGACAAGAATCATTGTCCGTGCCCGTATCAACTTAATTGAGACTGCTTTTTCTTTTATTAAGGTTTTGCGACTCATCGATAACGAGGTCATTAGAGTCAACAACAGGTAACGAGAAAGAATTCGGTCTTGTCCGTTTAAAGGTACGGCCCTGGAATTCGATAGAAGTGGAGAGACTATGGAAAACAGAAATATGTTTAAACTGGATCTGCAATTGAGCCCAAGTCCTTCCGACTGCCTACGAAGCTCGATCAGACAATTGATGACATCAGTATCATAGAAGAGTTACTTTTACAAATTTCTAGAAGTATTTAACTACAATTAGTTCCTGTCATTAGCAAGAATCTACCCACTCCTTTTCTGCCATTACTCTTTCAATTTTTTCGATGCAATCTTTCCTCTTTCCATGTGATAAACTGCTCTTCATACATTCATTATAACCTACGTTCTCAATTACATTTTTCATGTTATTTAATATTTGACTTATTCTACTGTTCCTTCTTCGATTGTTCT
>CM061919.1:161300627-161332438 GCA_031002005.1 Vandiemenella viatica | reverse complement strand
GTATTTCGTTTAAATCCACACTTTAATTATTAGTAGCTTTTTGCTCATTTATATTCGAGCGATAAAGACGTTTTCGTTATATCTCTGTCCATAGATATGGCTATTTTAACAAACTTAAATTTTAGACCGAGCGTGGTGGTGTAACGGCTAGCGTTCTGGCCTCGCATTCGGGAGGACGGCGGTCCGGGCATCCAGATTTGGGTTTTCCATGTTTTCCCAAATCACTCCAGTCAAATGCCGGGATGCTTCCTTCAAAAGGCCATGGCCGAATTCGTTGCCCCCATCCTTTCCCGTCTCTGAACACCTCGCTATTAGAGAGACGTTAAGCAGATTAAAAAAAAAAAAATATAGGTTACCTATTTATGTTTTTGTAGTGGTTCGATATTTGTTCTGAGAACTGCAGCACTTTGGTAACCTTCGATAAACTGATACTAACCCGTTGAAATTTACATCATTCGCTTCGTCCACATGTCCTCTTCACGTTTTGCGATCATAAATTGCGGAAAAGTCACTAGAAATTTAATTAAAAATGCCGAAATATAACATGACGCAAAGCCGTTGCATGCCGCCAACGTAGAAAAAAATCAGTGACAGTCTCTTAAAACGTTGATTTAATCCTTTGTTGTAATGTTTTAATGCCTTTTTAACTCTACTCCGTTGTAAAAAGTCGCACAAAATTGACAAAGAGACAATATTTATCGGAGTTGTAATGCGGTGATGTCCGCCATCTTACATAGCAACGAGCAACCAGAGATAATCGATTGCTTCCATTGTAAACAAATATGTCATTTGCGTGTTGCCAAAATTTCTTAATTTTTTTTCACTTGGTCCAGGCCGTATTTCAACCTAACCACGATTTTTATGACAAATCGACACTGTTTAGGTTGAAATGATCCCTGTACCGATAATTTTTATGTTATTTTAGCAATGCTGATAGCATTTAGCAGTTGCTCAGCCTTTCAAATTTAGGCATTTTTAATTAAATTTCTAGCGACTTTACCGCAATGTATGATCGCAAAACGTGAAGAGTACATGTTGACGAAGGGACTGATATAAATTTCAACAGGTTAGTACCAGTTTCTGAAAGGTTACCAAAGTGGTGCAGTTCCCTTTTTTCTTTTTCAAATTAAAAATTGAAATCAGCCATTTCGTTTAAATCTAGTATGTAATGGAAGGGATGGAGCCGAAATATGTACAAGTACAACATTACAAAATCTAGGTTATGAGCGTTATTTAATAACAATTCTATTTAGCTAAGCAATTGGTAAGAAATGAAATGCCAGAACACTTCGTACAACACGTCATTTTTGACGGATTTAGAAGCTAGTGTTCTAAATTTATATACGTTTACTGTTTTATCGTTTATTCATGCACTGTAATCTTATGGGTTTGCCTTTAACGATGGAGTACTTCGGAGCAGTTCGTCATTGTTGCTGTTTCTGTCGTACTGCTTAATATTGTGATCCATACTACGTGTCTATATTGACGTGGTGGTGTACCGCGAGGCCGCAGGTGTTGCCGTGGGCCTGTGTATTGCTTGTCCGAGAGACAAACACGGGCATTTGACCACGTGCTTTGTCCCGCCACCCCTGGGAAGCAAGGAAGCCAACCCGCGCCCCAAGGAATATTGAACAGCGACCGGTCCCGGTACAATGGGGCTAGGTAAGGGTATTGGCTGTTTGATCGCCGCAGAGAGCAAACACTGCCTGTCAAAGACAACATGGGCGCAGATACTGTATCGGAACGCTTGTTCTCTCCGGATGGATTTCGGGTGACTGGTCGCATCGCCTGGGGCGATCAATGCCTGTCTTGACCAATTAAGAGCGGTCTGTCTCTTCCGCAGTTGTGTCTACGGCAAACATGGAGGGCCTTTGATACTTACGAAAGCCGACGGTCGCGTAACGGGGTCGTGGCTTTAGACGTAGGCCGTCCGTCTTATGGAAGAGGTCAAGCGATGGTCAGATCTCGTAAAGGCTTCAGAGAATACTATTTGTGACAACCAGGCCAAATACTCGACCTGTGCCGATTGTCCAATGCTAGACCGAGGGCTTAGAATCCTCTTGGCACAGATAATCATCTAGGAGCGTCCAAGCGGCGAAGGGGACGGTATTATCAAATATCGCTGCTTGACCTTTGAACTTTTTGGTCTTCTATCACATGTTTTTGTCACTACAGCCATCATACATCTAATTCCTGAACAACAATGATTTTAACCAGAATATTAAAATACTTTTCTGTACATGGAAACAAAATTAAGTTTCTTCAACGTCTGTTAATACATGTTTGAGAGATGTTTGATGCCGGAAAACACTCTGTGAAGAATAGTATGAAGTCAACATTACTTTCATATTTTTTACGGGAGACAAAATCATGGAAAATGACTATAGTGGTATTTTTTCAACTAACTGAAAAGTTATTATGTTAACAACTGCGCTATGCTTTATTCGCAAAGATATAAATCTATTATAATGCAAATCACTTCATTTACACATCAATCAATTCTCATTTGGGAAGGCGGTGTATTCGCAATGTTCATTTTTATTGATTTCTTCTTGCTCAGATTTTGCCTATACATGTGTTTAAATTGAATGATGTTGCAAAAAACATGTTAGTTTTGTCTGCTTTTTAATCGATTAGAATTTTTTTTCGTTCCGTTTTATTATTATCTCCTATGACAACTATGTGTTGTTGAACCTAAATATTTGCGTATATTACGTTAGTAAATAAGTGGATGAGTGGAGTGTGATTAATTTAATGTTATATATTTTTGCAATTAAGTGCCAGTGCCTATTTTTTAGTGTTTTTAATTACTTCTTGGTTTAAGATTAATGCTCACTGGCTACGTCTATTCGGTTACAAAATTTCTGATGCAAAGTTAGTGTGTAATTGTTTTTATTGTTTTTTGAAGGATGGGAATTAACGATTTTGTTTGTGATAGTTGCATGTTTCATGTATCTCCCCGCCTGTATGCGTTATATGTATCTAATTTCAAATCATTCTTCAAACATCACGTAGAATTAACACTTGCTGAATAGTAATTAATGTATGAAGATTAATGCATTTCCTTAATATGTGTTTATTATAAAAACCATGTGTTTATTATTTTAATATTTTTGTGATATAGGCTTAATTAATCTTGTAGATCATCGCGTTTCTTATTCGTATATTATTCATTGTCTCTTTGTGTGTGTGTAACACTTTTCGGAGGATTTATTAAAACTGTGACTTTTGTTTGTTTACTTTTCGTTGATAGTGTAGTACTCTTGTAACTTTTATATCAATTTCTTGTTAGAGTTTTTACTACTTTCTTAAATTCATTTCCTAAGTTGGTTTTGTAGAAAGACATTAGATGTTTATCTTGTTACAAAACACTAGTATTTTTCTACATTTTTCCTTGGGGTGAATTTTTTCTTCCTTGTTCGTCACGGTCACCTTGTTAAATTTCATCAAGTTCAGTTTAGCTGTTTAGCCGCGAAAATGTAATAAACAGACAGAGAGACAGGTTTACTTTCGCATTTATATTATTAACTACTTTAAACGCCCGTCGAAAATGATAGTGACAGTGATTGTGGAAAAGTTTCTGAAGAATGGTGAATAACGATTAGTTATTATCATTTTTTATTGATATTTCTCTTGAGATTAGTAAACCTTCTCTGATTAGCTTCTCGGAGTATTTGGTTAGGATGTTTTAAAATAACTCTATTTGATTTTTTTCTGACATAAATTTTTGTTGTTATGAAATTATTACTAAGTAAAATGTAATTTCAATAACGAATAAATATCATATATTTGATTGATATGTTTCGTGAATACTTATGTTTCGTATAAACTTTCTCTGGATTTTAATAGACTTCCTTGTTGTTATCTTCTGTGAAAAAAGTTTCTTAGGTTATGCTGATTAGCCAAGCAGTGCTGCAGTGGTGGGCAAAGTAACTAACATTTCGGGCATTATCGGGATTCGCCAAATGAATCGAGGAGAGGTCTCCAGGCTCAACGCATTTTATTAAAGAAGATGTAGATTAGATTTCTGGTAAACAACCTGTAAGATTGCTTTTACTATTACAAGTACTGTATTAGCCTACTCTCCCAAATCTGCAAGACGTTTTCAGACGCCGGCAGACAGTGGTATATTCGCGAGAGCAGTTAATCTTAACTTATATCGGTGACAGCGATGTTACCTAAATTTCAGAGAGATCTTCAGCCTCCTGTAATTCTGATTATCACTCCAGAAATAGTAAAGGTTTCCTTAACTACTGACAAAAAAAAACCAACAAATAGTTTATTCGGATAATTGGAGTTCTAATGTATTACAATCGCTTGGGTGAACTTTCTCAAGTTCGGCAGCTTGTATGATCCTTCAAAACACTTTAAACAGTCGGCGCCCTTTCAAACCAAAACACTGAATTTAATCCATGGGTCTGCAGACAATTATTCTGAGCCCTTTGCAAACCTTATCAGGGACTTACGACTCTTAACCAACACTTTGCCAAATAACTTACTCCCCATAAACGTTGATCAGAATTCAATTACCAAACCACAAAAGAAACTAATAATGTTCTTTTTCAATTAAAGATTTCTTGCACTACTTCTCTCTTCCGGTGGGCAGAAACATACGCTCCCACTGTAGTTTGGGGGTGGTCTGCCTGCCCTCTTCTCCCGTCTACCCCCTACTTATAAAATCTCGATATGACGCTTCCGCGCCTGACGTCAGTAACACCAATGGTGCAAGTTTTTCCCCCTCGCGCTTCGACAATAATTGCGCCACACACAGAAACGGCCCAATGTGGCCCAAAAAAAACGCTCAAATAAAGCCCTAAATAAACCACCGTAATGTTACAAACGTGAGGGAAATCTGTCATTTATGAAGAAATGATGAAACAGAATCGAAGACAGGATTTCCGGAGTTGAAGTTCCGAATGTCAAATCGCTCACATCACCAAGATCGGCTTGATACCTTCCACATAATTCGTTGTATGTTTAAGAAGGCGTTTTTCCCTTTGATTTTTGGTGTGGGACCAGTTTCCGGAGCGCGGCCCCCCCAGGAGCAGACCACCAGCCGATGTGAGCCAGCGCATCAAGCCGGCCGAGTGGCGCCCAATGGAGCGACTCCACCTGCTGCTCGAGGCTTTCTTGAGGCCTGAGGATTACTGCGTCCCGCCGCAGGCCGCCTTAGAGGGCCCATTTCGCGCCTCACATCACACAGACCACCCCACACTCGTCACCCGGTCGAGACTTACCATTCACAGACTTCTACTGGCCTGCTAATGACACATCTGACCCACTATAATCCACACTGCGGTTGGTGTTAAGCTATTTCTATCTCGAAGCATAGCCAGAACCTGGTCGGTGAGCCGTAACGCTCTGGTCTGGTATTCGGGGGAACGCGGGTTCAAATCTCTGCCCTCACATCCAGATTTCCCGAAATAATTCCAGGTGAATGACGGGATGGTTCCTTCAAAAGGCCATCCTCTCTTAGCTCTAATGACTTCAACGAGCCGATAAAGCCTCCCCCCCCAAAAAACTACTTGATTTTGTGTTTCAGGTTTGGACGCTTCCTGTAATCTCATAGAATGCTGCATTTCGGCCTCAAAACTAAGAGCATGTTACAGAGTGTTTCTCGTCCGAAAATTTAGTAACTTGGGTAGGTCAACATGCAATGAATATTAATGCCACGAAGAGTGAGCTTAATAAGTAAAAAGATAAAAAAAAATTGTAAAGGTTGTTTGTGATTATAGAATGGGGACAGAATTGATGGCTTGAAGTATAATTATTTTGGCATAACATTTGAAAATAAACTAAACTAGGCAGAACACATTGGTCAGGTGTTAGGAAAGGTTACAAAATCCTCCATTTTCTGGATCAGGTGTGAGAGGATGTATTATAAAAGTGAAAGAATTGGGTTGCAAAACTCTGGTTGAGACCGTTGGTTGAGTTTGGTAGTTTGGGACCAACATTTTGGCTATCAGATACTGGAGTTGAAGGGTGTGCTGAGAAGAGCAGCTAGATTTATTTGCGGAAATTATCGCAGAACCCAGTAAATAACTAATATGAAAAGGAGCGCATTTGGAGATTGAAGTCATTGGAAGATAGAAGGAGGGTGAAGAGAGAGCTGTGTGACAAGGTGCATGCTGGTGATGGGGCTTAGAGGGATATTTGTTGAATAATTAAGAGTACCCCCATTGAAAGGAAAATATTACCATGGACCACAGGCTGGCACACCAGGATTTCATGCACAAGGTTATGAGAAAATTTTCCTTTGTGTAGTAACTGTGTAATAATTCCTGAGGAAAGTGATTGACTAATTTACCAAAAACGCTGCTGATGGATTTAAGATTAAATTACGTAAATGGTCAAAAGTAGATTGGTGGAGGAATTTAACACTCAAGTATACAACATAATTAAAGGAGTAATTAGTTGATTAGGGAAAATTACTACCGGATCATGTGCTCCATCACAAGTTAAATTCAGTTCAGTTTAACTGCTGAATCCGACGAGTAGCTCAATATAACAGTACAAATGGGCTGCAATAAATTACCGTATGTAGGTAATGAACAATATACCTCAGATTGTGAAGGAATTTCAGGTAGAAATATGTATCAATCGTTTTGGGGAAATTGCCACTCCATCGCAGATAATTATCAAGACTAAATACTAATATACAGATTGAAAATTAGTTTTACTCCCAAGTTATTCTCCCTTATCATCAATACATCTATTCCAGTGATATTTCAAAAGGCATTATGTAATCCCGGAAGTAATTTCTCTGTGTAAGTATACTTTATAGCGGAGATCTGCCAAAATCTGGGTAAAGGCGGACATGTTCCACATTTCGTGGTTCCTGTTTTTTATTGTTTCTCCACCAAACTGTTCTTGTGAGCTGGTGAAGTAGCTTGATCAGAAAATGATATTTTCTTTTCTTCTGAATGTTTTAGTTTTATGGAATAGTGTCTTATGGTAGATATATTATATCCGAATAAATAAATAACCATCTCGATTGTGCCAAAAAGTCATAATCTTTAGTGTTGAGGAAAATGGTTTTTCTGATTTTTGTTACGTTTTCACCTGATCAACTCTACTCCAGTAGCTATTTCGATTCTGGTATGTACAGGCGAAGCCAAATGTTACCCGTCGTTAATGCACAAATTTAGTATTATTCTGGCTGAACGTTCAAATACTTGTAATCGTTTGGTTTTTTTTTTCCGGTGAATCTGATGCTTGAAGATCTCTCGGGAATGTGGCTGGATCAATTGATTCGTAGTTTCAAATAATTTTCGATGCGTAACGTGCCATCATCTTCAGAGAAATTATTTGAACTACGATCAATTGATCCGGCCGCATGCCCAAGAGATCTTCAAGTTCCAAATACTATTTAGACAGTTTCATAAGAGTGCGTTTCTGTTCTTCTGCATCACTGAGGGCAGACCTATCCCACGTGCAGCTCATCATGAAAATTGTACGCTATACGTTCTTCTAAACATTTTTGTACAGGTTAATTTCAGGCACATTAAACCATCACCTACGTGACACCAGCAATTTTAGATGAAATGTTCTAGGGAAACTAGCCGAGAGCATTTCATCAGTATACAACGCCGAGAAAGCCTCTTATATCTTATATAGCATAAATTGTATTTAACGATTTTATCTATTATTGTAATTTTTTATATCCTTCATGTGAATTGTGTTCTATTTAAATTCTGCAACACATTTTCTGATTGTTAAAACAAGTTTTCCTCCACTTTTATGAAGTTGTAATGAAATCCTACTCATGTTAAACTTTGTTTCAACGATGTTACATTCTTAATGTATAACGTTCTGTTTTTCGAGTATCAGTTTTGTGAGATACTGAGACAATTCTATTAAATAAGCTTTTTTAAAGAATAATTTGCAATTTTAACTGTTTTTGTATACTCGTATTTAGCAATTCAGAAAGAATATCTTCGCCAGTCATGATCAGGTCAGAGAGCAAATACCATTATATCCTCTTCAGTCCCGAGCTCATACTAAAAGCGCAAGAGAAGTACTATTGTGTTATTTACTTTGTGTTAATGCTAGTTAACAATGAATGACCATTAAATTTTTTTGAAACAATAATTAATTTTTTATAGATGGTATATATATGATACTTTGGGAGTCAAGCAGGAAAATTATACACACAACTTTATTGCTTCATGTTACTTTATTTCATGGAAAAAATGTATGTCTTACCTTTATTTCTACGAGACACGTTGTACAGTTGCAGGATCCCAAGGTTCTAATCAGGGCTGCCAAAAGCAGAAGATCGAACATATGAGCTGTGAGAAGCGCGATGTATATTGTAGATGATACGATATTCCAGAAAAGGGTCAGCTGTGCAGTGGCCGAGAAAAAAATAATTCCTGGAGGTATCATATATGATACCTCGGGACTGAAGAGGATATACGTTTTCGCAAAAAAAAAACATATATCAGATGAAACCTTGCATAATTCATTGACAGCCGATTCGCTTTATTTTCTTAGCATACATTGTCTTAAAAGGTCTTCAATGTAAATCACATTGATTTATTTAAATAAAAATAAGGCTGTTATTACTTCAAAACCACGCTCATTCCATTACCTGAGTGGTGAATAGTAGTCTTGTGTAGTTCGCGAACGAACTAGTTCGGAAGAGGGCTCCCACGAGCGAACTACGCGAACTAGTTCCCAGATCTCTCGCGCCTTAGTTCGTTAGTTCGTTCAATCCTTTCCCGAAGACCAACTTTTGTTTTTGTTCATTATCTGAAAGGTAACACAGTTCGCTGTGGACACATTTCACTGAAGAGACAGATATAAAAATAAAATTAAAAAAAAATTAACTGTTAAACATTAATAATTATTGCAGAAGTCAAAAACGGAAATTTAACATGGAATGTGAAAACAAAACACACTTTGATCCCATTCACACTTAAAAGATTACTATCAGTAACCACAACTATTATAACAAAGAAGAGAGCACGTGAACTAGCGCTAGAAAAGCGAGCGAACGAGCTGTCTTTCTGGAATTCCAGAGCGGAGCGATCTACGAGTTCGCGAACTAAACACAGGGCTACCACTCGCGAACTAAACTGAGCGGTATAGTTCGCGAACTAAAACTGAGCGGTACAGTTCGCGAACTAAACTGAGCGGTACAGTTCGCGAACTAAATTCAGCGCTACCGTTCACGAACTAAACTGAGCGGTACCGTTCGCGAACTAAACTGAGCATTCCCGGTCGCGAACTATCACCCACCATTCGCCACTTTTTTTCGGTTAATGGTAGAATGTTTTTTTTAGAATAACCCACATATAAAAATGTAGTACACTTCAAAAATATAATATTTTACGAAAGAGTAGAAAAGGACAAAGGATATGGTTTTTTACTATTTTATTTTTTAAGCTATATTTTTTTGCACTTCTTGCGTCTTTAACAATTTTCTGTCTACAGTAAAATTGTAATATGCTTTATCGCTTTCAGTTGTTAAATTAATGTCGATCAAAAGCTCATTTTTACTAATGAAATACTGCTCTTACTTTACCTAGATTTCGTGTAATATTGTTAGTACCTCTAATATTGTCTCACAGCCATCAAATGAAACCTCGTACTTTAAATTTAATTTTTGGATTTTCTATAGCCAATTACTTTAATTAAAATCTAACTATTTACTAAGATACTCCAGACTTTTATCAACGAATACTAGAGAATTATTTTTAATATTATCACTTTCTGTGGAGAATTTGGCTTCTAAAGGCTTTTCTTGTTTTCTTAACAAAAGAAACAGTATCTTTTTCATTTTTCTAGCGCTGATTTTAAAGCTGACATAATATAATACTTATCTCAGTCTGTTGGTTAACAGATTTGTGAAAGTTATGTCTTCATCAGTTTCATTCGACGCCAAAATATTGTGAATGTGTGTTGGATTATCCTCCCCTACACTAATAAAAAAAATAGCTCAATGATTTCCAATTTACTGGAAATTTACGCACTTTCGTTATTGATACCACTTTCTCATTCAAGGGTCACTGTCATTTTTATATGTCTAATTGTCACATTGGAAGTATTACTGTTACTTTTCTTAATAATATAGGTAATATTGTTTCTGTCATATAGTACTTGTAGCCAATAGTAGAATTATATTTTGTTCATGATTTCCAAAACTATATTTAAATAAAAAAAGCCGATTACTTATTAACGGGTATTTTAATTCATCAAAATAAACGCATTTACAATATTTTATAATTAATGTTGTGCTGTTGTTGGAATTTAAGGGCGCGTCGACGGCGGGGACATTAGCGCCTTTTATAAGTAATGTTTCTTCCATGAACTAATAAATAAATCCATTTAAAAATTAATATTCTACGAATGCACATAAAGTAAATAGTAAAAACAGCACAGTTATTCAGTTTACCCATTTGTGCAAAGGACAATGAGCACTTTGGTTTAGCGGCGGCAACTGGTCATGCTAATGTCATTTGAAAGGGCTATTATTAAGCAATAACTTTTGTTAAGAAGGTCATATTAAATTCCATTTAGAAACGACAAAAAATGATTATGTCCTAATAAAACTGACATAACAAACAAATTAACGCGTGCAGTAGCGGTAGCAAGGCGAGCGAACGATCTGTTTCTCTGAATTCGAGACGCGAACTAACGAACCTAAAGAGCGAACTAGTTCGCGAGGGAGCTGCGAACTAAACTGAGCGCTCTTCTTCGCGAACTATAATGCGCAAGTCTAGTGAATAGTGGAATTCCCTTCATCTTAATTACTTCAGCCTATTGTGCCCACTGGTTGTAGTATGTTTTATAAAGTATGAAATCAGTATCCGTGTTTTAAGTTTTACCTGACCAACTGACGCATGAAATACGAAACAGATGCAGCAAATTAATTCAAGTATGCGGTACCAATGTGTTCTGCACATCTTCAAACTTGTTCGGTGTACTAGGTGATTCTTGTTTTTTTCTAGGCCTATTCTTATACGCAGTTAAACTTTTCTAATGTTCCTTCAATGTGGCTGTTTCGTGCTTTAGAGAAAGCTTCCGCAATTTGTTTTTCAAAGACAATCTGTAAGATTTTCCAGAAATCGGGCATCATATTCATTCCTTATTTTATTCGCTTCTGGTATTAAGTTATCGATCTCCGAAGTGAGAAACATTTAAGTGTTACGTGAAACTAATAGTTATGCCCTGCCTCACAGGTCTCCAGAAATTCCGTCTGGTTTCAAGTCCAAGTGCCTATCGGATAGTGGTATTCTTACTTGCCCATTCGTCTTCGCAGGAACTGTAAAAAAGAGAGAATACCCCACACATACCGAAACTAATTCACCAACACCTGGGTTTAGCATTAATATGTTAGCGGTCTGGTGCACAGTGGCAAAGATGCTTGCTTACGGAAGTTCGCTGTCCGTTATCAGATTCAAAGCTAGGTAGGGCCAAGAATTTTCAATATCTTTATTTCAACATATGCACTACGCCAGGACATTCTGTGGTTTGGATTTCACCTTTTAGGTCCAGCCACGGCAGAGGCGGAATGCGTGTCAAGTTTAAACTTTGTCACTGGATCGCAAGACCACACGATCTTACTTTGTCAATAAATTAGTGCACGTGTCGATGTCATGCTAGAATACGAAGACCAGCGTTTTTCGCTGACTGGTCCCATAGCATTTCACAGCACATAGAATCTTATTTCAGTTTGAGGAGCATGTGGAATCTTCCTGATTAGTAATTAACACACAGCATATGACATCCAGTATCGTCAGCGAATTAGTCGTTCAATTGTCAGCAGATTATTAACCGAGTAGCTCCGTCCTTTTGATATTTCTTTTGTGAAAACGTTACAGGGACACCCTACATTGCAGAAGTTAAATGCAACTTGTTGTGTGAGTGGAGACTTTCCCGGAGTATCGATGCAACAAAATCTTCTCGGGTATCCAGCCGGATGGTGATGTAAAAACATGACGTTTCGATAGCTGACTCTGCTATCTTCATCAGGTATCTGTAGTTATTCTCAGCTGACTGTCTCAGTCGAGGTACTGACTGTCCGTACCTCGACTGAGACAGTCAGCTGAGAATAACTACAGATACCTGATGAAGATAGCAGAGTCAGCTGTCGAATCGTCGTGTTTTTACACCACCATCCGGCTGGATACCCGAGAAGATTTTTTCGTTAAATGCAACTTGCACCCTAACGTTGGTAGCTCAAAAAGGCTGACAGGTAAATAACAGCGAATGATTTCTCTCAAGATTTTTCCATTCGTTGTTATTCTTTCTTTGCACTTCTGCGGTGTCTCCGGTAAGCTCTCCTTGCACTCCAGCCCCCTTCCCCTATCCTCTCCCTAAAGGTAAAGCCCGAAGTAGAAAGTAAATCATACAGGGCACTCCTGATCCCACCGCGACGGCGTAACCCTCAAAGGCGTCGTGTCGATCTGGCGACGCCGTCTCGATCCAATTACATTATTTGTACGTCCAGCAGAAGTTGGGGGAGGGGATTTAGCGTGCCCCTCCCACTGCCAGGCAGAATGGCAACAGTGAAAAACCAACGGGAACAGAGCAAACAAACTGCGGGGAACAACAGCCACAACAAAATTAGAGAGAGTCCAACACAACGAGCTATCCGTATCATCGGAGCCAGTATCCATAATTAATGTAATGTAATTCAATTTTTGAATAATAAACAGAACTTTTCGTCGAAAACTGTTAGCCCTCCCTTTGTCCATTGTATGTACGCGCTGTGACATTTTACCGCGGTTGCTGTAGATATTGAATGCATCAATTAAAATATTTCACGAAAAAATGTTTTGTTCGGACGCTGTATGTTTCGGACAAAAAAATAATTATTGCTGGTACTATAAGGTGAGGTAATTTCCTGTGTGAGATGTAAGCGACTCATTAATGAAAGTGCTTTTAGTCTCACCAGATTCTGTCGTAAACTTTTATCCAGAATCCATTGATGTTTACAGTCTATAGCTTTGAGTTGATTGTGATCGTCCTTGTCACATGTTTTTTTTAGTGAGTAAAACGTGAATCTAGACTTCTATCAAATTGGTATTTCTTGCAATTATTTCTGGCGAAGGACTTCCTTACTTTTATGTTCGTGACAAAGAGGTATTAGTCATCTTTGAAACTTCTGCTTAATGACTGGTAGAAACGAAGTAATTTAGAAGTTCTGCGCCTATTGACGGAAGTAAGTTTATTTATGTCTCCATAAAGTAAGTAATGATTTATTTCTATATTTTTCCTGTTTTTAAACGGATGTGATAAGAAAAATAAAGTTGAAGGGGCTAAATAAGATAATCAGAAAAGCCTGCACGCTGGCAGTTACATTTTACTTACTTGTCTAAATTATCTTAAGTCACTGAGCCATCCTGTTAATAAAGCTACCAACTTCATGGTTACTTCTTAACCGCCAAGTTTTGAAGATATTCAGTTCATCTCAGAACAATTAATTAACTCTGAAGTTGTTTTGATCAGCCATCTGTCGGCCGCAATACATTTGACTTAAAAATGAAATTTAAGCGAAATAAACAAGGAATACCAACATATACATCAATTTTTAGCTTAGGGGTTTACGACCAGTTGACATCGAGATCATTAGAACCAGGAAAGGTAGTAGACAAGGAACAAGAAGGAACCATTTCGACGTTGGGCTGGAATGATTTTAGGAAACCACGCAAACCGAAATCTGATTGTCCGTTGGGTATTTGAACCCGCGTCCTCCAGAATACCTGGTAGAAGCCTTCCCACTCACCCACACGAATAATAAATATTTAATACCAACGTTACAGTTCTTACTTACACTATATTCCCAAAAGGTGTTTATTAATGAATTATTTTGCAGTATGTCGAGATTTAATGTTTTTCAATTGACACATTGTTGATGATGAGTACTACTAAGAATGAGATGTGCTAATGGAAGGATTGAGGATGGTACAGGTTTATTTTAATGATTAATAATTTGTTTGAGAACCTTGCAGTTTTGAAACGTAAATAACGATCTATCTCAGTATTTGTCTAAATGATCTTTCACAATGGTAATCAATATTGTATATAAAATATTCAGCAATTTACCAAGATCACGGAAAATTTTCGACTACAGTTTACGAACATGATCGAGTATACATTTATGGGGTTGTAACTGTTTATAGTCTGACAGCCAACCTTTAACAATGGAGGGAAACAGGATTACTGTTAATCTTTGAAATTTTATTGATTTTTGTGTTGCCATAGACTGGATAATTTTGTATGTTTCTACAGGAGACAGAGAAAGTAGCCAGCAGTTAGTCTGAAATGCACAGAAAGGCATATGAAAACAATTCAGGTCTGTTGATGCTTACTGATAAATATCCTACTTCGTAATTAAATTTAATATGCCCGGTACGCACCTCCTTACTATATATTATCGTTAATGATTTTTGATATCTAAAATGCCAACTTTTAATGGCCCAGTCCCATCCCTAATATGATGTATTTGCTCAAAATATATCTTTTTTTACTCCGATTAAGTTACTGTATGTCAACAATAATTTCTATAATGTTTCAGAGAAATGCAGAAACGAATTGTAAAAAATTCCTTAGTACTAGATTACGTTTTACATCATGACCAGATTACAACAACATTATGGTAGTGTAAAGAAACATCACTACCACTCTACTTTTTGCCACATCAAGAATGTAAACTCGACGGCTGAATCACGGCAGTGCAGTTTGGCACAAGGCATTCAGCGAGTTGTTTTGTACCCTGTGATTGACCAGATTTACGTAATGTGTATGTATTCACTGTAGGGGAATGAGAAAAATATTAAAATTGCATTGTCGTGATCTGGGTTTCCATTAAAAAGCACTTCTTAATATTTTTTGATTTATGCCCGCATTCTCCGTTTGGCTACCATATTGATCCTGCTCATACAACATGGTAATATATCTATCTCGAAAATAGCCTTTTTTGACATTTGGTATTATGATTGATTATTAAGCCTATACGACTTACTCTTATTCGTATATTGTGTTTTGAAACAATTCATTTGTTAAGTTTAATTACACTAATAGTTTTACACATTGTGCTTATTAAGCTGATTTATAGGCATTAGATCCTCAAAATTTATCAATTTAAAGTTTAAATAATGTAGTGAATTTTGTGGAAATTGCTTCCTAGGAGAGGAGATGGGGAGCTAGCAAAGATTTTAAGGCGCACAAGACCACTTGGCAACAATTGCACGGAAGTAAGTGGTTACCGGGTTAAAATGGTGGAGAGTCCAAACAGAACACTGCGGTTAAAAGGTTTTGGTCAAGAAAGCTTGTTACTCCTCATACGTTTTCACCTAACTTAATTTCAGAATACAGTTGATCGGAATTTTGGATCATTTGGATTGATAGTGGCCTCTACCCTTGTATGAAGAGTTCATAATAATATACTACTTGGAAAGTTCATCGCTCAAGCAGAAAATTGACGCACACAAGACCTTTAGAATCCTGAAAGACGATCACAAGAACCTTACCCGTAGACAAACGTGTTTCCTCCTTAGTCAAAACTGCTTCCTTTTTTTAATTTTTTTTATGATTCATCTGCACATCTGAAAGGGTCTCCTTCTGATGCCAAATGTAAGGCGTTTCAGATTTGTATTCGACATCACTAGCACCCATCTGTAAGTTACTTTAGATTATTATCAATATTTATAGCAATTACAAGAACAGTTATTCAAGTGTAGTCGTCAATAAGGTCTTAAGTTCTGTAAGCGTCGTTTTCGTTTGTCTGAAAACTGAGAGTGTAACTTAAAAACTGCCTTATGTCTTATAACTCTACGTGGATGGAGCATTTAACGACAGTCTGTTCTTTTTTTAAACAGATAGACGCCATGATCACGCTACATGAAAGAGAACTACTACACTTTTTGAATTCTGTTAATATTGTTTTCCTTAGGAATGAAAATGTGAGGCCCACGCGGTAAAAACTGCAGGGAAATGCTAGTAAGTAAATAAAAGATTGTAGAAACAATCTTGTAGCATTTAGCCTGCTAATATAATAAATATAATTACACGCGGTTGCCACATTAACAAGGTTTAATGTATCCCTCGTCTGCTTCGTCTATATTTCATCGCGCCTAAATTGATTTTTGATGTGCAACAATTTGAGATCAAGTAATTGTCTGCAAAGCTAAGCTTCAGTTGAAGAATCCCGGAGAGAATCGTAGTTAATTCACGACATCTGCACAGTGTTTCATTTCGCCGTGTGACTGCTCTCCCTCGTTGCTCACCGGGTAGCCGCGGCGCCCCTGTCTCTGCGGCTGCTCCTTGGCCATTAGGCGAGGCGCCGTAATGAATCCCCTGCCGGCTGGACGGCCACTTAATTACTCAGATGTGTAATTAAGCGTCTGTCGGTCTTGTACTGCCCTGGTGTGGGTCCCTAAGCCCACCCTCTACCCCAGCAGTGGGTAGGGGCCCGCGGGGCGTCTTACACCTGCCACAGTCAAGAGGAGGGCGTGGAAGGCATCACAACATAACTGACATCCTGCCTGAAGTGGTCATATAGGCAAGACTTTTGTGAAAAGTTGCGATATAACTGTGTTCAGAAAATTTATTTGGAAAATAATCCGGTTTTACTATATATCCCGGCAACTTGGCGTTTGTCTGATGCGCACATTCACCATCTTCGATTGCCCATTCGGACTGAAAGATTTTCTTTCCTGTTGCGTGGTCTTCATCTTTTAACATAAAAAGCTCATCGCATATTCCACTTGTGGTTTTCTACGATGGAACGTTGTGTAGAATCAAACAAGAAATAAAACAACAGTAATCCTCCAATCGATTCTAATCAATCTGTTTTCCATTTTTTCAAAGCAAAACTCCTACTTTTATTATTTACTTCTTTTATGTATTTTTTTTAACTGCTTAATGTCTCTTAACAGCGAGGTCTTTAGAGACTGAATTTTATGTATTAACGATCAACATAGTTCTTTGCACACTCATTTACTTTAACTTCTTTCCACAATACAATTAATTCTTCATTAACAATATAATTCTATCTCAAAACGTTTCGTAACTCCTTCATTTTTCCCTACTTTTTTTTTTTAATCTGCATTTACGTCTGCCACTAACCAAAGACTCTAGAAAAAAACATTGCGGCACCTTTAACTTTGCATCTCGCGCTCGCCAAATACTGCATGCCTGATATTGAACACATTAATCAAATTATTGGAAACATTTAACACAAAACAATGGTAGAATATTACCGTTGTCTTACACGACCTGTAATCGCTATTATATTTTAATTGTGTTTAATGTTCGTAACGCAAAGTAGGCCAATAAATCTATTGCAACATGGTGAAACTCATAAACGGTATCAGTAGTGTGGAATTGTCTGTGTGAGCTCACAAAGGATGCCGCCTCTATTGTTCTAATTGGATACATTGTATCATTCTATTGTTCTCCCCCCTCCCACCTGTCAATCATTTTCACACCTATTGTTCTCTCCCCTCCCACTTGACTAACCACTTGACTTGAGGGCCACTTGACTAACCACTTGACTTGAGGGCCACTTGACTAACCTCAGTTACACCACTATTGTCCTTGACCACGCCCCCTTTTCCTCCCCTCCCCCTCCCTCCCCCCTCTCCTACACTAACCCCAGCTTCACCACCCTAGTACCAGCTGTCGATTCTATTGCTCTTTTGCCAGTCCATATTCGCCTGGAGTGATTTCAGGAAAACGAGAATATGGATGCTCAGACGGGGATTCGAACCAGAGGTAACCTCAGCTTCACCACCCTAGTACCAGCTGTCGATTCTATTGGTCTTTTGCCAGTCCATATTCGCCTAGAGTGATTTTAGGAAACAACGAGAATAAGGATGCTCAGACGGGGATTCGAACCAGCGATCGTTGTTTGACGGCATTCAATGGACGGGATAGGCAATATACTTTATATTGAGCGCTTAATAAAATGCGATTCAAACCATCTTTAAACATACGACGAACGAGAATATGGATGCTCAGACGGGGATTCGAACCAGCGATCGTTGTTTGACGGCATTCAATGGACGGGAATAAGCAATATACTTTTATATTGAGCGCTTAATAAAATGCGATTTAAACCATCTTTAAACATACGACGAACGAGAATATGGATGCTCAGACGGGATTCGAACCAGCGATCGTTGTTTGACGGCATTCAATGGACGGGATAAGCAATATACTTTATATTGAGCGCTTAATAAAATGCGATTTAAACCATCTTTAAACATACGACGAACGAGAATATGGATGCTCAGACGGGGATTCGAACCAGCGATCGTTGTTTGACGGCATTCAATGGACGGGAATAAGCAATATACTTTTATATTGAGCGCTTAATAAAATGCGATTTAAACCAATGAGGTTTCTTTCTTAAGTTAAGAATTATTGTCTTTAAACATACCACGAAACACATTTCTGAAAGCCCATTTCACGTAATATTAAACATTTAATTTCTACTCTTGCCATAAGAGATACAAAAATTATTTTTATATCGTGATTATTGTAAAAACGCGGCCTCACCGTTTACCCAATAAATTTTTTATAAAATACTAATATTTTGATTAGTTCGTAGTAAATTTAGTTACGTGAGGCAGCCGGCCCCTCCTATTCATATGTCAAGTAAGGGTCCATTCACACACAATAGACTCTTGGCGGCCGGTGGGAGGGAAGGCAAAATTTCATTTCACGTAATATTAAACTTTTAATTTCTACTCTTGGCATAATAGATACAAAGATTATTTTTATATCGTGATTATTGTAAAAACGCGGCCTCACGATTTACACAATAAATTTTTTTTTAAATACTAATATTTTCAGTAGTTCGTAGTAAATTTAGTTACGTGAGGCAGCCGGCCCCTCCTATTCATATGTCAAGTAAGGGTCCATTCACACACAATAGACTCTTGGCGGCCGGTGGGAGGGAAGGCAAAATAACATTTCACGTAATATTAAACATTTAATTTCTACTCTTGGCATAATAGATACAAAAATTATTTTTATATCGTGATTATTGTAAAAACGCGGCCTCACCGTTTACCCAATAAATTTTTTATAAAATACTAATATTTTCATTAGTTCGTAGTAAATTAGCTGTGTGAGCCACGCTTTGTATTGTTGGGGGGTGAGGTTTCTATAGCGTATGCGGCGTTACTGCGGGGCGTCAAAAAAAAATACGAGTACCAATACTCTCGACCCTTTACACTAACGCTCACAGCTTCAGTTGATATTCCAACAGCCTCCTATTCATGAATAAAAAGTATTGTTGAATTGATATGTCAAGTGATCTACTCTAAAAAAGTACCCTATTGTATGAAGCATGCGGACTTTGCGTTTATTAATTCTACATTTAATACTCTCACACTACACGCAGTTTGAGTTGAGAGACTTCTCTATTCACAGCCCACTTCCGGACGTCAGCTCAATCATGACAGCATGTATTGTTTATATCGTAAGGTCAAGTGATCTACTCTAAAAAGTTCCCCAATGTATGAAGCATGTGGACTTTGCGTTTATTCATTCCACATTTAATACTCTGCCAACGGTTGTCGGTGCTATATCCGGACGTATCGAATTCCTCCCTGTTACGAAGCATCACTTCATATGGATCACAGTCCCTCACTAAGTAAATGAAGCTGTCTGTGTCCATGTAAAGTAATTTAGGGCATCTAAACTGAGGAATCGCGAATTCGTAATGAAAACGGTACATCCTCAGTTTAGAAAGGTCAAGAATGCACATCCCGACCAATTTTTGATACGGAGGTGGGTAAAGAACGTGCTTGAAGTGTGTAACTTATATGTAAGCAGCCAGGTTAGTATGGATATCACCCGAAAAATTAATGCTATGGAAAAAGCCTTTTTTTTCTGGCTTCACCTCGTTGACGGTCAAAAATCGTTAGAAGTGGGAAAGGACCGGGGAGCAAGTAACTGGAAGAAATTCGGTAGTGACATTTTGAACAAACCAAGGCGAAAATTCAGATGTGGATGCCCGGACAGGATTCGAAACCGCATCTTCCCGAATGCGAATCTCATGTGTATTAGCGTCAGACCACGAACTAAGGGATCACCATCGTAAGTGGATAAATTATTAGCGTACCAGTATGGCTTTACACCTCGCCAACATCGATATCATTAGAGGCGGGATAGGATTGATGCAGGGAACGGTCACCTGGAGTGATTTGGGGAAACCATGGAAAACCAGAATATGGATGCTCAGACGGGAGATTCGACACCAGCGCCCTTCTGAATGCATGGTCAGAACGTTAACACTCACCCACCACGCTCGGTAATTTTCGTGGGCAATACTGAAAAATATCTATTCTGAGAAGTAATTTTTTGCATGGTGCTTCGATAATCATGAAATTTCCAAACATCTGAAATGACTGGTTACGCAGATATTGCTGCCACCAGAGACACAGGGAAATAGTGTGAACTTTGACAAAACATCTTTAGCTGGGACGCTGCATGTTAGAGACTAATACAGTAACTCCAATCAACTACACAAGGCTGCTAGTCAGACACACGCATGGTGCATGTAGTATCAGTGAGCGCGCTATCAGTGTTTAAAATGGGGAAGGCTTGCGATCTATCTAAGTTTGACCCATTGCAGATTTCGATGGCCCAGAGGCTCGGCACGAGCATTTCGGAAACTGCACTATATATCGGGTGTTCGAGCATTGTTGCGGTGAGTGTCTTCAACAAGTGGCGAAACGAAGGTGACACCATGTCCAAACGTTGAGTGGTTGGGCGGCCAGGGTGCGAGCTGGTAGTTTTCTACGGGAAAAGCTTCTTGCCACCTGTACTGCGGGGAACATTCACGTGGGAGCTCATGCAAGGCACTGTGACGACCAATAAGTATCGTACACTGGTTGCAGACCACGTACAGCACAAACCTTCATGACGACCATGTTTCCCAATGGCAGTGACATTTTTCAACAAGATAATGCGCCATGTCACAAGGCCAGAAGTGTAACTTAATGGTTCGAGGGAACACAGTGGCGAGTTGTGATTGATGTACTGGCTCACCCAGCTAGTCCAGATCTGAACCCGATCGAACACATCTGGGGTGTGATTTGGGGAAGGCTTGCGATCTATCTAAGTTTGACCCATTGCAGATTTCGATGGCCAGAGGCTCGGCACGAGCATTTCGGAAACTGCACTATATATCGGGTGTTCGAGCATTGTTGCGGTGAGTGTCTTCAACAAGTGGCGAAACGAAAGTGACCACCATGTCCAAACGTTGAGTGGTTGGGGCGGCCAGGGTGCGAGCTGGTAGTTTTCTACGGGAAAAGCTTCTTGCCACCTGTACTGCGGGGAACATTCACGTGGGAGGCTCATGCAAGGCACTGTGACGACCAATAAGTATCGTACACTGGTTGCAGGCCACGTATTCGTGCTGTAGTATCCCCCAAGATTACTACTAAAGATTTTACACAATTTCTAACAGTCTGAACGTTAGCTATATTTTTGACCGAGAGTCCTCGATAAGTTATTGACATTCAAAAGTAACAGAGTTTCGACTTGCCGCGCACTCTGCCTATGTTGTGGCTAACAAGTCTATGGTATTGCGTTTCGACGTGGGCAACTGCCAAGGCGTCGGTCACGCTGATGAGGTTCCTCCAAAATGAATCACCGTTGTTTGTTAGGCTCAGTATTTGGGTAAAATGATACTATTTTAACCCCAGCAACCGTTAACTCGAGGCGAATGACGGGGATGATTTCTTCATTTGCCATGGCCGAATTCCCCACCGTTCTCGTCCACTGTCCTTTCCCACCTCTAAAGGCTTCGATGTCGACGAGGCGTAGAGCCATAAAAAAAAAGAAAACCACGACCACCAACTCCAGATGAATGTCGAGTTATTCATTCAAAATACCATGCCCGAATTCCTTCCCAGTCCTTGCCACCAGTCCATACAATTATGGCCTTTACATTCTCGCAATCACCAAATTTTAGTGCCATTCGATTTACAGTAACCTATCAAACGACATTGCCGGTATAAACAGCTTGAAATGACGATGAATCGCAGTAGGAATCACTTTGTCAGCAGTTAACTCACGTTGACACAACACTAGAACACTTCTCCATAATTCAGGACAACAAATCCTTACTTCTCAGTACTTTCAAATAAAATGTAATGTCGCTTGGTATGTATGGTCTGACGTCAGAGTTTTTCAGTCGTAACAGCCTTACCTAAGGACAGGACTGAACATGTTTACCCCACCACCACCACGGACTAGACCTGATTACTACCCAAATGGACTGCCAGTGCCAGTGTACAGAGATGGCCAGCCCGGTACTGTTGTTTTCGTCTGTGTATCAGCTCAATGCTGCTGATTCTAAGCGTTTGACGATAGGTTTATCGTCCAAACATGAATTTGAACCAGTAGTAGTGCTCGAAAAAGTTGGATACCGCACCAAGGTTATACTAACGTATGAAGAATGGGTCGTGCTGACTCAAGTATTGGATGTAGTGTCAGATTTGTTCTACACAGGCAGCTCCCAGACAAACATTCCACTTGGTGAGAACGCCGTCTCCTTCCGTACGATTGCCAGGACGAAAACTGTATGTTTTTACCCAAATGTTGACCCCACCAGCGGCATCTTCTTCAGCGATTCAACTTGGAAGAACCTCATCGACGCGCAGCCTGCAGTGTCCAGCGCCTTGACCGTCAAGAAGAGGTGGGGATACCTAGTTGCAAGATACTACACAGAATTTGTGGACATTTTATCTAGTAAAGTGCTACGAGACTATCATATGGCAACAGTGCAAAAACTGGTTGATATGCATATTCGTGATGTTTATGTGACTCAATTGGCCCCCTGTTCGTCACTGGACTATAATCTACTAAAATATGAACTTATTGCATATAAAAATTTACTTGTATTACCTGCTATTAACAATGTAGTAATTAAGAATTATAACCCAGGATACTACATTGATGTGAACAGTGTGAATAAAATACACATAGTAAGTTATTCAATTTGTTTTATTTTATCCACTTTCCATTAATAAAACCCTTTACAGAGTTATTTTTATGAGTTCTTGTAGTGGCGTGACGCTTCATCACTTACATACTGGTCTGAAGAGCGAATTGTAATAGACGCCAACATTCGAAAAGACATAAATTTGTTGGATATAAGTACGTATGCGGCTGTTTCTATGAATATCATAAAAAACAGTGTGAAAATGTACAAAATCAAGAAATTTGGTCATATATAACAAAAATCGGTAAAAATGTAAATTTCGTCCATGAATGAAGTCAATGGTTGACATAAAAATCACACCTGCGTGTATCACAATATCATTCATATAATGTGTGTGGATTACAGAAATACGTGTTATATGGGGGGAAAAAAAAGTGTAATGGCAGTCACCGGATAAACTAAAATGTGTTTTTTTTTTTTTCAGTAATAAATATTTTCTGATGAATAACGAAACTTGGTAGAGTTCTCCAGAGTCAACACACACGTCACGTAACCATCATGATAGACGTGTCAGTGGAAGTGCATCGGATGCTGCATTCACATGTGCATATGGAGTACTCTTTAAATTTCCTCCACAAAAGACGTAAATTGTATGAATTACATGTTTGCTCACTCTTTATTTTCATAACAATAACATGCAGAGTCTAAACACACATAACGTTACCAGCATTATAGACACGTCAGAGGAAGTGCACAGGGTGATAACTATATATACTAGCCTAGTGTTTGTACCAAACGAGGTGAAACAATGTATATGTGTGCAGAAACTGACTTAACGCAGTTACACGGAAGGCAGTCTGCGTTTAAAGACAATGGCTCTCGCTCTCTCTCTCACATACACGCATAACGTTACCATCAATATAGACACGTCAGAGGAAGTGCACAGTCGGAACAAGATCGTGAAAACAGGTAAAACATCACCGCAATTATACCACTTCACTATACGAAAGATGTCATCGGTTTACATGGTTAGAAGGTGTCCATCATGCCATACGATGTGTATTGAGTGCATCCACCAAAATAGAAAAAAAAACGTGCGACATGATGCGGTGTTCCATCATAAATGAAACTCATTCTGTTCACGGCCCGATATGACATCGGACAACTTGATTAGTACATACCTGTCGAAAGTCACACTAAAGTACTGAAGTTGAACTAACCAGAGCATGCAGAAGATGAGTTTCAACATCACAAGTTTCATTAAACAACACGACCCTCCACAAGACCGCATGCAGAAGATGAGAACATCACAAGTTTCACTAAACAACACGACCCTCCACAAGACCGAAACATAATGGGCTCAATACCAGATGAAACATAAATTATGTTAGATATCAGTAAGTGCCACTTTCGATGAATTTCATTTAAAAAGTGCAAAATAGATAAAAATTCGGGAATACTGGTCAAATATAGCAAAATATTGGTTAAAAACTTATGGCACTTTCTGAGACAGAAAGTCTGGTTAATACAGAATGTTAAAGTGTTTGTTATAGTTGGTTAGAGTAAATTAAGGTTAGGTTATTTCAACTCACCATCTCATGGTGCCACTGATACATGGATATCCAAAAGTGTTTGCTGGGTGGCTTGGGCCCCACAGTAAGCTGCTGCTGTATAGAAAAATACAAACGCGTTGCATCCGGAAAACCGGCGCGCGAAATTTCGGTCTTCTTAGGCCGCGCAAAATACCGGTCTCTTAGGCCGCGGTGGGGCCCAAGCCCCCAGCAAACACTTTTGGATATCCATGTATCAGTGGCACCATGAGATGGTGAGTTGAAATAACCTAACCTTAATTTACTCTAACCAACTATAACAAACACTTTAACATTCTGTATTAACCAGACTTTAGCATAAGTTCTGTCTCAGAAAGTGCCATAAGTTTTTAACCAATATTTTGCTATATTTGACCAGTATTCCCGAATTTTTATCTATTTTGCACTTTTTAAATGAAATTCATCGAAAGTGGCACTTACTAACTGATATCTAACATAATTTATGTTTCATCTGGTATTGAGCCCATTATGTTTCGGTCTTGTGGAGGGTCGTGTTGTTTAGTGAAACTTGTGATGTTCTCATCTTCTGCATGCGGTCTTGTGGAGGGTGGTCTGTTGTTTAATGAAACTTGTGATGTTCTCATCTTCTGAATGCTCTGGTTAGTTCAACTTCAGTACTTTAGTGTGACTTTCGACAGGTATATCTGATGTACTACTCAAGTTGTCCGATGTCATATCGGGCCGTGAACAGAATGAGTTTCATTTATGATGGAACACCGCATCATGTCGCACGTTTTTTTTTCTATTTTGGTGGATGCACTCAATACACATCGTATGGCATGATGGACACCTTCTAACCATGTAAACCGATGACATCTTTCGTATAGTGAAGTGGTATAATTGCGGTGATGTTTTACCTGTTTTCACGATCTTGTTCCGACTGTGCACTTCCTCTGACGTGTCTATATTGATGGTAACGTTATGCGTGTATGTGAGAGAGAGAGCGAGAGCCATTGTCTTTAAACGCAGACTGCCTTCCGTGTAACTGCGTTAAGTCAGTTTCTGCACACATATACATTGTTTCACCTCGTTTGGTACAAACACTAGGCTAGTATATATAGTTATCACCCTGTGCACTTCCTCTGACGTGTCTATAATGCTGGTAACGTTATGTGTGTTTAGACTCTGCATGTTATTGTTATGAAAATAAAGAGTGAGCAAACATGTAATTCATACAATTTACGTCTTTTGTGGAGGAAATTTAAAGAGTACTCCATATGCACATGTGAATGCAGCATCCGATGCACTTCCACTGACACGTCTATCATGATGGTTACGTGACGTGTGTGTTGACTCTGGAGAACTCTACCAAGTTTCGTTATTCATCAGAAAATATTTATTACTGAAAAAAAAATACCACATTTTAGTTTATCCGGTGACTGCCATTACACTTTTTTTCCCCATATAACACGTATTTCTGTAATCCACACACATTATATGAATGATATTGTGATACACGCAGGTGTGATTTTTATGTCAACCATTGACTTCATTCATGGACGAAATTTACATTTTTACCGATTTTTGTTATATATGACCAAATTTCTTGATTTTGTACATTTTCACACTGTTTTTTTATGATATTCATAGAAACAGCCGCATACGTACTTATATCCAACAAATTTATGTCTTTTCGAATGTTGGCGTCTATTACAATTCGCTCTTCAGACCAGTATGTAAGTGATGAAGCGTCACGCCACTACAAGAACTCATAAAAATAACTCTGTAAAGGGTTTTATTAATGGAAAGTGGATAAAATAAAACAAATTGAATAACTTACTATGTGTATTTTATTCACACTGTTCACATCAATGTAGTATCCTGGGTTATAATTCTTAATTACTACATTGTTAATAGCAGGTAATACAAGTTTCTTTTACTAAAAAAATTTTATATGCAATAAAGTTCATATTTTAGTAGATTATAGTCCAGTGACGAACTGGGGGCCAATTGAGTCACATAAACATCACGAATATGCATATCAACCAGTTTTTGCACTGTTGCCATATGATAGTCTCGTAGCACTTTACTAGATAAAATGTCCACAAATTCTGTGTAGTATCTTGCAACTAGGTATCCCCACCTCTTCTTGACGGTCAAGGCGCTGGACACTGCAGGCTGCGCGTCGATGAGGTTCTTCCAAGTTGAATCGCTGAAGAAGATGCCGCTGGTGGGGTCAACATTTGGGTAAAAACATACAGTTTTCGTCCTGGCAATCGTACGGAAGGAGACGGCGTTCTCACCAAGTGGAATGTTTGTCTGGGAGCTGCCTGTGTAGAACAAATCTGACACTACATCCAATACTTGAGTCAGCACGACCCATTCTTCATACGTTAGTATAACCTTGGTGCGGTATCCAACTTTTTCGAGCACTACTACTGGTTCAAATTCATGTTTGGACGATAAACCTATCGTCAAACGCTTAGAATCAGCAGCATTGAGCTGATACACAGACGAAAACAACAGTACCGGGCTGGCCATCTCTGTACACTGGCACTAGCAGTCCATTTGGGTAGTAATCAGGTCTAGTCCGTGGTGTGGGGGTAAACGTGTTCAGTCCTGTCCTTAGGTAAGGCTGTTACGACTGAAAAACTCTGACGCCAGACATACATACCAAGCGACATTACATTTTATTTGAAAGTACTGGGAAGTAAGGATTTGTTGTCCTGAATTATGGAGAAGTGTTCTAGTGTTGTGTCAACGTGAGTTAACTGCTGACAAAGTGATTCCTACTGCGATTCATCGTCATTTCAAGGCTGTTTATACCGGCAATGCCGTTGATAGGTCTACTGTAAATCGAATGGCACTAAAATTTGGTGATTGCGAGAATGTAAAGGCCATAATTGTATGGACTGGTGGCAAGGACTGGGAAGGAATTCGGGCATGGTATTTTGAATGAATAACTCGACATTCATCTGGAGGTGGTGTGTTGGTTCTTTTTTTTTTATGGTTCTACGCCTCGTCGACATCGAAGCCTTTAGAGGTGGGAAAGGACAGTGGACGAGGAACGGTGGGGAATTCGGCCATGGTAAATGAAGAAATCATCCCCGTCATTCGCCTCGAGTTAACGGTTGCTGGGGTTAAAATAGTATCATTTTACCCAAATACTGAGCCTAACAACCAACGGTGATTCATTTTGGAGGAACCTCATCAGCGTGCAACTCGCAGTGACCGACGCCTTGGCCGTTGCCCACGTCGAAACGCAATACCATAGACTTGTTAGCCACAACATAGGCAGAGTGCGCGGCAAGTCGAAACTCTGTTACTTTTGAATGTCAATAACTTATCGAGGACTCTCGGTCAAAAAATATAGCTAACGTTCAGACTGTTAGAAATTGTGTAAAATCTTTCGTAGTAATCTTGGGGGGATACTACAGCACGAATACGTGCCTGCAACCAGTGTACGATACTTATCGATCGTCACGGTGCCTTGCACGAGCCCCCCCACGTGAATGTTCCCCCGCAGTACAGGTGACAAGAAGCTGTTCCGACCAGTTCGCACCCTTACTCCGGCATGATGAAGAAAGGTATCGGAATTCATCAGACCATGCAACGATCTGCGTCATTAGAGGCGGGATGTGACTGGAGACAAGGAACGGGGAGGTATTCGGCCATCGCCTTTTTGAAGGAAACACCCCGGCATTCGCTTGGAATGATTTAGGTAAACCATTAAAAACCCAAATCTGGATGCCTGGACGGGGTTCGAACCCGCGTCCTCCCGAATGCGAGGCCAGAGAGTTAACCGCTCACCCACCACGCTCGGTATGAGTCGTAAGAATACGCACAAAACTTTGTCCAAAACACTCGCCGTCACAAACGTCTTTCGCCGAACTTATCGCAGTTAGTAAGTCTTGGTCACTCAATATCCGTACAGTATGCAATATGCCTCTGCCAAAGAAGCGGGATAAGTAGCAAGATTGTGTAGTTGATTAGAGTTACTGTATTAGTCTCTAACATGCAGCGCCCCAGCTAAAGATGTTTTGTCAAAGTTCACACTATTTCCCTGTTAACCGCTCACCCACCACGCTCGGTATGAGCCGTAAGAATATGCACAAAACTTTGTCCAAAACACTCGCCGTCACAAACGTCTTTCGCCGAACTTATCGCAGTTAGTAAGTCTTGGTCACTCAATATCCGTACAGTATGCAATATGCCTCTGCCAAAGAAACGGGATAAGTAGCAAGATTGTGTAGTTGATTAGAGTTACTGTATTAGTCTCTAACATTCAGCGTCCCAGCTAAAGATGTTTTGTCAAAGTTCACACTATTTCCCTGTGTCTCTGGTAGCAGCAATATCGGCGTAACCAGTCATTTCAGATGTTTGGAAATTTCATAATTATCGAAGCACCATGCAAAAAAAAAATACTTCTCAGAATAGATATTTTTCAGTATTGTCCACGAAAATTACCGAGCGTGGTGGGTGAGTGTTAACGCTCTGACCATGCATTCAGAAGGACGCTGGTTCGAATCTCCGTCTGAGCATCCATATTCTGGTTTTCCATGGTTTCCCCAAATCACTCCAGGTGACCGTTCCCTGCATCAATCCTTTTCCCGCCTCTAATGATGTCGATGTTGACGAGGTGTAAAGCCATACTGGTACGCTAATAATTTATCCACTTACGATGGTGATCCCTTAGTTCGTGGCCTGACATTAATACACATGAGATTCGCATTCGGGAAGATGCGGTTTCGAATCCTTGTCCGGGCACCCACATTTGAATTTTCGCCTTGGTTTGTTCAAAAGGTCATTGTCGAATTTCTGCCAGTTACTTGCTCCCCGGTCCTTTCCCACTTCTAACGATTTTGACGTCAACGAAGTGAAGCCAGAAAAAAAAGGCTTTTCCATAGCATTAATTTTTCGGGTGATATCCATACTAACCTGGTTGCTTACATATAAGTTACACACTTCAAACACGTTCTTTACCCACCTCCGTATCAAAATTGATCTGTCATACAACGTTGCAGCCAGCAACATTAGACATGTGAAATAAGGTAACGGAGCTCCTCGGTCTTTAGAGACGGGAAAGGATGGGGGGGCAAGGATGGGGGGCCAGGATTGGGAAGGAATTCTACCATGGTCTTTTGAAGGAAGCACTTGGCATTTGCCTGGAGTGATTTGGGAAACCATGGAAAACCCAAATTTTTCTACGTTAAACTGCAGGTGCCCTTAAGTAAGATAAGGATGGAAGGAACTAGCCACCCTATCTCCAATATATCTCCTTCGGTAAGGTTTCAACCAGAAGCTTAAAGTACTTCACTTTTAATTGTGCGCGCTAAGAGTGAGCGGCTGTTTAGAAAAATTAAACTCTGCAAACAACGAAGTAGCGTTCACGCAGCGGAACCTTGAATACTTCACAGTAAGCTATGTCTGGTTACATGCCTATGAGTATCCACCACCGATACGGAATTTCGAACCGGGAGCCTGCCATTCATATCTTGCCTGTGTTCTTGACGAGTTTTGTCTTTGGCATTTGCCTGGAGTGATTTGGGAAACCATGGAAAACCCAAATCTGGATGCCCGGACGGGGATTCGAACCGCCGTCCTCCCGAATGCGAGGCGAGAACGCTAACCGTTACACCACCACTCTCGGTAGAAAACGTTCCTCGCCTCTAATGACGACGATGTGTAACGCCATACTGGCACGCTCTGACCACGCATCTAGGAGGGCTCTGGTTCTTATCCCCGTCCAATGTGTAACGCCATACTGGCACGCTATGACCGCGCATTTAACGCGATGTGTGTGTGTGTGTGTGTGTGTGTTGTGTGTGTGTGTGTGTGTGTAGACAGCGTGGCCAAGCCCGCCCCCCACCGCCTCGTATTTTTTTTGGAATATTAAAACGTCCAGCAGTAACGCCACATACGCTATAGAAACCTCACCCCCCAGCAATACAAAGCGTGGCTCAGAGCCCCAAATTTAAGATCAACTATCAGAAGTACAAGTTTTTTAAAAAATATTATAGTTTAATTGGAAAGGTTATTTTCTTAGAATTATCACGATATAAACATTTTTTTTTCTCGCTTTATGCCAAGAGTAGAAATTAAAAGCTTAATATTACGCGAAATGAAGTTGAGCCTTAGGGCTGTGCAGCTGCGCGTTCGAGTGGGCGATGACAAAAGGAAGCATTGTGTGAGACTCGACCCTCCTTGGGGGTCCCAGCCTCTGGCTCAGCGAACGAAATTTGTTATCAGCTATCGGAAATAGCAGTTTTTTAAAAAGTATTTTTAGGTAAATAGAAAGCTCAGTTTTTTACAATCAACGCTATATAAATTTTATCATCGTACTTAGTGTGATTGGGGTAGAAATGACGTGCTTAATATTATGTTAAATGAGCTTTCAGAAATGTGTTCGTCGTATGTTTAAAGAGGCATAATTCCTAACTTGAGAAAGAAACCTCATTGGTTTAAATCGCATTTTATTAAGCGCTCAATATAGAGTATATTGCTTATTCCCGTCCATTGAATGCCGTCAAACAACGATCGCTGGTTCGAATCCCCGTCTGAGCATCCATATTCTCGTTTTCCTCAAATCACTCCAGGCGAATATGGCCTGGCAAAAGAGCAATAAAATCGAAGCTGGTACTAGGGTGGTGAAGCTGAGGTTGGTTCTGGTTCGAATCCCGTCTGAGCATCCATATTCTCGTTTTCCTCAAATCACTCCAGGCGAATATGGGCTGGCAAAAGAGCAATAGAATCGACAGCTGGTACTAGGGTGGTGAAGCTGAGGTAGGCTCTGGTTCGAATCCCCGTCTGAGCATCCATATTCAGATTCACCCCAGGTCGTCGTTTCCGCGACTCTAATGACCATGAGGTGTAACGCCATACTGGCACGCAATGACCGCGCATTTAGGAGGGCTCTGGTTCGAATCTCCGTGAGCATCCATATTCTCGTTTTCCTCAAATCACTCCAGGCGAATATGGGCTGGCAAAAGAGCAATAGAATCGAAAGCTGGTACTAGGGTGGTGAAGCTGAGGTTGGTTCTGGTTCGAACCCCGTCTGAGCATCCATATTCTCGTTTTCCTCAAATCACTCCAGGCGAATATGGGCTGGCAAAAAAGCAATAGAATCGACAGCTGGTACTAGGGTGGTGAATCTGAGGTAGGCTCTGGTTCGAATCCCCGTCTGAGCATCCATATTCAGATTCACCCCAGGTCGTCGTTTCCGCGACTCTAATGACCATGAGGTGTAACGCCATACTGGCACGCAATGACCGCGCATTTAGGAGGGCTCTGGTTCTTATCCCCCCGTCCAATGTGTAACGCCATACTGGCACGCTATGACCGCGCAT
>CM061919.1:161188000-161299627 GCA_031002005.1 Vandiemenella viatica | reverse complement strand
TCCGTTGACGCTGTTGAATGTTTCCTGCCTCACAATTTGCAACAAATTAATTTGACATACAGTCTTCATCAGAGCTTCTGTTGTGCAGTTGGTTTCAGAATGCGAAAAGTAACCTGAAAATTAAGACACGCCAGCTGATGTTGACTTTCTTTGATGGAGAGCGAGGCAGGAGACGGTCGAAGTAACACTTTGCTTAGGCAAAATACATTTAGAGCCTCGGGAAGAAAGCTATTTGTCTACGCTCCGTCTCTACCTTCATTCACGACACCGAGGTTACCGCTTGACGCTTACCAGGGATCGATGGCGCAAGACGGTTCGGTGACAGGTCTTTCACTCTACCTATCGAATTTCCAATCATGTGATTATCACCGCAGACTGTTATTAATCCCAACTGTCTGTTTTGCAGTTCGTATTTTATTTTGATAAAATGAAACAAGAGATTTCAGAACTTAACAGCAGAGGTTATTTCTTGTTTTGTTTATCTAATTGTAAGGTACTTGTAACGATGCAATCGAACCGACGCGATTCGAGAGTAGGGTCTGCGAGAGATTATCTTTGGACAGTGAGAGCAAGATGGTAGAGGAGTATAGTTTGCGGCGGGAACGCGGGAAGCGAATGTCGAAAGTGGTCGACTGTTGAGAACGATACCGCGAGGCCGAATATTTAAAAAGTGCTTATAACTGTTCCATTAACTTGTAAGGTGATTTGAAGAAGTATTTGGAGTGTCGGTGGATGAGAACAAGAACAGTGTTCCGGATAAACGATTGTGATAGTGGCACCTAGTGTTGCAAACTGAAAAAAAACAAAATGTTTTTTTTCAGCTTTGTGAAAAAAAAACATGAAAAAAAACTTAGCACCCGTGTTTTTTTTCTAAATTTTGTTTTTTTTCTAAATTTTTTTTCTTTTCAGAAAACAATATATTTGATAAATTATAGTTTTATTTAAGGAACTTCCATTTTACAAGTGTGTTTTAAGTCTTACTGAATCATATAATGTCTCACATAATGATTCATAAGTGTATCTATATACGTAACATAATTTTATTCATCCTCTATGTCAGTACCATATTCACTAGTATCAGCACTACCAACACTAGTTCGATCGGTGTCGGAATTTTCTGTCTCTTCTTCTGTCTCCTCTAGATCCATAACTTCAGAAATAGTTAAATTTTCTTTTACTGGTTGTTCTTGTATTGTACGCAAAAGATTTTGAGATTGCAATTTTAAATTGTGAGCAAAGTGCACACTATGCATAAAGACTGCGCCGATAGTTCTGTATTACGGTCTTTTAAGTTTGAATTAAAATCTATTATCAAACAAAATAGGAGCTTTACTTCTTTTCAATCGTTTGTTTACACCAACGGTTGCAAGGAAACGATTCATAATTAGGGACCGTGCACAAACTACGTGGGTCGGTCCAGAGGGAGGAGGGATTAGCTGGAAGGCTACGCTGGGCAACGTGGGGAGAGGGGGGGGGGGGGGGTTCCGAGCCAGGCCACGTAACTTTCCTTACGTAACATTTTTCACAGTTAAAATGAGGAACTGAACTCACAACAGCATGTGAGTATTTATTTCCCTCAGTCAATTATATCCGTATGTAATTTACAATAGTTTGACAAGAGAAAACAGTAAAAAATGTCTTCTGGAATCATAACGGAAGAAAGCTACGTGAGCGGGGGGGGGGGGGGGGAGGCAAAAGCTACGTAGGGCTATGTGGGGGAAGAGGGAGGGTTCACAGGAGGCCAAAATGGAGCTATGTGGTTTATGCACGCTCCCTTACTGACAATTTAATGAGTCAGTACCACTATACTCTGAGAGTTAACAAGTATACGAATATAAGGAAAGCCCAATAAGTAATAAAAAGAGGCAAAAAACCGTGGATAAATTTTAAATTCCTAATTTTTTTAAAAGATCTGTAGGTAATTTTGTAGGGCTGGCAGCACTATTTCAAATAGCAAGTATCAATCCAAACAATGGGGATTCCTTCTCGCGCAACCTAGTCTCTTCGGGAAATCCCCGTTCATAAAGAAAATTTCAGTCAATTTTGCCAATATTTTCGTAAATTTTTTTCCTACTGAACTAGAAAAATATAGTAGATTTTAAACTAAGATAAGTACTTAGAATAAACTCTATAACAGTCATTTTAAACGATAACTGCCTTACAAATTTGAGATTTAGTAGTTGTGAAAAAAAACGTGTTCCAGAAAAAAAAAACATGTTTTTTTTCAAAGTTTTTTTTCATGTTTTTTTTTCAAGCCAGAAAAAAAACCGTTTTTTTACAACACTAGTGGCACCACATGTTACTTGTACCTGCTCGGTTCGAATCTTGCACGCTTTGGTGAAGAAGTTTCGATAGCACGAGTCTTTGTAACTGGTGGTTACTTCGGCGACGTATTTCTTTTGCTTATCCAGAAAATAAATGTGTGTTCTGAATATAAACTTTTGTGTGATTTATGTGTTGGCAATTCCCGCTAACTGCTACTGCTAACTGTTTACGTGATTGATTTTGTGAGTGACTATGAATTATTAGTATTAGTTGTGGAATCCCCACTGGCGACCTGACGGTATCAAACCTGTAATCTTACGAACATTTAATTAAGAACTGAAATACACGTCGTGTTGAGTAGTACCACCAGGACATAATTTATCACTAATCAACGAACTGTCTTACATACTTTTTAAACAAATTAAATTTTATATTTTTTCCCATTGCAACAAATTCTAACCCCCATATCAACTAACCTACATCCTAATTTAAGTTCCATAATTAATAATAATTAACTAATCACTAGTACTGAACCAAAGTTCAATTCTAACGAAAAAATGTAGGCTAAATAGTCCTCAACGTTTAGACTGAATCTTTATCGATATCTTTGTGTATGAGGGTATACGGATGTCTGAGCAACTAATCATACCTCAGCGCCACTTTTGAGGTGTTTATTTTTCTATTAAATGATATAATGTTCTCGGGTGACTAGCCGAGTTAACGAGGTGTTTGCACAAAATATTTCGGCGATCAGATTCACTTTCGCCATCTTCAGAAGAACATTGTTTGAGCCGAGAAAAACTTTGTTCTTATGTAGATTTCTCTGTTAATTTGGCTGCGTTCAACATAGAACCGTGAAAACTCTAGTAACTGTGAGGCACGGAAAATATTGTGATACAGTTGAATGTAACAACCGCTTACTGATAAATTCCTTTCGTAACCACGTAGTATTTGCTTCTTTATTTTTTTATTATTTTTTTTAATAAAAGAAGAAAGAGAGAAATACAGTATTCTTTGCGTTTTCCCATTACATCTTCGAGATTTACTTCCACCTGGCATGGGGGCCAGTAGCCCTTACAACCTGTAGGAGCTAGTAAAAATAAATACATGATAGTGTCGGAATAAATAAAAATCACAGTTCAATAACAATTATAGCGAAACAACATTGTGTTGAAATATTATCTGTTACCTAATAACTCATCATGACAAAACAGCATCACACCTAAAAAATATTTATTCTGCGTGACTACGATCTCAGGTGGCATAAAACAATCTTCAACACAAAATAACAAGAGAATTGCAAACTTATTTTGCTGTTTGACGTTAAATGACGGAAATTAAGGAGAATGAAGCAAATCACCTGCCGCCTGCAGTAAGACCACTGTTGAAAAATCACGATTCCAAGAAAGCCTTTCCTGGAAGAAGTGTAAGAAGCTTAAATGAGGTAAATGAAATACATATCTCAACTTTCATAATATAATGAAATCCTAACAAAATTACAAAAACTAATTCCCCGAATGCCATAAAACGCCGTCACTGCAGTTCCTGTGCCTTTACGTCTTGTCTGCAAAGAAGTTGAAGTGAAGAAGAGTTATATACCGTTGCTCACTGCGAAGCAATGTCTCTGATTATTCGTGTCAGATGTAAAGGAGAACGCGGAATGCCCCTTCAGTCACAGAGGCGGTATTTTGCGAGGGAATGGCAAAGTGGAAACTCCGGAGCGCATCGCGAAATTGAACAGAAAATCGTCGGAGCTGGGAAGAGAACATATTACACCTAAGATATTGCGTCTGGAGAATTCAAAGAGATAAAAAGAAACAGCTGGAAGTGTGCCCAACAGAAGCGCCAAGTCTTCGCTTTTGGCTTACTCAAATATCACTATATCACTACCTATGCGACGTTCTTTCAGTTGTTATGAAGCTTGTACTCTCTCCAGCAAAATCTCAGCAGCTGATGCAGCAAAGTCAAGAAATTTAAAATAATTTAATTTAACTGCGATTGAGTGCATGTTTCGGTGGCAATTTCCCCGGCCATATATTTATCTTTTCTTATTATCGTTATGTTACTAGCAGAGTTCCCGGCGTTGCCCGGTATGATCTAGGTTGATTTGCACACACGGTAAATATTTAAGCTCATAAAATAGGTCAGTTTTTTGCGCTTTTTACTTAAATTTCATGTCAGTCGCTCCATTTTTGTATACGTATTCAAACGGCTAACCCCCACTGTAGCAGAAAAGAGATGGGGTTGAGATTGATTTTTTCCTGCAATATTTTTAACCATGATATCAGGAACATGTGTACTAAGTTTCATCATAATAACCACAGCAATTCGTGCAGCAATAGAAACAATAATTTTTTTTCAGGAAATGTGGTAAAGACAGAATCGCTCATCAATAAATTACAAAAAAATAACACTATGTCAAGACTAGAGGTTTTAAACAGTTAAATTTCATGTTCAAAGCCACCAGATACGCATTAATTACTATTAACAGCGATTTCATTTCACTTCCAAACATCAGAGATTGTAGCTGGGCGGCCTGAGATAGTAACTTCAAGTAACAAAGAAGATATCGAAAGGTTTTTTCATTATATTATTAAAATTAATGTTTTCCACTTTACGTAGTTTCCTCTTCGCATTCGATGTAGCCATGTATGGGGTTAAAAGAATAAAAACCAAAATTTAAAAAAGTAAAAGTTACATGCGATAATATGGCTATTATTTTTTTACAGTGTGTGATGTATGGATCGTATTTCACTTTTTTTCGGTACAGGCTGTACGTTCAGATTTTCATTTACCGCTCCGGCGATATGTTATGTCGGAGCATAAGACATACCAAATAATTCAATCGAGATTCTAATCTAAACCACATCGAAATCTGCGCAGTGTTTTTGAGTTTTTCTGATACAAATATACCCGGTTTTCGTTTTATAGATATAGATTATTATTATCTTATATACTTTTAGCGTAAATTCCTCTTCCCATCTACTTTTGACCTTTACGAATTTTAATTTTAAATCCTTTCAGCGTTTTTCTTAAATTGTTTATCACTTCTTCTGGTAATATAATCCAAGCCTTTACTCCCTTACCTTTTCCCACTCCCTTATACATGAAATTGAGTGCCATCTTATGTTCATGGCAATCTTAATCCAATATCTTTCCAAGTCTCGTCACCAACAACGTCTTTTACGCTCCCAGCAATCTCTTCATTCTTCTCCTATATTCCAGTGACTCCCAATTCAGCTCCTTTATAATGTCAGTTACTGACTCGATATTGCGGTAATCTCCACAAACAAATCTAGCTGCCCTCCTATCACAAATGCTGATTAATTTAACAACACTGGTAGGTGAGCGGTAGATAAAATTCGAGCCTCTTATTCTCGAGGGCTAGGGTCAGATGCCTGTCCAGTTATCCAGATTTCAATGGTTTCTCACTATTGGTGAATATCGGTACATTCTTTAAGAATTCAAGGACAGTTTCCTTTCCATTCCTAATCTACAATTCCTCCTTCCCGTATCTAATTACCTCGTCGTAGACAAGCCATTAAACCCAATAAAAAATATACATTGTTTTAAAATGGTCAGAAAATCGAAATAACTGCTAACTGTACGTAAATTAACGACGAAAAATTCGTATACATAAATTTTACTTCTTGTAATTAAATTTATGTTATGAGTATTTTCAATGAGTTTAAGGTTCTTCTAGTAATTATTTGGTACTTAATTTACTGTTAATGAGCGCTGGTATTTTAAGTGCTGTTTTTTTTTATTGGTTTCTGACAAAAGAAACCATACAACCATCATAAGTACGAGGGTGGCCCAGAAACCAATGTACCACATTTTTTTCCTCAGCTCCCAACAATGGTACGAATGCGAAACTTTAGATATAAATTCTTTGAAGCTTTTAGAGTGCACGCGCAAAGTTTCCGTTTCTTCCGACAGATAGCGTAGTTGCAGCAATGGTTCAAAATGGCGTCTGTAAGTGATGTACGTTATAAGCAGCGTGTCGTCATTGAATTTCTCACTGCGGAACAAGAAATGGTTGGAAACATTCACAAAAGTTTATGTGCAGTTTATGGAGAATCAGCAGTCGACGGACGTACGGTTAGTTGCTGGGTACAGAGGTTGAGACCATCTGAAAGCGGTTCTGCAGTGATCCAAGATTTGCAGTGGTCGGGAAGGTCACTCACGGATGTAACACTTGACAAGATGGCAGCGTGCTGATATGCTCATTCGCGAGGAAAGACGTGTAATGACTCGGCGGTTGGCGCGGGAGTTATCAATGAGCAAAGGAAGTGTGGGTGTAATCGTCAGTGCTCTGGATTACGCAAAAAAGTGTTCACTATGGGTTTCTCGCCGACTTAAGGAGGAACACAAAACATTCAGAAAAAACATGTCTTCTGAGTTGCTGCAAAATATTGAAGGTGAGGGGGAAGCCTTCTCGTCCCGGATTGTGACAGGTGATGAAACCTGGGTTCACCACTTTGAGCCCTAAACAAAACGGCAATCGGTGGAATGGCGCCATCCTGACTCTCCACAGAAGAAAATATTCAAAGCAACTGCTTCCGCTGGTAAGGTCATGATTACTGTGTTTTGGGGCTGTGATGGTGTCGTACTCATTGATGTGATACCGAGAGGCACCTCCATTAATTCTGAAGCATATGTTAATACATTAACCAAACTCAAGAATCGCTTCCAGCGGCTTGGACGCCAAAACAACCCAGGTGCTTCAACATGGTAAAGCACTCCCTCACACAAGTTTGAGGGCGTTGGAACACATCACCAAACATGGTTGAACAGTGTTACACCATCCACCCTATAGCCCTGACTTAGCTCCCTCAAACTTCCACTTGTTTAGGCCATTGAAGAACGCCATTCGTGGGAGATATTTTGAGGATGACGAAGAGGTGACTCGCGTAGTGAAGAAATGGCTTCGTGAACATAACATGGAGTGGTTCCGCCAGGATATACACGCTCTTGTGTCTCGCTGGAGGAAGGTCATAGAACGGGAATTATATTACGTGGAAAAATAGTGTAGAAGTGTAGAAGAAACATCATTCTTTCTTGTGTATAAGTTTCATTGTGTTCAATAAATAATTGTTGAAGTAAGAAAATGTGGCGCATTAGTTTCAGGGCCACCCTCGTACAACAGATACCATATTATAATTTTCCGAGTTTTTCTAAATAGATTTTTTTCTCCTTGCATATACAGTTAATCTCATCTCATATTTTATACAAACCTACAGACACAAGCATACACTCAAGAAATAAAGAACAAATTATTTTCCTCAAAAGCATTTAACATTACCAATAATCAATACATATATAAACGGAGGACGGAACAATAAAAGATAATCTGTTCTTAAGCTTAACATATAGACGCGAAAGAATACACTACATCAAAGATAAAAAAATTAATACTCCTTTCGTAACCTTAACAGACAAAAGTCAAAGATTTCAGTTCATCGAAGACAAACAATCCATTGTTTAGATTAACATTGTTGTTGGATTTGTAACTTTGGTTATTTAGTAACATGGCAATAGTGAATAGCAATAGAGGCAACAGTTTAAATATTAAATTCAGCTTCGAGCAATAATAATGACAGCAATAATATATCACTCTTGAATTTAAATGATTAAAAACTAAATCATCGGATCTTATGCGGAGACCATTTCAAGAAAAAATTTTTAATAAAATTGGGAATGTTTTTCTATCCAATCATCCTTCCTAGTAAGAAAATGCCTATGATGTCTCTACATTTCTGGTTCAGTTTAAACCATAGAATAATAATAAAAATCCTTGACACAATATTTTATAACCCGTTATACGATCCAAACTGCTAGAATAATCCAAAAACTTATTAAAAGCACGTTGGAAATGTATTTTTACGGAACACTTGTGTTCACATTTTCTTTGGAAGCGAGTTAGTGGCGCATCAGCATCGGCCGTAGCTACACGGAGCCGATCAGCACTTCCAAGAACTTGAGAACAAGAGGAGCAGGAAGCCAAGAAGTGACGAAGAAGACCCTCCCATGGAAAGAAGTCTGTAATGAAAGTCTCTAATTAAGCTAATTAAGATCGTTACTTGTTGCAAGCGAAGATTCCTTATTAGCTTTTAAACTCCGACGCCGATTTTGCACAAAGAACAAGGGGCAGAAGAACACAACGCCTGGATGCGTCGTTCGTGGGGATTCTTTTGAGCCGAGCGGGTAAACAAGGTGCGCTCAATTTGACGGAACTTTTTAACGAGCGCAGCGGGCGGGATATTAAGCCAGCCAGCTAGTGAAGCAAGAAAGGGGAGCTACTGTCTAACCGGTAGAGGTAGCATTATTGAAAAGTCGAAGTGGCCCACGTGAACTTGAACGGATTGAATCTCGTTAAGAGTCGAGTGATATAACAAAAATCCCTCTACCAGCGTCAAAGATAAATATGAGAATGATGTATACGTATTTTTCTCGAATGTCACATACTAAAACGATTTTTAGTACGATTGATATTAAACACGGAGTTATATAAAAAAAGTCATAAGCTATTAAAATGATTTATTAAACAAAACCATTTAACACAAAAACATTCCACTTAAATTAATGCAAACAGAAAAAGATTTTCACCAAAATTATTGGACGTGTAATCTGTGGTCCCGCGGTAAAGCGAAAAGGATTTCCTGGAACATACGATCAAACAATCGACGATTTAACACTAATTCAGCACGCTGGTGATAATATTTCATTTTGACTTCAATCCCAACCTTGACACAGATTAACTTATCAGGTAATCGTATCGTTGAGAGGGGCCTACTGTTTATTTAACAACGAATGCAAACCTAGCAAACATTTCTCGCAGACTTCGCACTCACAAAGAAAGCTTTCCCAAATGTGATGAATAGGTTAAGGGACTCCAAAACCCCAACATGGGAGAAAGAAATGTGTAGGTGCAGACATATTTATCCTCTCTCCCCCCCCCCCTCCCCCCACCGAAATCCCGAACATACATTGAATGGAACTGCAGGCGCATCAAACATGTAGTACACATGTAGAGGCCTGCATACATATTCGAAAGGAAAACGAAACAAAAATGGGGCTGGAACTCAATATAGAAATGTTCTGTAAATTAAGTGATATGTATTTGCAAACTGAAAAAAACATGAAAAAAAACTTAGCACCCTTGTTTTTTTTTTTCTAAATATGTTTTTTTTTTCAGAAAACAATATATTTGATAAATTACGGTTTTCTTTATGGAACTTACATTTAACATGTGTGTTTCAAATCTTACTAAATCATATAATGTCTTACATAATGATTCGTAAATGCATCTATACAGGTAACATAATTTTTTATTCATCCTCTATGTCAGTACCACATTCACTAGTATCAGCACTACCAACACTAGATCGGTCGGTGTTGGAATTTTCTGTTTCTTCTTCTGTCTCCTCTAGAATCTAGATCCATAACTTCAGAAATACTTACATTTTCTTTTACTGGTTGTATTGTATGCAAAAGCTTTTGAGATTGCAATTTTAAATTCTGAGCACACTGTGCATAAAGACTGTGCCAATAGTTCTGTATTACGGTCTTTTAAGTTTGAATTTAAATCTATTATCATACATTATAGGAGCTTTATTTGTTTTCAATCGTTGGTTTACGCCAACTGTTGCAAGGAAACAACTCATAATTACTGACAATGACTCAGTATCACTATATGCTGCAAGTTTAACAAGTATACAAATATAAGGAAAGCACAATAAGTAATAAAAAGAAGCAAAATGCCATAGATAAATTTAAAATTCCTAATTTTTGAAAAGATCCGTAAGTCTACAGATAAATTTGTAGGGCCTGGCAGCACTAGTTCAAATAGCGAGTATCAATCCAAACAACGAGGAACGGGGATTCCTTCTCAAGCAACCTAGCTTTTTCGGGAAGTCCCCATTTGTGAAAGAAAACTTCAGTCATTGTTGCCAATATTTTTGTAATTTTTTTTTTCTACTGAACCAGAAAAATATAGTAGATTTAAAAATTAATATAAGTACTTAGAATAAACTCTAAAAGTCATATTAAATGATAAATGCCTAAAAAATTTGAAATATAGTACTTATGAAAAAAAATATGTCCCAGAAAAAAAAACATGTTTTTTTCACAGTTTTTTTCCATGTTTTTTTTTTTTTCAAGCCAGAAAAAAGTTATTTAAAACACTAGTTTTTACGCCATGGGTGAAGCGACGAATGTGAAACTGGACTGTTATAATTCTTGTTAAACTGGGTATACCTGTACCATTCAGTGAGCTACGGCATTCTCAGAAAAACTGAAATGACCGGATGGAATTCTAAAAAGAAACTAAATACCAAATACAACCTTGAGTTAATTTTCATAGTAAGTGGATTTTTTGCATTCTCCATTTGCGATAGTACGGGGTAATTTTAAAAATAGTTCGATATTTACATTTCTAAATGCTTTCCTAAATTCCCATCCTCTGAAATCGTTCTGATTATTTCTGTAACGATAATTGTTTAGGGTCTCAAGTAATAACCAGTTGATAAGTAAGAGAATTTAAATGAATGTTCGCGGTTAGGATTTACCTACTTTATTTACTATGGGATATACATTATTCATAAACTTTAATTTTTTTTTTTTTAATCTGCTTAACGTCTCTTTAACAGCGAGGTCTTTAGAGACGGGAAAGGATGGGGGCAAGGAATGGGAAGGAATTCAGCCATGGCCTTTTGAAGGAAGCATCCCGGCATTTGCCTGGAGTGATTTGGGAAATTATGGAAAACCCAAATCTGGATGCCCGGACGGGGATTCGAACCTTCGTCTTTAATAACAGATCAACTTAAAAAATACACACATCCTATTTCACATTATTAACAACAGTACACTTGCAAACAATTTCCTAGCTGATTTGAAATCATGGTTGCCACTAAATTTATTAACTGTTACAGTAACATGGAGTCATCACAGTAGGTCAATGATAAAATTTCTTACCTGTTACTTACCAGTTGATTTCTCCCTAATTAAATCAACAGTGTTTATAGTTTTTTAATTTCAGTGCACTAGTAACGGAATCTGGAAAGTTCTTATGAACTATATATATATATATATATATATATATATATATACTAATTCATAAATGCAAAAGTAAATCTGTCTGTTTGTTACGTTTTCACGGCTTAACTTGATGAATTTCGACAGCGAAATAATGTGTAGACTATCATTAGGAAGGAGATAGGATACTTTTTCTGTGTAAATAACATATTTTGTCATGAAATTTTGAAAACCTACCGAACACACATACGTATTTTATATCTGTCGCTCAGACTTTGTTTCAAAAATGTTCTGGAAGGACGGTGGTAGGTAGTAACCCAGAGTTTAACTGCTCCCCCTATTAGTTTTTAGCTATTTTTAAACATGCTGCAAATTGGTTCCTCTTCAGGGGAAGCTCCAATGGTAGAATGTTATGGTGATGGCTTCCCCGTCGTTCTTTTTGGAGAAACTTTTACGTAACTTACAGCTTTCTACATATCCAATCCAATTCCAGCAATAAAATTTTATATCCACGCGTGCGAAGTCGCAGGTAAGAGCTAGTTGTTCTATAAGTATATTTACAGCATACCGTAAAAAATATAAATTTGTTTGTGAAGAATCAAGACCATTAAATTCTATCGAGATTTTATAGTTCGAAGTGCAAAAACAGAATCACCATCGACAAAATTGAAACGGCATCAGTACTATTATGCGCTGTATCTGTAGAGTGAAGAAATTTTTTAACCACTGACTGGCATCGACTATTTGGAGGTCCCTGAAACCAAAACACATCGCAATAAGTCACATGGTGGGATAGGGAATTAAAATATGTTCAGAACGTTAATAGATTAAAAATCATTTAAAAATTACGGAACCTATTTTGAAGCTTGAAAAAAAAAAAAAAACCCAACTTAGAGTATGACTTTAAAATTGAGATGAATGACATCAGCATACATCAACTGGTGACGGAGCATCAAACATCAGGAAAGAAATGCATATCTAATTTTTTTAAATAACTTGAACTTTGTGAAAATAACTACATTATTACAGTGGCATTTCCATGAGTTTTCTTTTTCAACGCATTACTTAAAAACTTCCAAACCAATATGCATGGGGTTTTCATAGTTTGAAAGCTTAGGATGTAACTTAAAAATTCAGGATGTCTTACAACCTGGGTGAACGGTAGACGGAGCAATAAATGATAATTTGATCACCATAAGTCACACTACATAAAAGATAAATACCACACTCTTTGAATGTTGTTGACTATGTAGCTTTGGTTATTTATTTCTTCAGTTTACTGGTAAATAAAACCTTTTACAGAGCTGTAGGAACTCCCGACATATAAAGTAGCAAGGATCGTGGAAATTTCTTACATAATATTTAGGTTGTTTTTGCTAGTCAGAGTTAATAACGCGGGCAAAGGTACGGGCAATAGTAACATGGCAGTCGTGAAGGCACTTTAAATTATTAAAAACTAAATCTTATGCAAACACCACTTCATATAATTACGTATAATTATTATCAAACCAATAATATTATTAACTGCTGACAACCTGTTACTTACTGAACATCCAATTTGTATTAATAAATTCCATGTTTACCAGTGAAGATTTTAAATAATTTTAATCGACTAAAATTAATAGTGAAACAGGAAAATTTTTGATCTAAGACATAGTTTTTGGCAATGAATATCCACCGTCAGTTTTTAACCTTTTACTTCGAGTGTTCAAGTTTTTTAAAATTGTTCCTTTTAATTCTTTTCTGTTTTGTCTGTTGTTGATTTCTGCAAAGTTTTGTATAAAAAAAATATAAATCTCATATTTTTTCATTTTTGATTTAAATTGGCCTTACCAAGAATATTACATAGAACTGTATAATATTAAAAGATTTTTTGTACGATTGGAGGAAAACGTTTAATTTCTAAGAGCAGTCTATTCTTCTACATCTATATCTGCATCTATACTGCGGGTGGCAGAGAGTGCTAAGCACCAATCCTAATTCAGTGCATTCCAATCCCGAACAGAACGAGGAAAGAAGGAATACATAAATGTATCAGTACGGCATCTTATTTCTCGAATCTTATCCCTCCTGTCATTGCGACTTAAATAGGATGGCGGAAGAAGTATTTCGTTGCACTCGTAAATTAAAGATTTTTGCATATTCTCCAACAAATTCAAACGAAAACGACGTCGTCTGTCCGCCAAACAATCCCAGCCCAACCTGCGTATCAGCTCTATGACACTTACGTAAGGACTGTAACTAGCAGTAACGAATCGAGCGGCTCTCCTCTGTACTTCAAGCCGTTTATTGTTGATTAATGAATAAAAAGAAACATATATGAATATATCATTGGATACTCAACTGAAAATGTGAATGTACCTCTTTCATAAAATTTTAGTGTTTGATTAATTTTATCCTTTACTTGTTTTGTTATAACACATTACCTATACCGTTAGGGCGAAAAATACGTGTGTTGAAAATGTGTTTCCTAGTTTCAATACCTTATAATATGTGAGGACACAGATAAATGACAAATGAGAATTGAGGGTCACAGGACGCGTTTGGGACAAACAGCAGACTTAGCCTTTAAGAAGGCTTATCGCGTGAAAGAGGACTACTAAAGAGCGATTGATAGTTGGAGGGTGGACAGTATTCAACACGCCTGGTGGTCCAGCAGCAAATAGCTTGACGAGTCCCCTCCCCAATCGCCACTGTACTGTATAAAGGAAGTGGCCTCAGGCAGTATACGGCCTGACGAGTGGTTAATAGGCGAGCGATCCCTAATCTCTGATCATACGTCACTGGCAGTAACGCCGTAGGCTAGTTATGCAGCCAGCACCGATTTTATTAGGCGCGATACAAAAGTTACACATTTTCGTAGCACTATCAAACGTTTTTTGGCTTATGTCCTCCGGTAAAGAATGAATAAACCAAACCAACCAATCAAGAAGACGACCTCACGCCATTATGCTACACTAAAACAAATGCGTTTCCTCTCACTTTTAATTTACAGGATTATCTGCAAAGTCCTGCCGTCGAAACTGAAAGAAGAAATATTGTTCAGTAATCACAGCCAGAAAAAATTTAATCATCACCTTTAAAAACAGAATGCGGTAGCTCAGTATCCACTACAAAAACCGTTCATGTACGTTGAAAGATTTAAGGGTTTTGGAGATACAATTTTTTGGTATTTTATCTGTAAGCCCTAAGAGTTCACTCTCGTAATTTTATTTTTTTCGCTATTTCTTTCTAATTCTTTTATCTTGCTTTAATAGTGTTCTTTAGTAATAAATAAAAAAAAAACTGTTAAAAAAAGGAGTCTTAGGTAAAAATTGACTAAGTGGAAAAAATCAAAGAATGAGTTCGTTTTCTTTTGGTGGGTTCGCAAAATCTATTGTCGAGGGCTAAATTAATAATCATAATATAGCCATCCTGACCATCATGTATTTATAACGCCAGTCTTTACATTTGTGCTTTCGAGATTAATATGGTTTTTGGCCTATGAAGGGTACAATGTTCTAAATAAACATTTCGATATTTACTCTAATTTTTCATGATTTTTTTTTATTTATTTATTCATCATCAGCAAAATTTTGAGGAATTAACAAAAAGAACAAATACATACTCTTACTCAGTTTTTATTTTAATGATTAGATACAACGCTATCGAAGTAAAATAAAAGAATTGCAGTGAAAGAGGAAACAGAATATGTTAATTTGCAGAAAAAACTGGGAGATATAGAAAAAATGTAAAAAATTTCAAATCTTCAAAATCGTGTAAATTCGCTGAAAAATGGTGTTTATTCTGGTACCTACTGAGCCATGCGTCACATTTTCCATTTGGACATCGGTCTACAGATAAACCTGAATAAATCATGCGGTACAACAGGCACGGAAGCTAATATACTTGCATGTCGAGAATATTATAATGGGCAAATACATTAAAATCTAAATATTTTTAGGACTTTTGACTGTTGTGCAAAGTATCCAGTTTCATTGAAACCATACTCGACAAGCAATAACATTGAATCATGAGCTGCAGTTTAAAAAATAATAACAAATAAACGTTCCGCTTGGCTCCAATTATTGAGATCAATGCCATAATTTACATCTGAGAGACACACATACCATAAAATTGTATTTTTAACAAGCCTATCATTTGCATGATTATAGAATGTTAATACAACAGGCAGGATTTGAAGTCACGTTGGTAGTTGCTTGTCAATTCTCCCTATCTTCCAGCAATCTGCTAAACTGGAGGCTCAACAGTTCGATACACTAAAAAAGAAAAACACACACAACACTTTCCCATCGCTCTTCAAGCCTATTTGCTTGATAAAAGGTTAATAGGCCTTTCTGATAGTTCAGCTTCGAGCAAAATTTCGGATCCAACATTATCAACCTGTCGGTCGTCCAGATATTATTCATATTACTCATCTCGATTAATGGAAGTATTTTATGTTCCTTGCGCGAAACCCATCTCCGTGGTCTACAGAACAACATGTAAATCAATGAAATTATTGCCGAGTAAGGGTTCCCATACTTCAAGGCTCCTAAAAGATCAGAAATACTTCGTCGGTGTTACCTGACTTGTGGAGTAACTTATATTGAGAATCGATACTTTACACAATCTGTCTAGTTATTTTATAAACAAACTTCCAACACACACACACCAACAACAAAAAATTCCTCTATATTGCGTGTCCTCTTAATTCATTAAAGATGATATAATTCAAAAAGAGAAGAACGCAACAATTTATTACAATTGAGTGAGGTTTAGTATTTTTTTTAGTAACAAACTATTTGTATAATATTTATTACTGTCAATGAGAAGTCTGAATTCAGCTAGATGATATCCGAAAATTTGTATTAATTTAGGGAACCGGTGATTTAAAACCCCCGTCAGTTGAAGTATAATTTAAAATATTTTAAATTTTGAATGGAAATAAATAGTTGCAAAATAAAGTATGTCAACAACACTGACCATAACCTGAAGACCAGAATTTAGTGCTATTGTCTTAATATAATTATATGTAAGAGAAAGGGTTGTTTATTTCCCAGCGTATCTCAGCAACGCCAACCGACAGCTACCCCAGGTCGTCAAGAACTGGATGGTCCTATTCGCTAGGCCCCACCCCACAGGATTATCTCCTGGCTGCCTACCTAGGACCTCATGTCACCGGCAGATCGAGCAGGGGGTTAATCCCCGATCTTTTAATCGTAGAGCTAATCCTCGGCCTGCATGCATTACGAGCGGGGTTCAGGGTTCACGCCACGGCGAGCCCGCACAAAGAGAGCGACTGGGGGATAAGCCAGCCCGGTACCGGATTACGGGCGGTCCGCGCCCTGATTGAAACTTCACCGCCATCTGGCATCTGCGGCCAACCACTGCGCACCCGATCTGCGCAGCCGACGACCACCACACCGGCAAGATGCTAGACATTTTAACTCTCCTAATTTTGCTACTTTTGGTTTTGAAAAATGCTGTCAAATTACCAATGCTGAAAGATTGTTAGCATGCAGTTTGTACCACAAGTCGGTTAACGAACTACATCCCTACCGTAATAATCATCGAATAGACGTCGATCTATGCTTTTGATTCGATTGCTTTCAGTTTGATTATTGGTTTCGATGATAAAATGAGGTATGGCACGTGGATTTATGATCGTACTTATCACCCTACACTAAAACTGAAGTCATTTCTTATCAGAAAATTACTGTTGGATGTCTATGGTCTTACGTCCTATGGCCCTATCGCTTAGTTTCTAATCTGTTTTCACTACTGATGTGAAATGCCTCAATAATCCATGTAAATTTCTGCCTATTGTTAATGGACTACTGCGGGATTACTGGAAGAAATGCTTGGATATTGAAGAATCGTCTGAACTTCTTTCGTGAAACAAGGAAAACTGAAATCCTTAAAGCCGAATGACACTCTAAGCACTGTTGCTCTCTTAAGCCACGAAACAATCCGAAAAATATAAAGTTTATGTGACGTATTTCCTACTGAAACCGTATTTTATAGTCTTTTACCTTCTGTACAATAAACTGAGGGAGAAGTAAAACGGCTCACGTCTATAAAATAATATCATCTCAATGTGACCTACTAAATTACTATCAATCATGATGGGTGAGAGATTAACGCTTGGGCAAAACTTTTGGAAGACACCGATTCGAACCTCAGTTCGTTCAGACAGATTTATGTTTGACCTGATTTCGCGAAATCACCCCCGGTGAATGTTCGTTGGCCTAATTCATTCGCGTTCTTTGTGTCCAATTTTCTCCCAGTTATAATGATCGTGATGTTAATGAGCCGTAAAGCCATCAAAAAATCAGTGCATTTAGCGTAAAAAATATCGAAATACTGTACTATTTAGTTATAAAAATGATACTTTTTAAAACTGCGCTAAGGATTCTGTAACACTTCTGAACTCCTGCGGGATTTATCTGCCATCTAGTAAGCAAGATTAGCCCTTCGTACGAGATACCCCTTGCGGCCCACTGAAAATTAATTGCGGCTTATGATGAAATGCGGAGTAAGCCTACTCACAGTGTTTTCTTTCGAAATTAAAAGACGAACCGCAAGGAGACAATCCTCCACTTACTTTGAACAACTCTGCATTTCTTTTTCTTATTATGATGGAGATAAGACGTGATTAAAGAATCACAAGATCTCTTAAGGCTATACGTACAAAATTAAAACTGTTGCGTCGTAGCAAGGAGCTGAAATGGGATTCATTGCAAGACAGGAAGAGGATGAGGAGGGTCATGGGAGTGTACAGGGCATATACTGGCGATGAGGCATGGAAAGATATTGCAATAGGTATGAAAAGTAGTGCATGGAAGGGAAAAGATGACCATGACCATAAGCTGGCACTCGATTTCAGGCACAAGGGTGTGGGAAGATTCTCTTTTTTAGGTCAGGGTGTCAGGGATTGGAATGAGTTACCAAGAGAAATGATGAATAATTTACCGAAAACTTTGAAAGAATTTAAAGATAAAATTTGCAGACGGCAAATGTAGGTGGGTGCAGGATAGGGGGAAGATGGGAGTGTAGGGAAATTGCCACCGGAGCCTGTGCTCCATTGCAATTAAATTAAATTTAAAAAAAAAAAACTGATTCGAAAGGAACGGGACAAAATAACCTCGCTTTCTTCTATAGTTTTAAGAGTATTTTTAGACAGCCAAGACACTGCTCTCAGAGATTAATTGAAGTCATACACAAACAGGACAACAAAATAACAGAAAATTTTGTTTTATTTTAAGATAAACCCCATGAAGATTTACTTTACACAGAACTATTTTTATCTAAACTTTATTTTTATTTACTTATAAAATTAGAGCGCGATGCCTATCTAAACCTCCTACTTTGTCCTAAAAAAAAGTGTAATTTTCAAATTATTTTTATATGTCTCGATACAGATGCACAAGTCACTGAAATCACATTATACCTTATTAGTTCTCAAACATCTTTCTTTTCACCTCCTTCATGATCAATTTTCTGGAGGACGCGGTTTCAAATTCTCACCCGGCCATATGGTTTCCCGAAATAACTCCAGGGATGATACCATCAAAAGGTCATGGTCTAAATCCTTCCGGTTTTTGTCCCCCCCCCCCCCCGTCTTTTGTCGCCTCTAATGACCCCGGCGTCGACGAGGCGTAAAGCCATAATAAAAAAAAAACATCTTTTTCACCTATTACAAAATATCCTCCAGGAATTTGGATTTACTGCTCGGATATAATGTTTTCTTCACGTTCTCCAATCACATTTTACAGAAAAGTCACCACAAATGAAATTAAAAATTCTGAAATATGTGTATGTCTAGCAGCTATCAGCTGCCGTCAGCGCTGAAAAATTAATAAAAATCTGTTGAAATTTTGATTAATTCTTCCATTGAAATGCGTTTTTACCCTTTCCTGTACCCACATTATTTTGCCATGTACAAATTTCAACTTCTTTCAGCGTTTTTGCTAAATTATTGATCATTTCTCCTGGTAACCTATTTCAATCCTTGACCCCTACTCTACGAAAGAAAAACTACGCAGTTGTCTCATATTTCGGCATCATTAATTTAATTTGTGGCGACTTTTCTGTACAATGGGAATGGATAACGTGCTTAACACTTTATATGGAAACAGTAAATCGAAATCCCAAGACGTTAGTGTCATTTTTTGATAGATGTAAAAAGTATCCAAAGTCTTTTTCTTGCTATTAGCCTATAGTTGCTATATCGACCATCAGTTTTAATTTTAATTTCTAAGTAACATAATTGACTTATTTCTCTTATTTAATCCGATGGTATTTTTATGTTTAATTTAATGTTATTGGGTATATTTTCTAAAACATTGAATAGCTTTTGTCTTGCTTTGTTTTTTTATTTAGTCAGAATCCTTCTTTCAGTAATTTATCCCATACAGCGGACTACTGCAAATAGGATATTTCATCGAAAAAAAGGAAGAAGAAAAAACCAGGGGGACTCTACAATAATCGTATCAATTTGATGATGGACTCGACAAGTCTAATTGAGGTGGTTGGATTGTGATGCTGCATGGACCAAAAAATCGCAAAAGCCACATTCATAATAGTTGTTTTCTTTTTTTACTACCGATTGTGGTTAGGCTGAAATGCTACTTGGAGCAGAAGCAAAACTTAGCCAAAGGCATAAGGTACTATACCTATAACCAATTTTTGATAGTTGATATCTCGATAGTTATACGAGATATCAAACAAATTTTACACTTTTACATCTAGTTTCATACGAAACCTTCATAAAGTTGCGGCACTACGGCTAGGATAGAGAATATACTTACATAATGCAGCATATTAGAAGCATGCTGCCGGATTATTGCTTTGGATGCTCAAATCCAGGCACTGCGGTTGACGTTGTTGATAACATGTCAACACACTGTGTTTCACAACAGTACATTACAGTCAAAGAGATCAAACACACTGCGATCACTTTCCTTACGAGTGCGGATACCGTGCGTCGTGTTATAAAATCTGAGATAAAAGCTGAGCAGGCGGCATGTAGCTCTTTTCATATCGCCGATTGCTCTTAGCATTTCGGAAAGACTGTTAAATTTTTAAGCGTCCTATGACATCGTTTCCAAGGAATTAAACGTCCCTGACGTCGCGGGGCGTTGCCTCGGAACAGGGCCGGCGTTAGGGGGGGGGGGGAGGGATAAGCGGGTCAAATTTACCGGGGCCCGCCAGGCTGATGGGGGGCCCTCCGCTCGACAAATTGTAGAGCTAAAAAAAAGTCCCACATTTGGTCTGCGGGAGGGGCCCTTACCGATGATTTGGCCAAGGGCCCCCAGCTGGTAACTTGACTAATAACGCTTACCCCGGACCCCAAAATCCTAACGCCGGCCCTGCCTCGGAAATAATACCAGCTATTGCTGGCAAGGTATAAAAGGAGTTCCGCGAATTTTCAGCCAGTAAACGATCCTAAGGACGTCGACCCATTCGTTCGTGGAGGAAAGATTACAGCGGTTTCTCTGAGCCATCCCCCTCGGAGGAGGACGGCATCGACGAGAACACTACACGAGAGGTCGCGTCAATGCTCTCGAGCCTCATAGTAAAGAAAGCTGCAGGACACGATGGCATCGGTGGAAGTATCCTTCTTTAAATACCCCCAACTGCTGTCCAATTTATAACAGATGCCTTCAATTAAGTTCTTCGAAAGGGCGAATATAAAACTACATGGCACGCTGACATAATTCCTATTCCGAAGGCGGGCAAAGACAGGAGATCCACCAAGTCCTACCAATCGATTAGTCTCTTATCGACGCTCTCCAAGATGTTCGAGCGACTCTACCTCAAGAGGCGTAGTCATCGACAGCAAGGGGCTGCTGCCTGATGAACAGGTTGGCTTTCGCAAACACCCCTCTACACCGCAACAGCTGCTCCGCCTCACTGAAGAGGTCTTCACCGCCCTCGACCGTCGAGAATTCTTCGGTGCAGTTCTGCTCGAAGTCAGCCGCGCCTTTGATTTTGTGTGGCATCAGGACCTCCTCTACAAGCTGCTAACACAGGGAGTTCCACTCTTACATGTTAAGCTTCTGAAGAGCTACCTCGAGGGAAGGACCTTCATAGTTGTTATGGAAGGCGGCATCTCAGCAATAAGGAACATCTCGGCTGGGGTCCCGCAAGGTTCAGTCATTGGACCAGTGTTGTACAGATTGTATACGGCGGACACCCCTTCTACAAACCGTGAGCAGAAAGACCTATGCGCGGCAGACACCACCCTTTACATAAAGAGCCTTAATGATAAAATCCTACGTAAAAGGCTACAGCAGGCCTGCGAAAACATTCAACAATGGGCCGCTAAATGGAGTCTCACTTACAATGTTCCCAAAAGCCAAGCCATAGTCATCACAAGGAAGAACGTTCCGTAACTAACACCCTTGACCCTCTTCGGTGAAAACATAATCTGGACGAGGACGTCAAATTAGATCGAAGGATGACGTGGGAACCACACGTTACCAGTGTTCGTGGTAAGGCAGCAGGGAGGCTAGGCGCACTTTACCCTGTTCTCAATCCCTCATCCAAATTAAGACCGGACCTAGGGATCCGCCTATAAATCGCTCTCATCAGGCCAATTCTAGAGTATGCGTAAGTAGTATGGGGGTAATACTGCGTACTCGCACCTACAGCTGCTACAAACACTACAAAATAGAGCAATCAGATTCGCCCATCACCTGCCGAGGGTAGATGACTTGCACAGATTCAGTGGACTACGAGTCAGAGTCCAACAGCTGGCAACGCAATTCCATGACAAGGCTCAGCGATCCAACAACCCAGTGATCTATGCACTGGGGGCCGAGCCTCCTTCGTATTATGGTGGTTTTATGTCTTCTGCCTACTTTGGAAGCTGCAAACCAAACATTGGAGGGTATATGGATGTTCAGTACTTACCTCTTTGAGCATGCGTAGAGGTCCATGAATCTGACATTGTGCTGTAAGATTCTTTTCTAATATATGACGTATAGTCTGTGTGGGACAGATGTATATACTACCGTCCAATATGCTTTCCTTAGCTAGCTTGTCGACCACTTCGTTATGATGGAATAGAAGCTTGCTGCTTTGTCCATATTAAGTAAATTCCTACTCCTCTCCCTGTAATAGGACGAATAAAAACTTGTTCATTCCTTTTTTCTCTCTTTTTTCTTACTTAGGGCTTTACACCTCGTCGACGACTAAGGTCATTAGAGGTGGGATGGGACTGGTGACAAGGAACGGGAAGGAATTCAGCCATGGCCTTTTTGAAGTAAGCATCCCGGAATTTGCCTGGAGTGATTTGGCGAAACAATGGAAAACCCAAATCTAGATGCCCGGGCAAGGATTCGAACCCACATCCTCCCTAATGAGAGGCCAGAACGTTAACTGTTCACCCACCACGTTCGGGTTTCTTCATTCCAGCTGGAGGCTTGTGATTTACCAGATCCATAGCAACATATCAAAAAGTTTTTTACTTACTATTTATATCATTGTGTTAAATAAGAATCCATCATCAAATTTGGGTATGACAAAATTTTTCTTCTGATCCATGCTGCATTTCAACTTAACTACCTCACTTTTGAGGCAGTATATCTCGGGAAAGAAGCGAGATATCAGAAAGTTTTATTCCTTACTTTCGATTCGTCTCCTCTAGTTACATAAAAATCCATCACCACATTGAGGCACCATGGTTATTGTAGGCCAATAACCAAATAATTTATTTTTCTACACAGCCACTTTCACATTTCATCTTTTCTCTTTAACTGTTTGCTTGCATTTTCACTACTACCTGGCCTTTTACAAGTTTAATTTTAAATCATTTGTACTTGTGATAACTCGTTATCCTTTGTAATTTATTCCTTTACCTACAACATAAAATTTTCTCACTTCCTTATGCATGAAATCAAGTAACAGCTTGTGACATGGTCATCTCTTCCTTCCCATGTACAATTAATTCTTCTACCAATATCCTTCCAAGCCTTCTCACAAACATAAACCTAATCAAATAAGTTATTGACTGTGTTCTGTGATAATTTACACAAATATTTCTATTTTTAAATATATTTGTATCAGGAAATCAGCACACAGTTCCTGATGTGGGCATGGAAAGTAAACATTGTCTTTAGAAGTAGTTACAGTACAATATTCTATGCAATGTTTGTTTTTCTAACTGTTCATTTTTACTATACTTGTTGCTAAGATGTTTCTTCTTCAATTGACTTAATAAAAATTATAAAGTAAGAAAATTATCAGTTTTTCATTTCAATTTGCATTCATTATTTCACAATCCTACTGCTGAATCATCATGAGTGCCCCCCTGCTATGAAAAAAATATGCAGAAAATATTAAGAAACAAAAATTTTATTATTAAATTCACTGTTTGAATAATGATTTCAGGCGCCTAGGTTGTGTCCAGATTTGTTCAACACCTTGTCAATAAATTCAGTATCCTTAGTTAATATACAGGGTGTCCACAAATGAATATCGGGGTTTTAATGCTTTATAAGATTTATTACATTATCCTTACAGTTATAAATGATATGTCAAATGAAAGAGCAACTCAAACAGTTTTATATACAAGCTTACAAGTGTTCTATGTGGGCACCATTTGTCACACGGCACACATCAAGTCTGTAGCCGAGTTCTTCCCAAACTTTGAGCAGTGTGTCTTCAGTAACTGTTGCAACAGCTGCTTCAATCCTCTGTCGTAATTCAAGGAGGTCGGCTGGTAACGGAGGCACATACACACGATCCTTGATGAAACCCCAAAGGTAGAAATCGCATGGCGTTAGGTCAGGTGAACGTGGAGGCCACGCATAGCAAGCTCTGTCATTGGGCCCCTTTCGGCCAATCCAGCGGTCGGGTACAGTTACGTTCAACCAACCGCGTACTTCGTTATGCCAGTGAGGTGGCGCACCATCTTGCTGGAAAATGAAGTTCTCTGGTTCATATTGTTCCAACTAAGGAAAGAGCCATTGTTCTAGTGTATCAAGGTAAGAAGTACCAGTTACAGTCGGTTCATCAAAAAAGAAAGGTCCGTAAACTTTCCGCTGGCATACGGCACAAAAAACATTGATTTTAGGGGTGTCTCGTTGCACTCGTACGATCTCTTGAGGATTTTCTGAGCCCCAGATCCGCACATTATGAGTGTTAACATGTCCACTGAGGTGAAAGGTCGATTCATCACTGAAGACAACATGATGTAGAAAATCTTCATCGTCATGTAACAACATTTCGTTAGCGAATTTGGCACGTAAACCATGGTCTGCAGGCTTTAGAGCCTGTAACAACTGTAAACGGTAAGGACGTAGTTGCAAGCGTTTCCTTAAAACTTTCCAATCAGTCGACTTAGAAATTTCTAATTCGCGACTAGCCTTCCGAACAGATTTCTTTGGGCTACGAGTGAACGACTCTCTCACTCGCTCAACAGTCTCTTCGCTAACTCTTGGTCGTCCCGCGCTCTTCCCTTCACAAAGGCAGCCTGTATCTTCAAACTGATGATACCATCTACGGATGTTATTGTCACTTGGAGGATCACGCCCGAACTTAATGCGGAATGCATGCTGCACAGTAACTACAGATTCAGTCTTTGCAAACTGTAAAACACAAAACGCTTTCTCTTCACTAGTCGCCATCTTTGCTACTACCGCATTCTAGCGGAAACATTTCACGCACATGCGCACTAGTGCCAACGAACAAAACTGTTTGAGTTGCTCTTTCATTTGACATATCATTTATAACTGTAAGGATAATGTAATAAATCTTATAAAGCATTAAAACCCCGATATTCATTTGTGGACACCCTGTATATATATATATATATATATATATATATATGTGTATAAGGCAGTCTCCACACACCTCTCATAATGTTCTCCCATTGACGAAGGGTTCATCCCGAAAATTACTTTATTATTTGTGTTTATCTTTTTTGTGTGTTCGCGCTCCACATCCATCATCTAAAGGTAAGTGGTGGTTCACTTCCCTATCCTAATTTGATTCCTTTCTGCTACTTAGCGTCTTGATTTCATTGTTGTTTCAAAATTGACACATTGAAGCGACGTCACAAAGCGAGTCTCTGAACTGATTCTTGGAGTGCTAGCATCACGGCCAGCGGCCAAAGTTTATACTGGCTGTGTACAGTCTCTATATATAAAGAGAAAATGTATTAATTAAACGTAATACCTGGATGCATCATATCGTTACACAGTACGCTAGATATTTTCCAACAAAGCAAACGTTTGCTGACATTTGTTGCATGCTGCTTCGTTAATAGAAGGGAGCTTTGGACCTCCTTGTAAGCTTCCTTGCCAACTACATTACGAGATAAAAATACATGTTGATCATGGACTTGTACTGTCTAATTTATTAATTTCATTCAGATTGAGTTAACTGTTTTGTAGTGACCAAACAAGAAATTGACATATCCAATTTTTTTATTAGTATATCTTCTTTTTTTTATCTCCTCAATATGGTTACAGAATACCATGTCAACACAGGCAGCCAGTGCAAATAATGAGGCACGGGACATAAACACTAACTGTATTTAGAACCAAATTCATGAAATCTGGAGAGGTGTTGGAATTTCTGTGTTGCTGCAAAACGTGTACTGGTACCTTATGTTCTTGTATGATATGTGCATTGTCGTATGTGAAATATGTAGTTTATGAGGCAGAGATTCTTGTGTTGTTGTCTGTGAAATGTGTAGTTTATGAGACGGAGATTGGGGAACGGTATAACATTTGCCCAAATGATTGTGCTTAAACATCGCAATCAGGACAGCCGATAAGCGGCAACCAGGACTCAAACCTAGTCCCATTGTACCTCCCAGTCCAGTGTGAAGGCACCTTTAATGTGCACTGACAAACTCGCAGGTTATTTATCATTATTTTTTAATGGGACAAATGTGATTGTGGCAAAAATCTGTTATAGACTGTCCATATTCCAAATTGGCTCACTGTTTCAGTGTAACTGAGTAATGAGTATACACATATTCAATTCATATTAGTTAATATATTTAGGAGTTTGTTGGCATTCACCGTTAACACACTCTTTCATGTTTTTCTTATAATTCATCATTTAGACCTGTTATTTGTAATTGCTCCCTTATCTCTTATTTAACCTAATATGTTTTGTACATCTGGGTACATGTGTTAACAATCTAATTTCTCCACTTCAGATTCTTGCTGTGTATTATTTTGTTAATGTCTATGTTTCACTTCCATATAGCATTGCTGGTATAGATATTACTTTTTAATACTTTAAAAGCTACCTCTTTCCTTTCTTCTGTAGTGTGTTTAATTGTTCTATCCATTATTTTAAATCTCACATTTTCTGCGTACTATACTGCACTTTAGATACTCAAAATATTTTTTTGCTCAATTGTTTTGTCATTTATTACAATATTTTTTTTCACCATTAAATGTGATTACTATCATCTCTTAGTGTGTCACATCTGCACTTTATACATAAGCAGATTTTATTTTGTTGCAGGTGTAAATTTTTGAATATACTAGTTATCGTTATCATGAGTAATGAGTAATTACCTATCTGATCATTTGCAAAAAGCATCAAAAGTATGAGGATTTTTAAGGTTTCTAAGTATGAAACAGTAGTTGAAATGTTTATTATAACTATATAAGTAATGTACCAACATGTGTGTGTGGTACATTTAACTCCTTGATCCAAATTTATGGGTTCTTTTTCTTTCTCCTTTGTATATATGATACCTCAAACAGATTATAGTGGAAATGAGAAAAGGAATGCCACAGGGGAGTGTAATGAGACCACTGCTATTCACTGTTGTAATGAATGCTTGAATTAAAGGTTTGCAGCCAAAGCTTAGGTTGTTAGTAGATAACAGAAAGTAATACAATCGGATTCATACAGCGGATTGAGCAGCTGTTTGAACAGAGAAAGTGACTGTGAAAAGCTGCAGGTTGATGTAGACAGGATATCTGGCTGGGCAGACCAGCTGGGAATGAAGATGAGTGCCAAGATGGATCAACTTAAGGTTGTTTATGATTATAGGGTGGGGAAGGAATTGCTTGTTGAAGGCATCTATTGGCATAACATTTCATAATACAATGAACTAGGCAGAACACATTGGGCAGGTGGTAGGAACAGGTTTTAAAACTTTTCTTTTATCTGAGAGGGAGAAATGGCGATGTACCAGAGAAATAAGTAACTGGATACAAAACTTTGGTCAAAAAAATTGCTTCAATACGGTGTACTAATAAGGGATCAACATTGCTTCAATACGGTGCACTAATAAGGGACCAACATTGCTTCAATATGGTACTCTAATAAGGTATCAAAATTCTGGGTATCAAATACAGAAGTTGGTTGGGGTGGAAACGAGCGCAGCAAGATTTGTTAGCAGAAATTATCACAGAATACAATTAGTAGCTGATACAAAAAGGAAACTGATTGGGATTCGTTGGAAAAGAGAAGGAAGGTGAAGAAAGCTTACAAGCTGTATATTCTTGATGAGGTTTGGAAGAATATTGAATGAAGAATATAAGGGAGGAGATGACCATGACCATAAGCTGGCACTCAGTTTAAGGTACAAGAGAATGGGAAAATGTTATTTTATAGGTAAGAGTGTCAGTAATTGTAATAAATTACCAAGAGCAGTGATGAATATTTTATTAAAAACACTGAGTTTAAAATTAGAATTCATAAAGGGAAAAAGTACGTGGACAGGGAGGTTACACACATGAATTTAAGAGCGAAATTATCAAGAAAAGTAAAAAATGGGTGTTTATGGAAAAGCCACTACATGTGCACCATCACAATTAAATTAGTATAGCTGCTTCCTTTTCTGTCTCCTGCTTGTTCTTTCACTATGACAGTTTTGAATATTTCATTATTCTTTCTGTAATAATTTTGAAGTACCCTTTTTTTTTGTTTGCTTGGGCTTTATGCCTCGTCGACAGCATGGTCATTAGAGGCGGGATGGGATGGGGGACAAGGAATGGGAAGGAATTCGGCCATGGTCTTTTTGAAGGAAGCGTCCCGGCATTCGCCTGGAGTGATCTGGGGAAACCACGGAAAACCCAAATCTGGATACCCGGACGGGGATTCGAACCGGCGGCCTCCCGAATGTGAATTTTTCAATATTTTTCTGTCTTTCCAGGATTCTTAAGATCATAACAATCTTCAGCCAATGATGAAAACAGCAAATTTAACTTCGGGTCCTTTCTATCAAATAGACAGTCTCGTGTATACAAACAATTGCATGGGTGACAGGTGCTAAAAGATACCAAAGGCCTTATGATATAATGCTGATGCTTGTTCAGATAAAACACCAACAGTTTAACTGTCTGATCCAGTTTGTCATTTAAATATTCTGTGATACTTTATAAAATGCATTAAAAAACAACATGATCACAGTTTCTTCATTCCCATTGGATTTTTTAAATTTGCTTAACGTCTCTTAACAGCGAGGTCTTTAGAGACTGGAAAGGATGGAGGGCAAGGAATGGGAAGGAATTCGGCCATGGCCTTTTGTAGGAAGCATTCCGGCATTTGCCTGGAGTGATTTGGGAAACCATGGAAAACCCAACGGTGATTCAAACCACCGTCCTCCGGAATGCGAGGCCAGAACGCTAACCGTTACACCACCACGCTCTGTCATTCACAATGGAATTTACAGCATTTACTGAGGTAACTTACTAGTAAGTTACTAGTTGTCACATATTATCTTTACTTAAAACCAGATTGCCAGGTAAAATTTATCATGTACCAAAAACCAACACCTCTGTTGATGACTCTGCAACTTAGCCACCAGAAGAGTATGATAAGGCACAGCTGCTTCGTTTACTAGTGAAGCTCATAGGCACATTTTGCAATGTGTAAAACTAGCATCAAGTTATTGCAGGGTCTCAAGAAGTATACTTCAATCAGGATTAAGCTGTTATTGTTTGAAGAATGCCAAGCCAAGACCTGTAATCTGGATTGTATAGTATTTGATCTATGAAGTCATATATTATGACATAGGATAAGACAGTAATCATTACAATAGGAGTTACAATATATGTTTTTAAATACAATTCAAGATTATATATATATATTATTACAATTATCGTAAGTACAATCATACAAGCAATACAAGAACAATATGGGATACATCTGTTCAAATGAAGTAAAGTTAATATACTTATATTTTACAAGTTACAAAAAAGAATAATTCAATCATGTTTATACTATTTCTGATGGTTCATGTATTCACTGATTCTATAAAAGTTCTGACTAAGTTTATATTTAAAATTATGTAAATTTGCACTGCCTTTTATGATTTTAGGCAGATAGTTGTAAAGAATTTTCGGCTCTTAGAGTACACTTTGTTGGTACAGAGTTTTCTTGTGCCCTCTCTATGAAAATTGTCCCTATTCTTAGTTCCATATTTATGTATTTTTTTATTATTTAGTGTTGCATATTCCTTATACGATTCAGGAAGTAGATATATTTTTAAAAAAATAGTATTATCTGCAAACAACATTGTATACGCCGCTAAGAAATACCCAGAGTCATTAACTTTCTGATATTCTGAGATATATTCTTTACCCTCGTGTCATATTTTTACTCCCTGGTATCTATTGGAGAGATACAATTCACCCAGCTCACCCAGTCTATTTTGTTTGTACGCAAGTCATGCTAATGTACTTCTAAATAGAGGAAAAGTGTTTCTGAAGTGATTTCAACAGCTCCTTGGAATTGACATGACTTGGATATGCTTCAAGAGCTTTCTGTATTACTATGTAGCTGGTCTGCAAATCTCCCATCTGAAATATAGAAAATGAAAAAAATTTATAATTTGATAAATTTGTTTGATTTCATTTTAATGACTACTGTTTTTTGTTAATTATTAGAGCATCTTTAATTAATTTTGATGGCCTGATGGTTAAAGGCTGGTTTAATTTGAATGGATTTTACCACAATGTACAGACTCTTATTAATGGTGGTGGTGACCATACTGAATGATACTCATTTAGATATACTACATTTTTTCCTTCTATTGACACAGTACTGCTGGCAACCCCATATGGTTGCAAAATCTTTTAATTTTACCTTAAAATCAGGAGTAGAACCACAATAGCATGATATAATTTATCAAATTAGGTTTTATATCCTGATTTATCTACATTATAATGTTCTAATTACATATTGTACAGTTAAAAATTATAAACGTCAAACAATGCTTGGTCCTGTACTGTAATGTTAGTTGGATCCTGCCAAAGAAAGCATACTAGCCCTAGTATCAGTGGTAGTACAGCCAGTTCCTTTCCTCTTTACCGGGTAAAGGGGACCTACAGTTTAACGTGGAGTTTGAATGACGGAAGCATTCTGGCACACTTTACATTACACTGTAAGCTGTTTCAGAGGTGAAGGTTAGGTTAAGGGCCTTAGAAAATTCCTGTTGTGGCAGCGATTTGAATAAGTGACCTTTCAAACTCCAACCTCTTAACTCCTGAGTTACCAGACTGCTATTTACCGAACATAACATAACTTAACCTCTGGGAGAGGTTCCATTGATTCATAACTTAATCTTGTATGGAAAACTATCTTTTAGGTAAAATCAAAGCAGATAAATATTTTAGTACCTGTCCCCTTTATGGCTGTAACATGTGATTAAAATATTTCATGTGTAAAAAGGATAATATTAAATAAAATCAGGGAAAGAACTTTTTACTATGATAAATCATAGAACATAAAAATAAATATCTTGCAGGAAATTAAATATTTCAGGTATAGTATCTTCATAATCCAATAGGAGACTACAATATTTACTTTCATGCAATGTTCCAGTCCCACTACTAGCAGCAAGAAATTGTGGAATTTATTCAAACCTTAATCTAGTCACTTTTCTTGCATCCATATTTGCAAAACAATAAAACTTTCAGAGTAAATAATCTGCAGCATTGATTTATGGCACAGAATTTTTATGTTAGAATATTGTTTTCATATTGCATTTCAGTAAGCACAATCTTTGCCACCATCTCCCATTGAAGAATTGGACATAGTAGCAAGCTTGAACTTCATAATATGCCATTCACTCAATAGTGCAGGTTAATGGTTGTACTTGCCAGTAAGTGACTGGCTATTTTTGAAAGAATGGAAGGCTACTTGGGCATTGCCTGCCATGAGCTCAAGGTCACTTCTGATAAATGTCAAGAAAACTTAGTCATGAAAGAGACATATACAAATACCAAACTTAAACTGATTGTTTCATAAAAAAATACATATTTCTATGTAAATTAATAAAAAGACAGAAAGTTTTAAAAGAAAATCTTGTCACAAAGTCATTACATAGTCAAGATGTTCTATGTTTAATACAATTTTTACTCAATGCAAACTCTTTTCTTAAATACTTCTCTGGTATGAAACGAATCTGTGTTCTGTTTTATAAGTCAATAAACATCCTGATTAAAAAAAAATTTATACATGGAAGTTGAATAGAAAGTCTCACATCTTGATAGTATTGCAAAAATTATTTGTTTTTCTGTCATAAACATTGCCATCCTTCTAATGTGGTGAGGTACAAACACTAGAGTTTTTTGAGGGGGGGGGGGGGAACAACAGGTTTACATCATGAAAATGATGTGTGAGGGCAACTGCTGCACATCATTCAACCGTGGCGCATTATAGCGATCCTTAAAGTAACTTGGTTCAACCAAATATAAATTTCCTTTTTAAAATGATTCCAGTTGACACATATTTGGATGGCTTCTTTAATAACACTGATCCAGAAGCTACTTGTGTGAACAAAGACTTGAACAGCCTCAAACATAACTCTGTAACCTGGCATGACACTGTGTTGGGCAATGTTAATTATCACAAAAGTGCAAGACAAAGTCATTGCTTTCGTTTCATGCAGACTTCTTTCTATGTGTGAACAGCTTATCCAATTTGGTGCTACAGTCACAAGGTTGCCTTTTTTTCTACATGAAAACATAAACCAATGTTGTCCTTACAATGTGAATGATGTTACATATTTTAGTTGGCATACAGAAGAATTGCCCTTATAAGGTGTTGACTTCGAGCCATTTAAACTTATTAGAGACCATGCTCTAAATTACAAATTCTCAATACTAGTGTAATCATTGTCCAATTGCATCTTCTACCAAACGTACTTTTGCGTTCATGAATGGTAAGGGTCTACTCATCATAAATATTCAGATGCACAATATGTTAGCAAAAACAGATAACACAGAAGCTTTGTCAAATTCAGCCACATCGACCCCCAGCAATTTGGTAAAATTTGTGTGGTCATATTTTTTTTGGAAGATTATGCCTATTCAACCATCATAAATATATACATAAAGTGTCATGAGTGGACAGACTGTTGGGGAAATGTATTCTTGCAACCAAGTTGTACCTGATGATGTCAAGATATTTTAAGTTGTACTGAAGATATTAAGCATTATAAATAACTAGCTGTTACCCGCGACTTCGTACGCGTGGACTTGGAGTTTCAGTTCCAGAATTGGATATAGAAAACTGTTAGTAACGTAAGATTTGTCCCAAACAACACCGAGTCGACATAATATGATGGAAAGCCATCATTATATCATCCTATCATCTAATCTGTCTCATGAAGAGAATCAATTTACAACATATTTAAAAACAGAAAAGTAAGCGAAGGTGCGGGGATGTGTGTGTGTGTGTGGAGGGGGGGGGGGGGTTAACTGATGGCAGCTTGATTTCAACTTGGATTTTTCTTCTTTATTCAACATGAGCATCTGAATCATATAATCTAATAGCAGCACATTGTCTTCTAGACCTGCACCTTAGGCCAGGTTTACGTCCGTAAGGCATGTCAAAAAGGAAGACAAATTGGTGCCAGAAACTTTTATACAGACACAAATGAATAGTACAGTGCAGAGCAAATTGGCTTCTATACTAAATAATAAGTTTTGTTTCTTATCGAAATTTATTAATAAATCAAACACTAACAGATTGCGTGACTGAGCAACCAACGTAACATTACAGACTAACACACGAATCTGTGTCTTTCATCATTCGATAAGTTCTTAAAATTTCGTGACTAAAACTGTTATTCATGCCGAAAAAATGTCCTGTGTCCTTCCTACACTATTTCATTGTTAAATTCCATCAATATTGATATAGCCATTTAGTCGTCAAAACGTAACAAAAAGACAGAAACTTACTTCCACATTTATAATAGCTGGTACCCACAACTTCGTTCGTGATTGTAAAGTATTCATATTGACAGCTGTAGACATCTAACCACCATAGTGCACGATGGGAGACTCGATACTATTACTACACACAAATACCAGTCTTCTGCGCTATGTAGTTCCGGCAGCAAAGTAAAATTTACGGATACACACAAGTCTTTGGATGAAATACGAAAATATTCATGATCGACCAATTTCGAACACCATATCTCACACACTCCCACAGTTACCGAATTTCGGCCAACGTTGTGATCGATGGGTGACTCTGTGTTACTACCACACAAAAGCGCCGGTAATTTGCGATTGATAGTTTTCACTTAAAAGTGATACAACGTGACACATGCGTCTTTGGCAGAAATATGAAATTGCCGCAGGTCGACCATTTTATCCCCCATTTCTCCCACACCCCCATAACTACCGACATCTAACAACCATAGTGCACTACATGAGATACGATTCTACTACCAAACACAAACACCAATGCTCTATGCTATGTCGTTGTGGCAGAAAAGTGACATATGCGGAGACAGTCGAAATACGAAAATATCCTTGGTCGGCCACTTACAACCACCATATCTACCACAGTACCGCAGTTTCTGAAAATCGGCCGCTGTTGTGATCGAAAGGTGACTCTGTGCTACTACTACACACAAACACCAGTTATCTGTGATCTATAGTTTTCGCTGAAAAGTGATACACCATGACACTTTTGTCTTTGGCAGAAGTATGAAATTGCCACAGGTCGATCACTTTCAACCCTCATATCTCCCACACCCCCATAGCTATCGACATCTAACAACCATAGTGCACTACATGAGATACAATTCTACTACCATACACAAACACCAATGTTCTATGCTATGTAGTTGTGGCAGAAAAGTGACATATGCGGAGACAGTCGAAATTCGAAAATATCCTTGGTCGGCCACTTACAACCACCATATCTACCACAGTAACACAGTTTCTGAAATTCGGCCGCTGTTGTGATCGAAAGGTGACTCTGTGCTACTACTACACACAAACGCCAGTTATCTGTGATCTATAGTTTTCGCTGAAAAGTGATACACCATGACACTTTTGTCTTTGGCAGAAGTATGAAATTGCCACAGGTCGATCACTTTCAACCCCCATATCTCCCACACCCCCATAGCTACCGACATCTAACAACCATAGTGCACTACATGAGATACCATTCTACTACCAAACACAAACACCAATGCTCTATGCTATGTAGTTGTGGCAGAAAAGTGACATATGCGGAGACAGTCGAAATACGAAAATATCCTTGGTCGCCAACTTACAATCACCATATCTACCACAGTAACACAGTTTCTGAAATTCGGCCGCTGTTGTGATCGAAAGGTGACTCTGTGCTACTACTACACACAATTTTTTTTTTTTTTTTTTTTTTTTGTAACAGTTTAACGTCCCTTTTTAACAACGTGGTCTTTAGAGACGGGAAAGGATGGGGGCAAGGAATGGGAAGGAATTCGGCCATGGCCTTTTTGAAGGAAGCATCCCGGCATTCACCTGGAGTGATTTGGGGAAACCATGGAAAACCCAAATCACTACACACAAACGCCAGTTATCTGTGATCTATAGTTTTCGCTGAAATGTGATACACCATGACACTTTTGTCTTTGGCAGAAGTAATAAATTGCCACAGGTCGATCACTTTCAACCCCCATATCTCCCACACCCCCATAGCTACCAACATCTAACAACTATAGTGCACTACATGAGATACGATTCTACTACCAAACACAAACACCAATGCTCTATGCTATGTAGTTGTGGCAGAAAAGAGACATATGCGGAGAAAGTCGAAATACGAAAATATCCTTGGTCGGCCACTTACAACCACCATATCTACCACAGTACCACAGTTTCTGAAAATCGGCCGCTGTTGTGATCGAAAGGTGACTCTGTGCTACTACTACACACAAACGCCAGTTATCTGTGATCTATACTTTTCGCTGAAAAGTGATACACCATGACACTTTTGTCTTTGGCAGGAGTATGAAATTGCCACAGGTCGATCACTTTCAACCCCCATATCTCCCACACCCCCATAGCTACCGACATCTAACAACCATAGTGCACTACATGAGATACGATTCTACGTACTACCAAACACAAACACCAATGCTCTATGCTATGTAGTTGTGGCAGAAAAGAGACATATGCGGAGAAAGTCGAAATACGAAAATATCCTTGGTCGGCCACTTACAACCACCATATGTACCACAGTTTCTGAAAATCGGCCGCTGTTGTGATCGAAAGGTGACTCTGTGCTACTACTACACACAAACGCCAGTTATCTGTGATATGTAGTTTTCGCTGAAAAGTGATACACCATGACACTTTTGTCTTTGGCAGAAGTATGAAATTGCCACAGGTCGACCACTTTCAACCCCCATATCTTCCACACCCCCATAGCTACCGACATCTAACAACCATAGTGCACGACAGGAAAGACGATTCTACTACCACACACAAATACCAAAGGTCTATGTTATGTAGTTGTGGCAGGAAAGAGATGTATACGGAGATACGAATTTTTGGTCGAAATATGAAAACGCCCTGCACTGACCAACTTTAATCATTATATCTCCCACATCCCCACAGCTATCGGCATTCGGCGAACGTTGTGCACGACAGGAAACTCCATGCTACTTCCACCAACAAACATCAGTGATCTGTGCAAGGTAGTGGTGGCTGAAAAGTGAAATATAGGAAAAAACACGTCTATTTTTATATATATATATAAGATTGGCAAGTGTTTGTGTAAGACATTCTGTGTTGAGTATGGAATCTTCCCTGCAAACTACGGAGACAACGTCTTCATGGGTGTTCAACAAAATAGTTTCTTTCAAAAAAACCAATTTTTAAAGCTAGTTTTGCTGTTTTCATCATGTAAAAGAGTATTCCTGTTGTAAGAACTATGGTAATACAATGGCACCTAATGCAGCTGCTCTTCATAAATAACAACAACTTCCATCAAGATTTTAAATTACGATGAATGTTATCTGTGTGATTATTTAATTCTTATAAATGCCAATCTCATGTGGAAAACAATGAAACCGACATCCACAAAGGAAAAGTAAGAAGAATTTTAAGAACTAAAGGATTTTTTTAATGTCTCCAACTGAAATTGGCCACAATTGATAAAAGACTTCATAGTCATTCTAACGTCCAATTCATAAAACTTGGCACTTAAATGAAGATATTGCAGTGTTTCTATTCAAAAACAAAGTAATTTCCAATGCTTAACATTTTCAATTAGAGCTACAATATCTGTTTCATCAGAATAATTATGTTCAAAAGAAGTTATCTTGGCTCTTTTGAAAGACGAAAATCAATAATCTGAACATCAGTTATCCAAAATGTGAACCATTTGAACATCTTTATTTATTTATTTTACAAAATGTTTAGTGTTTTACAGAAATTTAAACTATGATTCTATTTTCAGTGCAGTACACTCTTTCAATAGTTATGTTCAGGAATTCCACTAACAAAAAATTAGATACAGTTATTTTAATCCTCACACCTGTCATTTGTATTATCATGATAGTAGTTGAATGTTTGTCATAACCATGATGCAACAACAATTATAACAGTCTTTCAGTGTGGTTGAGCGATTTCTTATTTTTCTTTCCGTCGGCCGCGGGCATCTATGTTCGCGGCGGAATAAAGGTCAGCTGGCGTAATGCAGATATCCGCTGGCCTATGCAATATTTGCGTGCCTTGTTCCACAAGGAAGCTATATATGTGTATTCCTTTTATTTATGAGTGACTATTATTGTCACGCTCAAGTCCGCAATGGTTAGGTTTGCGTGCTTAAACATTGCAGCGAGTTAAGTTTATTATTAAACTGTCGGCGAGTTATGCCAAGTTTGGAGACGATTAAAATAAGAACTAAATTACGTGTGAAGAGATTACAGCTCAGATCCGGATTGCATCTTGCTGGAAGTAACAGACGGTGTTCGCGTTGCAGCCTGGCCATGCGAGTAGATCCTGCATTCATAAGGTGAGTGGATTTCTGATTTGCGCTATTGCTGGCCGAATCGCTGCTGCCGAATTTTGGGTGTCTGTGGTCGGCGGGAGTGAGGAGAGAAATCGCTCACCAATTAATTAATCACGGTTACGTTCCCTGCGGGAAGTCACTATTTATACGTGGCTTTCCCAATATAGATTATCCATCATCTATTTTTTGGTCCTCCTGGTGTCGGATATGACACGATCAGTTTGATTAATATAATCTTTGTATAAGCAAGTTACGCTATACTTCAATCATATTGTACAAAATGGCTTTCGGGACAAATGTTGATTCTGTAGAATTCAAACGGAAGCTAGCGTTATTAACTTCAAAGTCGGATATGATTTTTGAGAGAGTTAATAAATTGTATAAGATTTCTATGAACATCTCTTCGTTTGATTCCCGGACCAATGAAAGTTTTATGACTGATTCTGAAACAATTGATGATCTTCAGATCAAGATTGAATCTATGATAGATCAGATTAATGATTTACATTTGACTAAAGATCCTGAATATACACCTGATTGTACCCCATTAGCTGCATTTGAGGATTTGTACACGCGTATCAAATGAACTCGCAACAAAATTAGTGCCTCTGCTGTGACATTGCCATCGCGTCCGAGGTGAACGTGAACACATTAAATTCCCTCCTATAGATATTCCTAGCTTTGATGGTAGTATGGAGAAATGGTCCAGTATTTTATGAATCTTTCAAAGCTAATATTCATGATAACGACCAGTTAACTAACTCACAGCGTGTGCAATATCTTGTAAGTAAACTAACAGATAATGCATTGAAGTTAACTGCAGGTATTGTACCTACAGCAGAAACATACCAAATAATGTGGGAAAATCTAGTAAAAGATACCAAGACAAACGCCTGTTAGGTACTCACTATTTAAATATCATTTTGGATATAAAGCCTAGCAACAATAATCCAAACAGCTTGGATACATTTATAGAGAAATATTCAGCAGCAGTTGCAGCTTTGAAACAATTAGGCATTCATGATCTTACAGATTTTATTTTATTTCAATGTGCATTGCGTAAGATCGATGCTCAAATTGTACAAGCCTTTGAAATGTCAGTACGCGATAAAGAAATGCCCACTTACAACGAATTAACTTTATTCGTGAAAGATCAGGTTAAAATTTCTAAACGTTCAAGCAATATGAACAGTGCAAGTTCGGGATTATATTCTCGCGCTTCAGATAACATGAACAAGCGACTGACAGAAAATGTGACGCGCGGGGGCGTACTTCCAAAGCATTTGTTTCTAAAGAAGATAACGCAATAGTCAGAGACAATATGGCAACTAAGCTTATCTCTGGATCCTGTGTTTATTGCCAGCAAACAGATCATACATTACTCTATAATTGCTCCCACTTCAAATCTTTGGGTTCGCCACAGAATAGATATGAATTTGTAAAATCAAAAAGAGGCTGTGTGAACTGCCTGGGAATTTCTCACACTGTTTCCAACTGCAAATCGTCGTCTGTTTGTAAGTTATGCAAGAAACGACACCATACTCTCTTACATTTTGATAGGAAAAATACGCAGACTCATTCCACTCGTCTCAATACGAGTGAGAATTGCGCGTTGCAAGCCATTTCCGACAACAGTGTAAAACAGACCGCGCCAAAAACTTGCCGTACTGATGTCGACACCAACTGTTCTGGTCCAGTGGTCGCATCATCGGCTCATATAAATAAGGCTTCACATAATGAATCTCCGCTTTCCTTGAGCGTTAGTGTAAAGACTAATTTTCATATATTACTTTCCACAGCTCAAGTGTATGCCAAGTCCACTGATAATAATTATCAAGTAATTAGGTGTCTAATTGATAATGGATCACAAAATCATTTAATTACCATCGATTGTTGTAAGTCATTGAACCTACAGATAATTCCATTAAATAATTCCTATGTGAAGGGTATAGGTTCGAGTTCGCGACCGATTTATGGTTATGTGAATATCGAAGTACAATCCCGTGTATTTAAAAGTAACAAATATAACATTCAAGCTCTAGTTGTTGATTCTATTACAGACCAATTACCTTCTCATTTTATAGAAAAGTGTGACATGTCATATTTGGACAACCTACCTTTAGCTGATTTAACATGGAATATTCCGGGTAAAATTGATCTTGTGTTGGGTGCTCAGCTTTTTCCGTATATTTATTTCGGAGATAGAGTTGAATCAGGTACTATGGCACCACCTGCTTTACTGACCGCCTTCGGTTATGTGTTGATGGGAGAATATTCTAGTATTCATACTCACCCTACATCTTTTACTGCTCTAGCACTCAATGAATTGGTGCAAAAATTTTGGGAATTAGAGGAGATATCTCACAAAAAATTCCTAAGCCCTGAGAATACAGAGTGTGAGAATTTATATACTTATCTGTGAGTAGGAACAGTGAAGGTAGATATACTGTGGCTTTACCGTTCCTTTCAGATCCTAATGAGCTTGGCAATTCTCGTTTCAATGCTTTACGCCGATTTATGGCGCTCGAAAGGAAATTTAAACTATGTCCCACACTCCGAGAGAGCTATAATAAAGTTATTGAGGAATATATTACAAATGGTTACTTAACAGAAGTTCGTGAATCAGAGGTTAGCGATGACGGGTATTATATTCCCCATCATGCAGTCATCCGCCCTGATAAACCCATGCCTCGCATTGTACTTGATGCAAGTGCTAAAACTCATACTGGTTTGTCATTAAATGACATTTTGCATACCGGTCCTAATTTACAGGCCGATTTATTCTTGCTTTTATTAAACTTTCGGTTATTCCCGATTGCTATTACAGCGGATATCAAGCAAATGTATTTGCAGATTGGTGTTGTTAATGACCATCGCAGATTTTTGCGAATATTATTTCGTTTTGATGATAGCGAAATAGTTCGGACATTTCATTTTAACCGTATTCCTTTTGGGTTAAAATCGAGTCCTTTTCTAGCTATGCGCACTTTGCGACAGCTGGCGGCTTGAGCGGATTCTCAGTTTCCTGAAGCCTCTGAAGTCGTCGAGACTAAAATGTATATGGACGATTTGGTTCATTCTGTTCCTGATGAGGAAACAGCTTTTCGTTTATCCCGAGAACTAATCTCATTATTGAAGTCTGGAACTTTTGATTTAGTAAAATGGTCCAGCAATTCTTCTGGGTTACTCGATAGTCTTCCTGATTCTCATCGAAGCCCAGTAAACTTTTCAGAAGGAAACGTAGTGACGTCAGCTAAGGTTCTGGGGCTATCATGGAAACCTTCAGACGACGTTTTCTACTTCACCACGACCCAAGTTTGCGAAAAGTGCATGAAGCGGAACATATTATCTGTAGTGGCTCGTTTGTTTGATGTTTTGGGTCTGGTTGCTCCGGTTATTTTGTTAGCCAAGTTGTTAATTAAAGAACTGTGGCTAAGTAAAATTGATTGGGATGATACCCCGCCCGAGAGTGTGTTACGCCGATTTGCGGCGCTCACTCAAGAATTACCTCTTCTTTTCACTATGGAAATCCCTCGTCATGTAGGTGCATCAAAGGACTGCAAGGCCAATATTGTTGCCTTTTGTGACGCAAGTATGAACGGTTATGGTTCTGTTATATATTTACATACTACTGATGCGTCTGGCATATCTGTTCGACTATTATGCGCTAAGTCCAAGGTTTCACCTACCAAAATAACGACACTTGCGCGTCTCGAGTTATGCGCCGCGCTTCTGATGTCGAAATTAGTTAAAGTAGTTAATGAAACCTATCGAGATCGAGTCCATATAGTAGGCACCTATGCCTTTTCAGACTCTACGGTAGCTTTGTCCTGGATTCATTCTTCCCCGCATCGTTGGTCTGTTTTTGTGAGTAATAGGGTCGCTCAATGTCAAGAGAACCTTGCTCCGCAAAACTTCTTTCATGTTGCGGGAATCGAAAATCCAAGTGACTGCCTCTCTCGAGGTATGTTACCATCACAATTAGTTTCTCATAGCTTGTGGTGGAATGGACCGTCTTGGATGCATCGTCCCACTTCTGAGTGGCACATTAAAACGTTTTCTCCGGATGATTGTAAGGAATTACCGGAACACAAGACGAATGTTTTCACCATTACTACCACTCAACCTGAACCTTCCGTGTTGTATGGTTTATCTCAGCGCGTGTCTTCTTGGGACAAATTATTGAGAGTTGTGATTTACATTTTAGATTCATAAAGAAGATTACCCCTTCTGGTGGGGTAAAGAATTTGTTCTTTGCTGAAAGGGCAATAATTCGTGCGGTACAAGATGTGCACTTTGCAGTAGATATTGCTCTTCTAAAAAAGAATAACTTGCCTTCCAAGAAGCTGCGGAATTTGTCAGTATTTCTTGATGAAGAAGGTATTTTACGAATTGGTGGACGACTGTCTAAGTCGGACTTACCCTTCGAAGCTAAACATCCAGCGCTACTTCCCAAGCATGACCATGTTGTGCATCTTATTATCAGACATTACCATGTTTTGAATTGTCATGCAGGGGCTGGTCTGTTAATATCGATTTTGCGGCAGCGCTACTGGATTTTAGCTACGAGGATTGTTGTTCGGTCCATGGTACGTAAATGTAATTTTTGTTTTAGAGTTAACCCTACTCATCCTACTCCTAAGATGGCAGATTTGCCTCCCTGTCGCATACAGGAAGCTAAGGCTTTCGTTCATACTGGAGTAGATTACGCAGGTCCGATTCCTATAACCCTTACACGACGCCGTGGTCAACACTCTCAAAAGGCGTACATTTGTCTTTTTGTGTGCCTAGTCACTAAGGCTATACACATAGAGTTGGTCTCAGACTTAACGTCTGATACATACTTAGCCGCATTCAAGCGCTTTATTGCAAGACGAGGACCTGTTTCTTGTCTATATTCAGACAATGGTACTAATTTTGTAGGTGCCAAGGCTCAGTTAGAAGAGTTGAACAAAGCTCTAAAACCTGAATTAAGTAGTCGCCGTATCGAGTGGAAAATGATTCCTCCGCGTGCTCCGCATTTCGGAGCATTGTGGGAGTCTAATATAAAGAGTTTGAAGACCCATTTATTTAGAGTGATTGGAAATCAACTTCTCACTTATGAAGAACTGCAAACGGTTCTAGTTCAGATTGAATGCGTTATGAATTCGCGACCTTTAAATGTAGTGTTGTCGGATCCATACCCAGAAGTTATTACTCCTGCACATTTTTTGATGTCAACTCCACTACAGTACTTACCGGCCGCTGACATGTCTTGTTCGAATCTAAACCAACGTAAGAAGTTGTTAGATCAGATGGTCCAGTCATTCTGCAAAAAATGGCGACTTGAATATTTGCACACCCTGCAAGTTAGACATAAATGGTCGACACCGGATAACCCTGTTCAAGTGGGTACAGTTGTAATCGTGGGGCAAGATGATTCTTCCCCTTTGAACTGGCCCTTAGGAGTGATTATTAAAACTTATCCTGGTTCAGACAATGTCACTCGGGTGGCGATGGTGAAGACACGATTCGGCACTTTCAAGCGTCCAGTGGTTAAACTTTATCCCATACCAACACAATAATATTTTTTGTATCATTCCTTTTAATGTATTCAAATTTATTAATAGCCTTTTAATTTAATCTTTCGTCAATCCTACTCTCAACCCCTATCTTCATTATTACTTTAAATAAGTAAAGTTACTTTAATTTTTATGTCACAACTTAGAATATCCCATAATGTGGGGGAAAATTATTTTTATTTTTTGAAAGTCCTAAGAACTTTCAAGGGGGGGGAGCATGGTTGAGCGATTTCTTATTTTTCTTTCTGTCGGCCGCGGGCATCTATGTTCGCGGCAGAATAAAGGTCAGCTGGCGTAATGCAGATATCCGCTGGCCTATGCAATATTTGCGTGCCTTGTTCCACAAGGAAGCTATATATGTGTATTCCTTTTATTTATGAGTGACTATTATTGTCACGCTCAAGTCCGCAACGGTTAGGTTTTGCGTGCTTAAACATTGCAGCGAGTTAAGTTTATTATTAAAACTGTCGGCGAGTTATGCCAAGTTTGGAGACGATTAAAATAAGAACTAAATTACGTGTGAAGAGATTACAGCTCAGATCCGGATTGCATCTTGCTGGAAGTAACAGACGGTGTTCGCGTTGCAGCCTGGCCATGCGAGTAGATCCTGCATTCATAAGGTGAGTGGATTTCTGATTTGCGCTATTGCTGGCCGAATCGCTGCTGCCGAATTTCGGGTGTCTGTGGTCGGCGGGAGTGAGGAGAGAAATCGCTCACCAATTAATTAATCACAGTTACGTTCACTGCGGGAAGTCACTATTTATACGTGGCTTTCCCAAGATAGATTATCCATCATCTACAGTGTATTGTGAAATCTTAAACCTATCACATTTGTCCTACCCCTTTGTTATTGATTTGGACATTTTCAACATGAATATTAAAAAAAAAAAAAAATAAATTACTTTAGGAGTCAGCAGCAATTTTCCTATAATCATCATAAGTGATAGTTCAGTTCCATTTTGCTGTGTGTAGATTTTTAGTGTTCTGCTGACTTCTTCTTCTAGGGGTATGTAAAATTATGAAGTGGCTAATGTAAAATTAAAGGCAAAATAATTTTTAATACAGTATTGTATCTAACTCTCAAAATTATACTGTAGCTCTCAAAATTATACTGTTACTATCTGAACAAATTAAAAATCCAAACCAATCGAAAATCTGAACCACTCATGGTACCAATTAGTTTGGATTACTGACACGCTACTGTATAATAATAAGAGTGGGAGAGAAAGCAAATTGGGCAACAATTACACAAGAACTGTGATTTTGACTTTCTGTAGCACATTTAACAGACACCCATCCAAAAATCATGGGAGAGTAAAAATTAAGGTGCTAATGACCTCAATGTTAATGCTCCATTAATCCCCGACAATAACAACAGGACAAAAATATTCCACCTGCTTCACGTACTGAAAGAAAAAATAGGTCTTTAAACAAGATACCTTGTGACTGTAGCATAAAATACATCACACAATCAGCTGACATGGTTAAAGAGAGGCACACAGAACACAAACAACATCCCCACATCAGTCATCTATAGAAATAAGTTGTTGCTCTAAACAGCCTGACAATAGTCACAAGATTAGGTTTAAGATTTCGAACATCTTATTTAACATGAAGTGTTATCAAGAAGCAAAATTGAGATGGAGACAAATAAATTTGACAAGAACATTGGTTTGAGCTTAATAACTGTTTGTAAAGCATGAATATTGTAATGTGTCATGATCAAATAGGGCAAGACGGGCGGCTACACGCACCTCACACATGGTGAATGTTGGCTGGTACCACTAATAAGATACAAAATGCTGCAGAATGTCCTAACAATAGGTACCTCCACAACTAAGGAAGACAGTGGTGACTGAAATATTATGTGTATCAACAATGACACAAGTAGAAGTCTGCAGACTTCTTATGAAGAATGGTCAACAAATTATAAATACCTTTTCTGCAAGTGAAGCATGGTTGTAGTGTGGTTCAAATAGGTATGGGGCAAGGCTGCCAGCAGCCTGGAAGAATGCCCTTGCCTGCTCATAATGACCACGTCGCAACTCCAGCACACCAAGGTTATTATAAGCAGGTGCATGGTTACTGTCTGTGCTCAAGGAAAGGCGCAAGCACTGGGTAGCAAGTGCACAGTCTCCAACACCCTGTGGCAATGAAGGATGAAAAATTCTGATTTAAACTTAAATTTTTTTCAATAAATACATAAATACAGGATTATTCTAAATTAGTTAAACAAAATTAAGATCTACTTACAAAGAAAGTATAAGTTCTAGTGAATTAAATAATATAGCACCAAATTATTAAGAATTTCAAGTTTTGTTTACAACTGTTCAATATGGTTTCCTTTTGATACATGACAGACATCCTATCTGTAAGCTATTTCGTCCCAAATCTTATGAATCATATCACCATCTATGGTTGCAACTGCTTCTGTATTTCGAATAGGTAAAACAAAAACTTTGTCTTTATGTAGCTCCATAAATAAAAGTTTAATGATGTCAGGTTAAGTGATTATGGCAGCTAGGCCATTATTCCACCAAGCCCAATTCATTCAGGTTGTGAAAATGCGGAAGTGCGCCAACTTGCTGAAAACTAAAATCCTGATCTATATCATCCTGAATTTGTGGCATTAGATAATTTACTAGCATGTCCAGATACAAAATGCCAGTTATGAATTTCTCACAAAAAAGAAGATCCATACACCTCAACAGAACTTAGCACAAAAAAGTTTAACTCTGGAGAAACCACTGCATGTTCCACAAGCTCTCAGGGATTTTTAGAACCCCCTATTCTGACATTGTGTCGATTTACCTTGCCAATTGTATGGTAAGTAGCCTTATATTGTCATCAGTCTCCACTATCAAACAAGCCTACACAAAATTAACATCTTCTTTGTTTATCAATATCTATGAAAGCTTGCAATAATTACAATCTGTATGGCTTAAATTTCAGATGTTTCCTTAAAATCCTCCACACTGTCATTTGGTGAGTCTGCAATTCTTAGCTGGCACAATTAATTAATTTCTTCGGACTCTGGGCACTACTTCGATGTGTGCATCTGAAGTTTGTGGCCAACCTTGACCTCGGTTCCTATGCACTATCCAGTTAGTTTCAAGGAAATGAGTGTTCCACGCGGTAATAGCCTTTGAGGTGGTTCCTTGTGATATTTGGTCCCAAATTTCCTATGAACAGCAATAGTCAAATGTGATTCATGAATCACACACAACAATGAGCACTTTGTATATATGGAACTCCACAATTACTAAATAAAGTTTTATTGACACCTGAAATGTAAAATGATGCGTTAGAAAGGGTGTAATGTAGACTTGAGGATACCAGGGAAATTATGAAACTCACTAGACATCACAATTACAGCTGGTTCAGAAGTTATGGCTGTTTACTTTTGTATAGTTAAATTAGAACATCCCTGTATACAAAACTAATTATGTGAAGTGCAACTAAAGAATGTCCCAGGAATCTTCATCTCATTCATTACTAAAAAAAATAACAACAATCAAGTATCATTTCAAAATTTTCCCTGAAGGTGAATATACCATTGTTGTACAACACCCTTCATCTTCCATTCCCTAAGTATTTAGCATGTGGTACACCACTAACATGAGGCTCGATTCTTAAGCTCTTGTCTTCAACCACAAATGATGATATAGCTAAGGTAAAAATTTCATTAAAGTTTGGTGATAATTACTGTCTTCAGACAAACTATATTTGTTATTTTGAGATTCCATATATTTATTTATAACAATATTCAGAAACATGAACCATCTTTTAAGCAATGTTAATAGCAAAGGATCAGGAAAATCACCAATCACTAACCAAAGTTGTTAGCTGGTGGGCTCTGATGAACACACAAAAAAAACAGGAGGAACACAACTGTAGAATACTTCAGTTTAAAATCTTATCCATGCAGAGAGAAATGAGTCATTTGACAGGGGAGGTGAAAGCACATTGCTAAATGACCTGCACATATCTGGATGGATAAATTGTATAAAAGAATTTATTGTGAAGCACTAAAACTATTAGCACCATAGTCAGAAACTGCCATTTTCTTCCGTTCAATATGATATGTAATAGACAATTAGCAATGCTTACACCATAATCATTTACAAAAATTAAAATGAGTAACAATGGTATAACAATACTCTGCAAAACACCCGTCAATGATGAACGACCAAGTCAATGAGATTTTCTTCATACAAAATACTATTCATAGATGTCCTTTTATGAATCACACAAGCAAATTTTTTAAAACTTAATGATGTGGAGACAAAGTAAGTTACTTTCTGGTAGGGCAGAGATTAACAATCATTTATAGAACACTGGGTGAGTACAATACTGGCTTTTCTTGCATTAGAGTTTACACAATGCTGATACTGAAGTAAGAATTAATTGATACTGTCAATGTCAGTACAGCATTCATATATGTGGTATACTTAAGCAATTTGCTGCAACGAGAATATAAAATTTGTAAAGGGCAAATGTAGGTGGCTGCAGCATAGGGGGAAGATGGAGGTGTAGGGGAATTGCCACCGGAGCCTGTGCTCCATTGCAATTAAAATAAATTAAAGAAACAGGGTAATACAATTTTGGACTACTGTTGCTTGCTTTAAAGACAAGAGAAACATCACAACAGTTCTGCAGTATTAAAAAAAAATGTAAAATCAAAAATAATAAATGTACAGGTATGCAGACTATCTGCATAAAAGTAAAGTAAGAAAATGGTTTGGAAAAGCAAAGGACAGGAAAAGTAAACCAATTACTTTCAAAAACTGAATACAAGAGGATTATGACCCGAAAACAACAAGGGCACAATTCACAATAATTCACAGAAGGTGAACAAGATATATGACAGATATACATAGACAAAATACAGAAAGAGAAATAAGATACCATTAGAAACTATGATTCAGGAATGGGCGAGTATAAATCGGAAAATGATATTATGCACACAAACAGAAATGAGCAGACTAAAAGTAACAAATTTGAAAATCATCCTGAAGATATCATGAAGGCATGTTAGAAAGCTAAGGAGCTGGCATTGACAATGTTACTACGGGTGTCTTAAAGATAGCAAGATGTGACATTGTACCTTATGTTATCCTGGAATGTTATTTAAATTGAGTTTGGATACCGGCTACTTACCAGAGGACTGTAATGGTGCAATAATAATACTGGGTCATATTTGGGGGGAAGGAGCAAATAGGATCAAAAATTACAGGGCAATCAGTTTGACAGCAGTGGTAGGAAAATTAATGGACAGATTGATATGCAACCACCTCAGAAAAATCTCTAAAGAATGTAAGTGGTTTTCAAGTGGACAACATGGCTTTAGGCAAGAATATTCATGGGAATCTCAGTTAGTATGCTATATGCAAAATATTTCAGATGAAATGGACAAGGGAAGTCAAATTGATAGTATGGCATCTGACAGAGTGAACAATAAAATAGTGCTAAGTAATTGGAGTGATAGCTGATTAGAATTCTTAAAATGTAGAATGCAAAATGTTAGGGCAGGAAATGCATTATCAAAAGAAGTGAAAATGGAAATTCCACAGGGTGGGACTATTGCTATATACTATTCTAACGAATGACTGTGTTGATGGTTTACTATCATAAGTTAGGTTGTTTGCAGATGACATAATGCTATATAATAGCATCAAAATGGTATAAGGCTGTGAACAGCTGTAAGATGATCTGGACAGGATATCTAGTTCGGTAGGTCAACATGGTTTGGAGATAAATGCAAAGAAGAGTCAGCTTCTTAGGTAAACAGATAAAAAAAAGCTAAAGATTGATAATGATAACAAGGTACAGAAAGAATTGCTCGTCGAAGATTTGAAATATAACATGGCGTCCATTAACCCTTTAACTGCTACGGTTTGCCGGGCCGAGCCCTCGCTGAGTGCTCCTTTGTTTACGCCTAAGCTGTTTACCTGCGCTGGAATGCCGCGTTCGACTGGACCGCTGTGTACTGAATAAGTCTGGAGCGTTGTGTGTGACGTTCTTCTGCTGTCGCTCTGCGATTTGAAACCCCAGATATAAAATAAATGCTGTTAACATTACAACTAAAGTTTTTCAGTTTAAAGCTCCTCTAAAAGTGAATATCTGCGTAAGCAAACATGCAAGTACTTCTTATACTAAATAGATATTACAGCAACTGAAATGTTTTTTGTTTGTGAGCGTAGTAATTTATCTGGAGAGAATACCTTTCCGAATACTTTTCACAAAATCTGCAAATATTTTCCAACCTTTTTGACCCGTGCTATGGACCGCCACTGGCAAGTTAAAAATATGTTTTTATATTTTGTTCAGTTTTAGAGGCATATAAATGTAATATAATTATTACTCTGCAGTTACCCATGGTTAATAATTCTTTTTGTGTGATAAGCTTTGAAAAATAGTACAACACACAGTTGTACATTACATGTTCTGCATTGGTTTCTAGACACACTTTCTGCTTCGAACACACAACACATATACTCATTGGCGTGCTCTTTTTTGAATTTTGATATGAATGACATTTGAAAAATGTCTCCCAGTAAATCCTTGACGATATTCTTTATCAGAGCGTCTTCCATTGCTAGTTTCGTTCTTGGTATATGCTTCAACAAGTTCTCTAAGGGGGCGTCCATAAATTACGTGAGGTGAAATAGGAGGGGGGGGGGGGCTGGCAAGGGGAATCTTACCAAGGGGGAGAGGGGGGTATTGTTGGACTGTAGAGCTAAAAAAAAAAAAGACCTACAAATGACGCAAAAGTAGATTTTAGGGGGGTTATTTCCCCGAAAAGTGCAGCTTTGGAAGGTTGAGACCTAACAAAATAAAGGTCTCAAAAAGTTGTGAAGGCTATTTCTAGGGGCGGGAGGGGGGGTGTGGTCTCATGCGAACCAGAACTCACAAGATGGGGCGGGGCCGGAAATCTGGAAAAACACCTCACGTATTTTATGGATGCCCCCTTACCAGAGACAGGTGAAACTCTGCAACTGGCATTTTTTGACTGGTTACTACTCGGTGAATAGCGAGAGCATTTAAAATGCAGTATTCGAGAATGTGGAAAAAGAACTTTTATACTACGTCATAGTGAAAATATATAGTGTGAACTGATTCTCGCATATCTGTTGGTCTCATCAGCAATAGATATCATATGATCTTCTATTAGAAATATCAGGAAAAATGACAAACTGCTGGAATGTTAAAATAATCCACACTTGTATCCCGCAGCTTAATCGCCAAGCGCATGAGGTCAAATGTGTCATTAAAGCATTTTCATTTTTAACACATTTCGCTCTCAGTATCTATAGCTTCAAATTCTGAAGAATTTTCACTTTTGGAGATAAATGGTCATTTTCCACTAGCTGATGTACACGGCTTAGTCCTATTACTTCGAGATCCTGTCGAAGGGTCATCCATATCAGAGAGATCATATTCACTGTCGCTTCTAGTAAGTCTCTCCATGATTTCTTCCACTGTACAAACATGACGCCGTGCCATTTTCCCAGCGAAAATTAAAAGGAAAAGAGAAACACAAATTAGATCGTAGCTGCCAACCCTCAAGGGTCGAATAAGGAAAGCAACTAACCACCCTGAGTGGAAATATGGCTACATGACGGGGCCGCTAAGAGGCTAGCGTGTTAACGCGTGCAGAGCACACAGGGACCCGAGCGGCTGGACGTGTATACACGTCCAGAGCACAGACAGGGTGGCAAGGCGGCGCGTGTATACACGTCTGGAGCACAGACAGGGCGGTGAGGGTGCACGTGTATACACGTCTAGAGCAGTCAAAGGGTTAATGACGTGAGGTGTTTTTCTGGAATTCCAGACCCCCCTCTCTCTGGTAAGACTTCGTGAGATTAGGACGGATCCACTCCCCCCCTCTAAAACGATGTGAGATTTTGATGGAGACCCCCTATTTCACCTCTCGTCATTAATGGACACCCCCTAAATACCTAGGCATAACATTTGATAAGAAGCTCAACTGTGCAGGACAGTTAATAGAAAAAAGGTTTCAAAATCCCTCACTGTTGGAGAGAGTGATGAAGGGAAATACCAGAGAAGTAAGGGATTGGGTTACAACACTTTAGTCAGACCGTTGTCTGAAAATGGAAGTGGAGTATAGGACCCACATTTTTGGTATCAAATACAGGCTTTGGAGGGGATGCAAAGCAGGGCTGCTAGTTTTGTCTCTGGAAAATACCACAGAACTCAGTCAGTAACTGTTATGAGAAAGGAGCTGAAATGGGATTCATTGGGAGACATGAGGAGGGTGAGAGTCATGGGAGTATACATAGCATATATTGGTGATGAGACATGGAAGAATTGAGTGATGCATGGAAGGGGAAATATGACCATGCCCACAAAGAGGCATTTGATTTTAGGCATAAGGGAGTGGGAAGATTTTCTTTCGTAGGTAGGAGGGTCAAGGTTTGGAATAAATTACCAAGAGAAATGATAAATAATTTGCCAAAAATGATAAAAGAATTTAATGCTGAAATTATTAGAGGGCAAAAGAAGGTAGGAAAATGAAAGATGAAAAATGGGTGCATAGGAAACTTGCCACCTGAGCGGGTGCTCCGTTGCAATTAAATAAAATTAAAGTTATGTACCACATAAATGACATCACAGTATGGACAGTAAGCACTATAGTATCAAGATGCTGAAGGATGTATCAATATATTGAGTACCTATGGTACTAGTTGCAGATGGAGAAAGATGGATACCTCTGAAAGAGCAAAGAACGGGGGGAGTAAGTAATGAGTGCTGCCTGGTCAGATTTTTTAATTATTTATTTATTTTAGCTTTATGCCTTGTTGATGTTGAGGTCATTAGAGGCAGGAAAGGACTGGGGACAAGGAAAGGGAAAGAATTCGGACATGGCCTTTTGAAGCAAGCATCCCGGCATTCACCTGGAATGATTTCGGTATGCCATGGAAAACCCAAATCTGGATGCCTAGATGGAGATTCAAATCTGTGTCTTCCCGAATGCGAGGCCAGAATGTTAACAGTTCATCCACCACGCCCGGTGCTTGGTTGAAATGAGTATTGATTAACTTGTATATGGTTCCCAGGTTTGTTATCAGCAGATGAGTGAGTGGAGATGTAGGATGGTGACTTAAAATGGTCGAACGTTTGGTATGGTAAGTGACCTTTTTGTGTGACTTGAACTTACTAAAAATGGAAGAGAAATCTGAAACCTTCAACTTTTATTTGAAGATTTAACATAACCTGCAGTGGTTCCATCCATTATTAAATAACATTCTTTATTTCAACGGAGTGGCAAGTGAATTACTTGTAAGTTGTAATTAGCGTGTGGTACAGCCACAAACATTTCTCCCCCACAACAGGCTTCAAAATCATCAACTGGTACATAAACATTTAATAAAACAGTAAATTTTATATTTGTACATTTAAGAGTTCATGACACCAAAAATTTTCTTAAGAGATGAAACTGAACAAATTTGAAATTTTTATTTGCCTGTGAGCTTCTTTTCACCATAACGTATAAAATACTGAACACATTTCTATGAGGTTTCAAACACTGTACTGCCCAGGTTCCATGAATAAAATGAAGTACATATGCAACACTGAGATAGCTGATGATATTTTGCGAAGCTGAGAAATAAAGAAAACCAGACTAAGAAAATTTTTAATGTCGCAAAATACATTAAAAAAAAACATACCCATTTAATTATCTTTATTGACTTTATCTTTTTTGTTACTAAGCAGGCTGAAGAAATTATATTTAAAAAAAAAAAGAATCTGTTTTAACCCTTTCCTCCCTGACAGTACTTATAAGTACCACTGCATTTACCACCATATAATTCGACCATACTGGTGTCCACTGCATTGTTAAGCCTGTTGATGTATTGTTGTATGATTAAATCAGACAATGACAACATTTATTTTTAAATTCTGCGTGAAATTGCCGAGAAATTAATTTTCTAATTTGGGGCTTGAAGCATACTGACCAAAGTAACAAGTGGTACATTACAATGAATTTTTAAATGATAATTTACTTGGTAAGTGTCAATTTCTGTTATTACTTTTATAGTTTGAACATTTAACCATACATTTTTTACCTATAAAATATGTTTTTCTAGTTTCTTTACTAAATAATCTAGAAAAACCAACGTGGACTTATAAGTACCGTCAGGGAGTTCTGGATAGTTTTATACAGATTAATGGCCAATAGATTTAGCAAGTATACAATTGGTTTTATCATTGTTTTAGATATTTTCAAATGGATATTTTTATGAAATACACTCTGATTGAAGCTCTTCTCTTAGAAGTTTATAATTTATCAGCTCTTCTCTTAGAAGTTATAATTTATGAAGGCAAAATTGAAGAAATGACTGGAATGTTCTCAGATTACTCATTAGGTCAAAGAGTGGTTTTAGAATTGACTGAAAAAAAAATGGAGCAATGACGATGTTATCTAGTATTATCATTATTTTTCATTAGTTTCATTATTAAAAAACTGAAACAACTTTTGTTTGTGGGAGAATCACACCTTCTGCAAGGGACTTTCTAACAACCTGCTGATGGAAAACTAAAAAGAGGAGATTGTGACAATGAATTTACAAACCTAGGTATTTGCTACTGGATGGAAGGATAAAAAGGTCATACATTTAGTATCAAATTTTCATGGCAGCGGGATGAAACTCCACTACACTGGTTGGGGTCAATGGCAACTTCAACAGATGGGCCCTCTCTCGGGTTGGATTGGAGATCTGGTGGATCTGGACCAGAGAGCCTCTCTGGCCCGTCATGGGGGGCCACCTCCGGCAGTAGGTCCTGTAGCATTTTGCCCATCCTGCCACCCTGTTGTTCCACCACTAGTTATATGCAAAGAAAAAGATGGATTGAAGTCAACAATTTCATGCTCAGGAGTCGTCAAGGACTACAATACCTTCATGTGTGGGGTTGATACTGCTGATCACCTGATGACTTTGTGCAATGCTGACAGGAAGATTACCGAAATCATGGTAAAGATTGTTTTTGGGAATGCCTATAACATAAATTGTCCGATATTTGAAAAAAAAGTCTGTAAAAATTTTTAGAAGATCCTTTGCACAAGGTATGATGACTATGAAGGATATTGGTAAGAAGAAAAGGTCATCTATATATATATTTCACAAAGCCCTCATCCATTCAAACAACACTATTCCACAATGGTAGATGTAAGATTGGGAAACAGAGGTATACACTGTCCCTAAATTGTAAAAATCACATGAAGATGTGAAGTATGTAGAATGAAGAAAATACAGTCAAAACATCATTCCAAATATTGCACTACAATGTCTTTTGTGTCTGAATGAGCAAAAAGAATTTTTTTTTTAATATCATGAGGCAAACATTTCATACCAATATGAACATAATTGATTTCAATTGCTATTGCTGTACATCCTGTGATACACAAAGTCCCTGATGGTACTTATAAGTACCGGCTTAGTAATTAGCACTTAGAGTTCCAAAAAAAAAAAAAAAATTGAAAAAAATATGAGTGTTTAATTTCAAGTACCTTTATACAAATATATAATTGAAATTATAAATTTCCTTTTTTTCTAATAGCCGGTAGGAAAAGGTTAATACTGGTTCCCAGTGAAACTGGCTCTAGACATAAGTTACATCATGTTATAAGTTTTCGCCATGACTGCATATAAGATTTCTGATGAAACATGTGGGATACATCTTTTTCAGTTCTGAATATATATGAGCAGATCTGTATGAGTAACAAAATAAAGAACTCTTTATTTTTGGTTTTAGAAATAGAATAAACTATTGATGTGGCTCTTATTAGGATTTTACTCATAAGCAAAAGGTAATAACATGGCAGTTTTGATGAGATTAGTAAAAGATCAGTCAGAGCATATTAAGAGCAGTTGGATTTGCAACAATCCTGAAACATGGTACCCCAGCTCAATTCAATGCCACTCGGGCTCATTTATACAACCTTGCTAATCCAATCTTCGAAAACAACATAAATATCAATTAAGGGCTGATTGCTCTCATCACACTACATCTTTCCAAGAAAATAACAGTGGAGAGTAGCAACCAAAGAAAGGCTACTGAACGTTATTAATAGGAACTGGAGAGGAGAATACCCACCTCAAAGCTGGCAGAGGGCAATTGTTATCCCAATTCACAAAAATGTGACGTGATAACTATAGAGGAATAAGCTTGCTCAATGCTGGTTATAAAATTTACTCCAGCATTATTAAATCAAATTTTCAAAAATTTCATGAACCACTTCTTGGAGAAGAACAAAATAGGTTTCAGAAGGGTAGATCATGTGCAGTTGGTTATTTCACATTCAAGATGCTAATTGAAAAAAGGAGAGAGTTTAATCTGGAAACACACTTGTCATTATTGATTTCAAAAAAGCTTTCGATACAATCGACAGAAGAAAACTTTGGCAAATTCTGGCAGAAAGTAACACCCCACCACAGATCATAAAAGCAATTCAAAACATCTGCAGCCAAAATGTAATTGTGTCAGAACTTGACAACAGCTGTTGGAATGGAAACCCATTAATCGAGGAGTGAGACAAGAGTGTTGCCTATCACCACTTTTATTCAGCATATATATAAACAAACTGGCGACAAAAACCCCACAACAGAATCAAAATAGACAGACAGACCAACCTGTATAGATTACTGTTTGCAGATGACCAACTGCCGTTTACTGAATCAGAAGATGACCTGCAGAGATCGGTACATAACCTCCATATGACAGCAAAAGAATACAGCATGGAGATTTCCCTCAATAAAACCAAGGTTATGGCCTTTGTCAGAAAAAATGACAAAAGAATCAAAATCTCAATAGACAACACGCCCATAGAACATGTAGCAGAATTTAAATACATAGGTTACATCCTCAGCTACAGCCTAGAAACCGATATGCAACAATAAATCACAAATTTCATGAAAGTTTCAGGAGTAATAAATAACAGCTTCAGACCATCTCTTGTTCAACAGCGCACAAGAATCAGGCTATATAACATTCTGGCTAAACCTACAACATTGTATGACAGCGAGGCCTGGACACTATGCAAAGGTGATGAGCGGAAACTAACGGCGGCTGAGATGTGATTCATGAGCAGAACAGCTGTCTATACATTACGAGACAGAAAGAGATCTGATGATATCCTTAAAGAACTCAAAATTAAATCATTTCTCCAAACTTTGCAAACCTACAGAACATCTTGGACAGACCTTGTACTAAGGATGACGACGGACTGGATCCCACGAAAAATTCTCAAATACCATCCCAGAGGCAGGAGAGATGTAGAAAGACCACCAAATAATGGATGTAGACCATAACAAGCCATCAGGCCTAGCACTAGATAAGAAGAAGAAGAACAAGAAGAAGCAGTAACCAGGTATAAGCAACAATTGTTTGTACCAACTAAGGCACACTTAGCAGAAACCAGAGAATAACACCTGTAGGTCTTGCCACACTGAAACTTGATTTTCTGGGACTCAAAGATGGTGAACCATGACTAACTGCTGACTGCACTTTCAATGTCATTTCATTATTTAGTGTAAACTAGTCAAAATCACCACACTGCTGCTAACTCCGCAGTGATACCACAATAAATAATTAGTCACTCCTCAACTGTCACAAGAATGTAAGAAGACCCATCAAACCCCGTACAATGTACAACTCAAAGAACAATAAGAAGAAGACCGTACCTTATGGAATGTTGGTACCTGACAAATATATTGTTTACAAACTGGTAGAGCATTCATGCTTACATAAGGAGAAATGCCAACCATGCTCACATCAGCAGCATGACACGAGTACCAACTGATAAGATAAGAAATTGAATTCATTCCCTAAGGAATGTATTGTTCAACAGGCATGATATACTTACATCAAATAAAAGAAACATTGTTAAATGGTGGAGCACATACCTGCCAGAAACATTTTCTAAATAACATGAAGAGTTCATTTGGAGAAAATTAGGTCCACTAAAAAAAAAAAAGAGTTAAAATACAATACTGAAGTTCATAAATTTCTCCAATTAGGGTTGGAGGTCACATTTTGAAACATACTTTCAGGGAAGTCCATTAATAACGTGAGGTGTTTTTCCCCCGTCGTGAAATTTGGTGAGATCAGACACCCCCCCCCCTCCCCCATGGTGAGGTGAGATATTCAGGGACCCCTCTCACCTGCTGATGACCTTGTAATTTTTTTGAGACCTTTTTTTTGAGCTCTCCTAATCTAAAGAGCAGTTAGACCCCCATCATAACCTTGGGATTGACATCGTTTTGTAGACCTTTTTTTTTAGATCTACTTTTCTTCAAGGAAATAAAATTATGACGTGAGAGCATGAGATTTTTGTCAACCCCCACCTTGGTGACATTTTGCCAGATCTCCCCCCTCCACCCACGCTATTTCACCTCGAGTAATTAATGGACGCCCCCTTCTGGATAATTCAATAACAGAACTTATAGAAGAAAACGAGATAAGTACAAATTTAAGTATGCAAAAAAAAAAAAAAAAAAAAAAAAAAAAAATAGAACTTAGGAAACAGTTTGTAAAGTTTATTTTAATATGAAGAATACTTACACAAAACCAAATGCAAATCTGACAATGACCAACAAATTATTCTTAGAACTGAATACTACACACCATTACTGGTAAACTCTTAGTCATTAATTCAAGAGAGACATGAAGCAAATTTTATGCATAACAAGCCATAAAAAACTAAATTTTATTGTGTGAATGAACTGAATTTGCTGTCAGCCAATGGAGACAAAGCTTTGTCCTGGAAGAGTACTAATAAGTCAAATTATGTTACAATGAGTCTATAAAATGTGTGACTTATCCATGATATAAAACACATTTCCAAAGAGAACAATTACTGTGCATATTTTTGCTGCCAGAAGGGCTTAATATATTCACTGGACATTTTAATATCATGTATATTTCAATAATGTGTAACAGGTGAACCATCAGTAGCTGCCATCCAACACACAACTAGATTGAATTATGGGTTCTCTAGTGAATCCTATATACTAATGAAGAAGTGTTATGAGCCAGGAGATTTGGAGAGATACATATGTTTAATATCCTAAAAGTAGATTATTAAAAATGCAAAATGAATTATTAGTATAAATATTTAGTTATTCAATATGAATGTTGGATGAACTGATTGTTTCAGTGCTCTCATTTTAGATACTACTTTAAAAGATAATGATTAATAACAGCTCATTTTACAGTTTAAAATATTTCACAAAGGATGGTATACGATTTCTAACTCACATGACTGTGGAGTCCCCTGAAATATTTCATAATTGTGTTCATTTTGCTTTTTTCTGTCATTGGATCCCTTTAACTTAATTGCAATGGAACACACTCTCTATTGGAAATCTCTGTACACACCTATCTTTCAGCTTTCCTCTTAACGCCTACTTTTGCTCTCTACCAATTTGAACTTCAAATTCTTTCACTGTTTTTGGTAAATTATTAATCATTACTCTTGGTAATTAATTCCAATTTCTGACACCCTTCCCTAAGCAAGAAAATTTTACCACATCCTTATGCCTGAAATCAAGTGTCAGCTTGTGGTCGTGGTCTTTACCCTTCCACACACCTCTCTTAATTCTCCCACCAATATCTTTCCATGCCTAATCACCAAGCCTTGTATGAACCCATGAGTCTCTTCAGTTATTGTTTGTTGATGTTGTGGTTTAAGGGCGCGTCGACGGCGGGGTGATTAGCGCCCTAACAACTACCGGCTTAGCAATGTGGCTTAAAATCCTAGTTCTACCGTCTGTATGGCCGGCTGTAGAGGGGTCGGCCACACAGATGGCAAATCGGGTAAAATGCTAAAATGTTGGCTGTAAGGGGGCCATTAAAATACAAACATCACAGCTCGTGTCAGGCTGGCTGTAAAGGGGCCAGCCAGACATAAAAACTTTAATCTAATAGTAAAACGAAAACAAAACAAGAGCTATGTAAAATACATGGATGAGTGGCTGTAAAATGGCCACTCATCCACCTTAAAAGATTAGGCCGGTCTTCCCAAAATTTTTGGGATAAGACCGCCCACAACACAGAATTTTAAAACTTTAGCCACATTGCTAGCTTCATTACCTAAAATAAGGGACAGATCGTTGGCTAGGCCAACGTCTGCCCTTAAGTCATAGAATAAAATACAATCAGTTAAAATGTGGCGTACCGTCAAAGGTACGCCACAGGCATCACATTCCGGTGGGTCCTCCCGGCGGAGAAGAAAGCTGTGCGTCAGAGGACAGTGCCCTATACGGAGACAAGTAAGGAGGACCTCATCCCCCGTCGCCCGCTGGAAGGAGCTGCTCCACGGCTGAACGGTCGGCTTGACCTGCCGGAGCTTATTATGCTCGACTTCCAGCCACTGCCTCTGCCAAATATCAAAGATAAATCTCTTCACCACCGAGGCAAGGTCTGACTTTGGGACCAGTGCAAAGTCGATTCGGACCTTGTCACAGGCTAACTTGGCAGCTTCATCAGCTGCCTCGTTCCCCCTGATTCCCACATGGCCCAGTACCCAGCAGAATAAAACCTCCTTTCCAGATGATTGAAGGGAAAGGAGGGCGTCCTGGATGTCCTGGACTAAGCGGTCTGCTGGTTACATGTTTCCTAAAGCCTGAATACAGCTGAGGGAATCACAGCATATGATGTATTTCTTGTGATGACTTACCTTCATATGCTGGATCGACTTTAGAATGGCGTAGCATTCGGCAGTGTAAACGCTGCATCTGCTATCCAGCTTGTATTTGTACGTCGCTCGAGGGAACACTACTGAACAGCCTACACTATTAGCCTGCTTAGACCCATCCGTATATACCGGGGTAAAATCGTGATGCAAGTTTAAAACATCAGTAAAGACTCTTATAAAAACTTTGTCAGCGGTAAACAGTTTGTTGTACCGCGACAGGTCTAAAATCGTTCTGGGCCTCTTTAAAAGCCAGGGAGGAGATTTACTCCATCCCTGGAGAGTCTCTTCACACTCCTATCTTCCAACAAATACCACTCCAGATATTTGATCATATTAGTTACCAATTGTGTACTGCGGTAATTTCCAAATACTAATCTAGGACCCCTTTTTTGCATCCTCTCCAACTCCTGTACACGATAGCCAAAATGCGGGTCCCATTCTACACCATCATATTCAAGCAGTGGTCTTACCAAAGGTTTGTAACCAAATTCTCTTACTTCTCCAGTACACCCACTTATCACTCTTTCAAATAGGTGAAGGATTTTGAACTCTTTCCCTACTACCTGTCCAATGTGTCCTGTGCAATTAAGATTGTTATCAAAGGTTATGCCAAGGTGTTTAAATTTCGAGTCTTCAATAAGTAATTCCTTCCCCACTTTATAATGTACCTTTAACTATTTATCTGTGTAACTAATAAGATGCCTCTTCTTTGCATTTACCTTCATCCCATGTTTACTCACTCAGCTAGATATCCTATCTAGAGCACCCTACAGCTGTTTACAGTCTTCAGCCATTTTGATCATATTATATAACACTATGTCATCCGCAAACAATCTAACTTCTGATAGTAAACCCATTAACACAATCATTCATTAGAATAATGAATAGCAATGGTTCTTATACACTACCCAGTGGAATTTCCAAATTTCCATGTTTACAACTACCTGTTTTGATACTGCATTTCCTACCTTAAAATTTTGCTTTCTACCTTTTAAGAACACTTCTACCCACCAAATCTTTTAACTGCTTAACGTCTCTTAACAGCGAGATGGGAAAGGATGGGGGCAAGGAATGGGAAGGAATTCAGCCATGGCCTTTTGAAGGAAGCATCCCGGTTTTTGCCTGGAGTGATTTGGGAAACCATGAAAAACCCAAATCTGGATGCCCGGACAGGGATTCGAACCGGCGTCCTCCCGAATGCGAGGCCTGAACGCAAAACCATTACACCAACATGCTCGGTCCCACCAAATCACCTTTAGATCAACTCCAATAGTTTATACCTTATTCAGAACCATTTTATGGCTCACTCTGTCAAAAGCCTTTATATAATCTGGTGCTACACTATCAATTTGATCTCCTCCCTCCATTTCATCAGAAATATCTTGCGTATAGTCTATTAACTGAGATTCTAATGAATATCCTTACCTAAATCTATGCTGCCGACTTGAAAACCACTTACGTTCCCCACAGACACATCTGATATTGTCGCATTTTATTTATTTATTTTTACTTATGGCTTTACGCCTTGTTGACGTCGAGGTCATTAGAGGCAGGATGGAACTGGCGACAAGGAATGGGAATGAATTTGTTCATGGCCTATTGAAGGAAGCATTCCGGTTTCTGCCTGGCATGATTGGGGAAATCATGGATAACCAAATCTGGATACCCAGATTCGAACTGGCGTCCTCCCGAACGCGATGCCAGAGTGTTAACCGGCCGCCCCACCACACTCGGTGATATGGTTGCATAATAATTTCTCCATTAATTTTCCTGACACTGATGTCAAGCTAATCGGCCTGTAGTTTTCGACCCTATTTTTCACCCCTCCTTTATGGACCAGTACTACTATCGCACTTTTCCAGTCATCTGGTAAGCTACAAGTATCCAGACTCAATTTAAATACTGTTTGAGGATAAGAATGCTTTAAAATTTTGTTAATGTGTACTTTCCATATCATTGATTATTTTTTTTAATTGTCACAATATGTATATTAGACACAGATACTGGTTATTATAATTTATATGCTTCACAATGGCCACATTGAAGAAAAAAATACTACGCTCTACAATTCTCTGTTTGCAACACAGATTAAAATAGTCCATTAGTCACAAATTGTTATACTGATGCAAATATGCGACCAGTTTCTGAAAAATCTACTATAATTTTATAAATCCTTTTTATTTTGCACAGAAATACATAGTTTACAATTTTACAGTAGTTACTAAGATCACTACTGTTAAACATATTAAAAAGGAATTCATATAAGCAAAAAGAAAGTGCAAAATAACTTGTAGTTCTACTATCAAAAAAAAAAAAATATATATATATATATATATACTGATTACTGAACTGATCCAACTGTATTTTAAACAGCATGTCTGAAAGTACTGTGATATGCAGAAATGGTGAATATAGATAATTTTTTAAAGTATACAAATAAATAATTTAAGGGATTATAAAAAGCAAACTATTAACGAGAACCCTCAGTAAAAAAAAAAAAAAAAAATCTTTAAACAAAGTGTCTTTGTACTGAATGACCAAAAACGTTGAAGAACTGAATGGAGAGCAAATTTACTAAATATTATTTTATACAAAGAAAGCATTATAATTTCATAAACAAAAAAGCAACTAATTAGTTGCACCTATGGAAGAACCAACAGTTTACTTATGTGTATAATAGAAAATTTCAAAATGAATTTGAAATCAGAATAATGAATCATGTGCATGGGTAACAGAAGAATACAGTGCCAAGAACAACATGCAGAGAAACATCAAGTAGTGCTGAAATAGTTCAAAACACAATCTTCAAACACTCTACTCATCGACTTACAATTGCTATATGAGAAAGATTGTACCATACATCAGCAATTGCTTCATCTGTTGCTAGTGTCAATGCTCTTTCAAAACAGGTAAATGTCATGTCATATTGTTGTGCATAGAAACAACAAAGGCCTAGGTTATTAAAAAGTTCTGCATTATAAACACCCATCTGCAACAGACGTCTGTGGAAACGTAACATTGTTACAGAATTATACTTATTAGCTACAAAATTCTTCATGATATAATGCAAAATATACCTGTAAAACCTAAGGGCTACTTCTGGTTGTTCAGTGTAGAAATGTTGCATTCCAATGCATGCTATGGACTCAATATGAGTAGCATCTTCTTTTAATATATCTCGATAGTATTTAACAGATACTGTTATCTTGTTCAATCCTTCAAACAGCCTGGAATAATATTAAATGGAGGATTTTAGAATTACTCCTCTGAAATATCTTTGCTGTTTGGCCAATGTAAATCATACTTTATGCTATGAATAAAAGATATGGATAGGAAAATAACAACTGAAGGCAAGATAACACTGAAATATGGGAAGGAGTGGTCATTATTCTATCCACATTTTTAATTTGTTTCGCAATCCATACTTCATGGTGGATTTTACTGGAAATTATAGGTATTGATTTCCTCAATGTCATCTATTAAAAGAGAGAACTGTTCAAGAGCTCTTGAGCCTCCAGCCATGGGAAGTTTTGAGATTGATTTATTGATCCTTGTTCTCAACCAATTGTAGTAAAACACCAAGCTGCAAACATAATCCTGTGGGGAAAAATAGTTGAGAGTAGTTATTCTCATTCTGATCATATGTCCATTTTTAATAAGCACTCATTTTCATCAGATAAGATCAACAACGGATGTGTGCCAAATGTGGATGTACAACAAATGGAAGGAGGTAAATACCTACCCTCACAACTTCACATGGGACACTTGGTATTTTAATTCCATTGTTTGAGAATAAGGGTGGAAAACTGGACTCTTGAAAAATACCAGGAACGAAATTTTCTGATTGAGCTGTGGGGAGCAATGATTACATGCCCTCTCATTATTTGCACTCTTCAACACAATATTAAGTTGAATAAGGAGAGAAAATAAGCTAAACTAGACAGGAGGGACAACATTTCAAATAATCTTTTGATAATGTGGGGAGTAACATATATAGCAGATAGGATTTAGGACATCTGGAAGCAGGACTTTTACCCAAATTGACATGGAACAATTTTTTTATTTTTATTTTTTGGACCTCTAGGGGATGAAAGATCTGTAGATGGCAACAAAATAGAAAGGTTGATTAATGAAAAGTAACAGATCAGGCCAAGAAAGTCTTTCTTTAAGAGCATTTACAAGACTGTAAACAGGCCAACAGAGTCAGTTTTAAAAGCAGGGTCATATTGTTAAAAATAAATTTTGTAAGTACACTTGAAAAATAATATAAAACTACCACCATTAATGTAACTAGTAGATATAACATGAAAACATATAGTATGTGATTTTCAAATGTTATAGGAAAAAACAGATTGCTAGTCTACCAGATGCCCTGATATACCTGGCTATTTCAGTCATAAGAGTAACTTCATTGGGAAAGTACTCCAGACCAATCTTGCAGACATCAACAGCATTCAAAGGTTGGTCCAGTCGGATGTAAACTCTCGCCAGTCTCAGAAAGAGTTCTATAGTACGCTGCTGTTTAAGAGCTGAACGGAACTGTTGCTCTGCATCTCTCAACAGTCCCATAATGAAGTAGCATTTCCCAAGTTGAACTTTCCACCACCAATCCTTAAATTGTGATGACTGAGTTGCTAGCACTGCGAGATCCATTGCCTAGAATATTGAAGAAGAAAAAATCACACTATGCTGGTCTTCAAATATATCTATATTTATTCAATAAATTTTCTTTTTATATTTATACTAATAAATTTTTATTTGTTGCTGATATGAGAAACCTACAGACCTTAGATAAAAGGAATACAGTAAATAAGACTTTACATTTGATGCATGCATTCCTTAACATCAAAGCCCTCCTATGGTTCAGTTTTAAGGCTGTTTTTAATCAAACTATTCAGAGTGTATATTTTGAAGAGTTATATATTTAAAAAAGCTAATACATATTTCACATTATGTGATGAAACAGAGAATAGCAGAAGCAGTTGAATTAAAAAGTAAGATGACTGATCATTACAAAGAAGAATTACTATTTATAAACCGAAAAAATGACACTGCTGGGAACGAGACCATACTGGGGTTTCCTTCTTTCCATAATTAATTAAAACTCACATACATTTGCCATAAAATCCTAAAAGTATTTATCGCACAAAACTAAATGAATGCTAAAAACTGAATTATCAAGGCATATTGATAAACTAACTAGTTTCAAATAAACTATAAGTAAATATCTCGCAATGCTTAAATATATATAACTTACTGTTATCGTGTTGTTTCTGTAAGTGATTTTTTATATTAACTCAGAATATGAATAAAAAATTGGGTAATATCTAGATCGTAATACCGCTGCAGCCACTTACCACCTCGCGATGTAAACACTTCCCAATGGAGAGAATGTGACGTCACTACATTACTGAATGTGACATATACATTCCACGCGCACCTTTAAATGTCACTAATGGGGGCATCCACGGAACGTAGTCCATCACTAATACGTCTCATATTGTGAAATCGTTAATTTTGCACCAGCAGTACAGGAATAAATTCATTAGCGGTGAGGTTTTGATGCAGCCTGGACCACATTGAAACGTAACTACCGAACACCTTATTGCAGATACCTAATTTCTATGTTGTAACCGCTGCACACGATATTGTTGAAACCCAATTTCCAAATCGTATCTACCACTGTTAGTATGGTCCAGGCTGCGTTTCGGTTCGAGCACAACATCAGGGTCCCAAGAAGTAAATGTGCTATCGGTCTGAAATTTACTACACACGTTCCTAAATGCATATTATTTCATAAAACGGTGCATATGAAGCCGTCAAGGGTATGAAAAATGTATAAAGTTGTTTGAAATATGGGTAGCTCGTTACAAGTTATCACGCAATAAATGTTATTACCACCCACGTTATTTCATGTTGATATTTTTCTGCGTGTTTCTCACTTTTAACTATTGGTCCAGGCTGCATTTCAACCTAACCACAACAGCTATTATCAAAAATTTAAACTAACTTAAATTCTCTGTATCCAACATCCGTTACGGTAGCGCCATGTTTTACCCTGGAAGGTAGGCTGCCATGCAATATATCTCAGCATTGAAATCCAATATGTCGCCACGCACATATGAATTGTAAATGTTAATGATTTTCTTTTTGTCAAGTGTAGGCAATTTGCAGGTGGAAAGCAGTTTTTATCCAATAATGAAGACTTAAGAACACGTGGAATAAATGTTAACAGCTAATAACGTGCATTTATTGCGTGATTACTTCTAACGAGCTACCCATATTTCAAACAACTTTATACATTTTTCATACGCTTGACAGCTTCATATGCACCATTTTATGAAATAATATGCATTTAGGAACGTGTGTAGTAAATTTCAGACCGATAGCATATTTACTTCTTGGGACCCTGGCATTGCGCTCGAGCCTGCGTTTCAACCTAAACGCAAACGGTTATTGACAAAATCTTGTTTTTTTATATAAATTCAAGAAGAAAAGAAAAATTTATAAATGATATCCGAGATATTTCTGCTCAGTTAAAGATGAAAATATTTGCGATTGTGAAAAAAAAATTATAAACACATTAGTAATGCTATGAGATACACAAAAAAATGAAATAAACATCATCTTACATTGAACTACAAAACGTAACACAATTAACAATCTTTAATTCAACAACCAGGAGCAATTTCTCTTACATGCCTCACATCATTTTCGTGGTAAAATATGTACTCAAAAAGAGGCTTTGCAATGCTAGGTATGGCAGCATATTTTCCAAAGTTGAGACGAGACAGTTGTATGAAAGGCCCCCCTGGCTCTGTTAGCATCGATGCTGTCCCTAAGCGTACACTTCTTGCTGAATGAGAAGTGACTGGCCGTGCTGTCCGAGCAGTTCTTGGGGTTTTCAATGCCTGTTCTATTGTTTCAGGGCGGCCTGACAAGGTACCTGGCCGAACTACTCCACTTAAAGGTCTTCCAGTTTGTGTAAGAGGTCTGAAATGAAAGAGAAGATATTAAACATTTCACAAGTATGTATAAAATAGAAAATGCGGCCTTAGAATGCTTATATATTTAACACAGAAAATGTTGTTGCTTCTATTAATAATTTCAAGAGGAGCAAAATAACTGGAAAACTAAATTCTAAACTAGACTTTAAGAATGTATATGTTTCATAAGGATAAATAAAAATTCCTCCAGTATTGCTTTATAAGGAAAATACTTAAATTCTTGGTGGTGTCTTGTGTGATCAACTAGTATGAACACTTTTTAACAGCTATCAGTTTCTGTGGCTTAAACATTTTTCACGAAGACATAACACATCCATGATTTTAAAAACTTGGCCTAAAAGTAATAAATTAATTTAACGACATATATTTTCTGTATGTGATTGTGGCTACCTTTTCTGATTTGGCTAACATAATGCCCCACTTAACCTTTACCTTGAAGCTGAGGCTGTGACTAGTATAATTTCTGCTAACATCAATTTACAAAAGGACTGCATTACACTCCACAGACTTATGTGCTCCTGCTCAATATTTATATCTTTCCCTACAAATTTAATCCTGAATTTATAATAATGCTTCATGACTGAAACCAGATTTCCACAGTCTGTTGAAAAGCATCCAATACGTTTTCCACGCCACACTTTATATGAATACATAAATGATTGGGGTCTATTGGAGATCACGATTCTGCTACAACAACATTAAATAATATTGTTGTAATACTACTGTAGTCAGTCCCAACACATATTATTTTCAAGTAGTAATTCAGTTGTAATACAACTTGGACCATCATTTTCAACCAGAAATTAGGTAGGTTGAAATACAGCCCGGACCAGCATGAAACTGTTAAATATACTTCGGAAAGAATTTCTAGTGGAGTCTTACGTTTGACCATTGCAGTATTATGATGTCAACTCCAGGCAGAATTGTGATCTCCAGTAATCCCAATGATTGTTGCCCCTTTTAAATATATTTTACCAACCTCCATAATATCCGATTACCTTGGTATATTAGTAGGCCTAACTGAGGCAGTAAAATCACTGTGTGATTACATTCTCTGTTTATCTGTACACAATAAATAGCTTGAAGTATGCAGTGAATTGTTTAATTTGCAAAGAGAAAAATATATAAGTCAATAAGGAAAGTTATAGAAAGTAAGCCCATCACTCATCACAGATTAATTTTATTATTAACTGGTGACCACTGAACTGTAGCAACAACTACTATCCCACAGTTAATTAGGTTGACAGCGCTGAGTTGGCCGATTTTCTATAGGCTTAATCAGGATTGATCGCTTACAATACTATACATTCATTTTCTGGGATCTACTGGAGATCGCGATTCCGCTACAACAACATATAGTAATATCGTTGGAATACTCATGTAATCAGTCGCAAGACGTACTATTATCAACCGGTAATTCCGTTGTAATACAGCCTGGACCATTATTTTCAAGCACAAATTAGGTTGTAATACAGTCTGGACCGGTATGAAACCATTAAATGTACTTAGGGAAGAATTTATAGTGGAGTTTTGCGATTGACCACTGCAGTATTATGATGACAACTCCTGGCGGAATCGCGATCTCCAGTAATCCCCATTTTCTTAGGTCCACACTTTGTCTCAGATGAGAGTTCTTCGCTGTGCTTGATTTATTTTCTTTTACTAAACATTACAATTCATTTTAGTTACCTATATCCCTGGTTTAGACCACCTTGTGTTTGAGAAGCAGTTCGGAGAGATGTTCCAGGGCGAGCAACTTGTGCTATTGTCTCATCGTCCATTAACGCATCAGCCATGCCTTCTTCTTCAGCTTCTATATCATCTACGTAAACTTGTTCTGTCAAAGCTTTCATTTTGAGTGTCCATACGGCCTATAAAAATTTAATTTAAAATGTTAGGAAATTAAAAACGTAATAGTACTATTGCGATGACAAACGATAGGAACAAGGATAAGATTATAGCTAAAACATTTTTCACTGTGATTGTACCTGATCCAATGGGTTTTTAACAAGAAGTTCGGTACAGATTACAGCGCATTTATCGTACTTGCGCCGACGATAAAGACTTAACGCTTCATATAATGGATCCATGATTATAAACTTCACTGCTTAGAACGGATGTAAACATTTATGCAGTATCCTCTTCAATGTTTTCGTGTTGCCAATGGCAACAATGAGTACTTCACTGACAATACATTGTTCTATAACCAACTACTTCGGTAGTTAGTAATTCGAATCGAGTGATTGGGTATGTTTCAGACATCTTAATTTCATTCGCATAATTTTTCTGACCTTAGAAGATCTTTTTTAAAAATACACTGTGTTTTTTTAAGGAAATTTTCAGTTAATTATAAGCCATAGATAATATTTACAATAACTTTTCGCAATCTATAGTATAAACACTGGTCCAGTGATAACATATTGGTCAGATGTGTCACTAGTCTGTAAAGCGCGCGAAAGTTTGTTTATGTTTGCTATTTTAGTTTGACATGCAACTTTTGAGAACAGTTTCTTTATAGCACTACAACTGCCATTATGTTTTGTGAAAAAGCTTTTGAATTGATGAAGGAACTACGAAGATCACCAGATAGTCTGCCTGTGTTCAACGTAAGTTCTTTCGATGACCAGCGAAAGTTGTATTTGTTCATTACTTGTTTTCGCTACCAGACTTACCTTATTTTTAAATAAATATTTTTAGGACGATTTAGTTCGGCAGGTATTAGAAGAAATGCAAGCTCTTTATCAAGAGAATCTCAAGGATGTGTAAGTGTGTCAAAAATAGTTTTTTGCTGCTTATTATTCTGAGAATAACTGACTATATTACTACGGACTTTTTTGGATGGTGATGTATTTTTCAGGAATACCTCAGTATCTGGAGATACTTCTTACTTTACCGGAGTTCATTTACGACATACGGCTTTAGAAAGAAATCAAAGATGCCTGCTTGCTTATTTGTGAGTCAAACATATAGATCATTTTGCTTTTCACTCATCCGTCACTGGCCATTGGTAATTAGTTCTCGTTACTTAAATTTTGGTGTTGTAGATATAATCGTTTGGAGAGGATAAAGAAAATGAGATGGGAATTTGGAAGTATACTACCTGCGGATGTAAAGTACACTCTCTCCCCAGCAGAGGTAAGTTAGTATCGGATAACTTATCTAAGTTTCATGCAATATTAAATATTGCTCTTCCCATTACAATGACACACACACACACACACACACACACACATATATATATTATTCATGAGAGAGAGGAAAAAAATAATGCAGCTATATTCCTTCTACGTAGTGCGATTTAGAAATTCCTTAATTTGTCTCAAGGTTGATGCAGCTTTATGCTGAATTTGCTAGCATCATATTAGTTTTAGCTATATAAGTGTCACTCCAACTTGCCTCCTTTTGCTTAGCCAAGGGGAATGAAGCAAAGAGTCTTGTGAAAAATATTTACAGTAATAATATTTTTGTTTCGGTCTACCAAACTAGTGAGTTTCTTTTCTGCTGTGCAGTGCTGCTCTCTTGTAGCTGCCTAACCTAACCTGGTAATCCTACCAGCTAAAGGGAAACTACAATTGAATTTGGAATCTGAATCACCAGTAGACTGTTTACTAAAGAGTGTCATCTGAGTATTATTATTAATTTTTGAATTGTGATGGAGCCAACACTCTGTTGGAAATTCCCATAGTTATCTAATTACCCCTATTCATATTATTTTTTAAATTCTCTTTTATAATTGGAGTATAAAATTCCTCCTTCATTTACTTTTCTAATTGACAAATTTTAATTTTATATTCCTTAAGCATTTTTGGTGAATTATTCATCACTTCACTTGGTAATTTGTTCCATGTCCCTTACACTCTTATCGACAAAAGAAAATTTTCCCACTCCTTTATGCATGAAATCGGGCACCAGCTAGTGATCATGGTCGTCTTTCCCGCTTCCATGCACCATTCCTAATTCTTTGACCAATATCTTTCCAAGCCCAACCACCAATATATGACTTATACATTCACAGCACTATCTTCAACCTCCTCCTTTCCTCCAATGACCCCCATTCAGCTCCTTTATCATTATCAATTACTGACTAGGTCCTGCGATAATTTGCATAAACAAAATCTAGCTGCTCCTCTTTGCACACTCTCCAACTCCTTTATTTGATACACAAAATGTGGGTCCCAAACTACACCACTATATTCAACCAATGGTCTGACAAAAGTTTTGTAACCCAATTCCCTAATTCTCTAGTACATCCTCTCATCACCCTCTCTAGTAAATGAAGGATTCTGTAACCTTTTCCTACCACCTGCTCAATGTGCTCTGCCCAGTTGTGTTTGTTATCAAATGTTATGCCAAAATATCTACACTTAAAGATTTTAACAAGCAATTCTGACCTTTACCTGCAGTCATAATTAACCTTTAGTTTTTTATCTGTATGCCTAATAAGCTGAATCTTCTTGGCATTTATCTTCTTTTCATGCTCACCTACCAATTTAAATATTCTATCCAGGTCACGCTGCAGATGCTCACTGACTTTACCTGTTTGATCCTATTGTATACCATTATATAATTTGAGAAAAACCTAAATTCTGACCAAAACCCATTCATTAGAATAATGAACAGCAACGGTCCCAATATACTACTCTTGGCATTCCCATATTTACTTCCACCTCTTTTGATAATGTTTTCCCTACTCTAACACTTTGCTTTCTGGCTTTTAAGAATTGCTCAACCTTGCAAGTAACTTTTTTATCCAATCCAATAGATTTCAGTTTATTTAAAACCATTTTATGACTAACTGCATTGAATACCTTTGAAAGATCTAGTGCCACACTGTCTACTTAACCACCCTTGTCCAATTCATCAGAAATACCTTGCACATAGCCCACCATCTCAGATTCACGTGAATATTCTTGCCTAAAGCCATGTTGTTGCCCTGCAAACCAGTTTTTTTCCTCACAAACATTTCTGATACAGTTGCATATCAATCTCTCCATCATTTTGCCTACCACTGATGTCAAACTAATAGGCCTGTAACCTTCAACCCTATTTGTAACCCCTCCTTTATTACTACTATCGCTCTTTTCCAATTCTCTGGTAAGCAGCAAGACTCTAAACTCATTTTAAATGAAATTTCAAGGTAAGGTACAATATCATATCCCACAATCTTTAATAAATCTGTAGTAATATTATCTACAGAGCCCCTTCATGTTTTTTTTAGTTTTCTGAGTTCCTCCATAATTGCCTGAGAATTTATTTAAATTTTGTAGTTTCTTCATTTATATTTTTGGGAAGACTCTCCTCTGATTGATTCCCTTCCTTCACAGGATGATAGTCTCCAGTTGTCTCACTAAACCAGTCTCTCAATATCTCTGAAATTTTAAAATCCTTAGTGACTTCAACTCCGTTCTTATCTACAATAATCTGAATACCTTTCCTTCCCCTCGGTTTTTTAATATAGCCGTTGAAATTTCTAGATGCATCATTCAGTAGTGGTCCAGCACCATTAATATTCTTCATAAACCCATCCATTGCTTCTCTCTTTGCTTTCAACAAGCTATTAAAGTTTTTGCATGTTTAGAATTTAATTACTTATTTATTCAGACAAATATTGTACTCTTTAATTTGGCCTTTTGATTTTATCAGTTTACTTTAGAGATTTTTTTTTGAAGTTGTGGAGAATTGTATATTCAAACAATTTAAAATTCTGTGTCATATATCGTCCTTATGGTTGTAATTTGTCACTTTTGCTGTGTATCGGCAGTGTTTTACATTTGTTATGACTGCTGGTAATGGCTATAATTTTGTAGATTACATCACAAGTGCTTTCTTGTACGACATTCATCAAAGGCAAAGATAATTTTATAATTTAAAATTTAAGCTAAGCTCATAGATGAAAAGATGTTTTGAACAAGTACTCACTGTGTGAATATTATTCGTCTACGTATAATGTCCATTCATCATGTTTTAAGTTGTCAAGTGCTGTAACTTTTTTTTAATTTCAGTTTAATAGGTCCTAACAAAAACAACCTTTTACTTCTGTTTTATTCTTACTCCTTTTACTTCTGCTGTGAGGATATTTTTGTGGCATAGTGAAGCTCATCAAAAGTGACTTCTTCCCTCTACATGAAGGATGCATATTGTAATGTAAAAAGGACTTGGAAACAAGTAACAGTTTATCTGCCAACTTGATATGCTAATGCCATTATTAAGCTTTTCCTTCATTATAGATATCCATATTTTCATTATTATTATTATTATTTTACATTGTCATCAATATTTAGTTTAAAATTTGGTACTTCAGTTGAAATAAAAATATTTTTTTAAACACAGAAATGTTCGTAAACCTTATCTGAAGAGACTGAAATGCATGTTTTGAATTATGTAGTACAAGGGTGAGTCAAATGAAAACCTTAAATTTGTAATAAAAATTGAAATTTCCCACCGTTATCCTGTAAGTTGGTAAGCGTGCTACAAGCAGCGTGCAGAATGGCCTGTAGGTAGCAGCATAGTGCAGATGCACAAATGCCGTCGCAGTATCAGTATAAAGATGGCTGTCCCACTTGAGACTTGCACCAGAGAAGAACAGCGTTTTGTTGTTCGGTTTTTGAGTAATTAAGGTGTGAAACCTATTGAAATTCATCGGAGGACGAAGGTTCAGTACGTTAATGCATGTTTGTCACAGTAGCAAGTCTACGAATGGAGTAGGAAGTTCGCAAATGGTGTGACCTCAGTGGAAGATGCTCCTCGTCCAGGTCAGGCACAACGAGTTGTGACTCCTCAGAACATTGCAGCAGTTGAAGCCATAGTGATGGAAAACTGCCGAGTGACACTGAATGACATTGCAGCATGTTTAAAGATTAGTCATGGTTCAGCACACCACATTGTGCATGATGTGCTCCAGTTTCACAAAGTGTCTGCAAGATGGGTGCCACGGCAGTTGACACCTGAAATGAGAGAATGAAGTGTTGATGCTTGTGAAGAACTTCTTCGGCACTTTGAACGAGAAGGTGATGGTTTCATTGCAAGAATCGTTACTGCGGACCAAACCTGGGTTCGTTGATTCTTTGCTGTCTGGGTGGCGCCGCATCATGTTCATCGTTGCCGACCCTCATTCTGGGGTCTTCTTTCAGGGCAGAACTGTGTCTTCGATCAGTGAGTGGTCTTGTTTTATAGCGAGGCCAGCGTTGTCTGGATGTTTCGATGTGCCCGGCCAATCAAAAGGTCCAAGCTGTCATGTGTTTAGTCGGCCTGGAGGGGGCTTGTGCAGTCTGGCGGGAGGTGACACTTGACATGTCCTGTTCGTCACCTATCTGATAGCAAAAAATTTATCATCCGTTACATGGTTATCACACTGCATGGATAGAGCCCAGGGCTTCAAAGTAATGAACCTTCAAATAAAAACAGTCAAAACTTTTCAAACGTGGCGTTGTAGAAGATATTTACATTTATGCTGGGAGATGAAGTCAAAAAAAAAAAAAAACACTTGTTTTGGAAATCGTGGCCTAAGAAATAATTTGTAGGAAGATATATTCACAGAAATAGGCTGGATATACAGGATAACAGTTTTAAGAGTCCTTATTTTCATTAAAATCCACAAACAGAACTATAGATTTCTGCAACAAGTCACTTCACATTTCGTAATTACGAAATTCTTCAGTTCTGCTTTTCATTTCTGTTTTAATGTTTCTTCATTCCACATACCACGATGCTATAATAATACATTCAGGTAAAATTAAATCTGAATTATAAATTACTTCGGCAGCCTAGTGAAAGAAAGTCTCTTTGCTGTGTATTAGGCTTGAGTCGTGGCTATACCGTGGGATCCGAATAACTGATCGTCCTTGACTACTGACAGGAACAAAGTGAATTCAGTAAAAATTCATTTAGACCCAGTGATTTGAGAACCCATGATACTGCCATTTCTTTCCATCTGCCATAACCATTAAGCTCCCAGACTGCTGCCCATAACTGTTAGTACAAAGGAATTATTATATCTCATTACATTTGATAAATAATGAAGACAAACTTCTAGAAGGTTGTGCAGAAACCGACACTGATGGTGATATACAAAAGAATGCATATACAATAATGACCAAGAATCCATTCATTTAGTAAACTGGAAGGAATGATCGAAAGCAAGGCCAGTGCTTACCAAAATTTCTGCCTACTTATGCGGAAACAGGAACTTATGAACGTCCTTCTTCTATAAATAACCTGTGTTTCACTTTCCTGATACTCTGCTATCAAGCATTAAGAGACACTTCATTTCACTCCAATATTCAACTATATTCTTAAATGAGAAACAAGTGCTGTAATGCTCTCACTCGTATATTTTTTAAGACTGTCGTCTAGATTATTTATAAAATTCCTCCATTCATTCTATACAAATATTCGTTATGTTAGAGAATATAAAAATGTACCCAAATTTCTTTTAATCTAGACACAAACGTCAATTCTGCTGTGAATCCGAGCGAACGATGGACTGACAAAAGCAATAGCAGTTTAACCGAACCATCAGAATTTAATTATTCGAAGCGTTAAAGATCCTTGTAATTATTAGTTTACAGTGATATGGGTGGGCCGCGATCTGCAGCCAATGAATTCCAAACAAATCGGAGGATCTACCCAATAACGAGTCTTCTGAAGTGGTGAGGTTGAAAATACAGTGTTTCAGAAAAACAATTGATGTCCAGGTGTATGGTGCAATATCACTTACACCCATATTTTAGCGAAATACAATAAAAAAAATTAGAATTTTTTACAAATACATATATACATACCTACTTCTGTAAAAGATTATAACAGCATACTGACTTAGTTGCTTGTTATATTTATTCTGATGCTTTAATAACTAAAGAAATCACTTCTTTTACGTTACTTAACTTTTCACTTCTCCGAAGTAAGCTACTGCGGATTTTATTCAAGCTCTGGGTGTTGTAATTTTGATGTTACTGTCAACAGTAAAATAATAGCAAAACATACGAGTATTGATAGAAGTTTAATCATTATGAATTCTTAAAGCAGTCGGAATATCTTGCGAATGGATATTCCGTACAATCCGGTCAAGGGAATGCTGCGCGTTTAACGCTGTGTGTAAACAGCCCGACTTCCTCATGATTATCCTACTACACATCACTAGCAGAGTGTAACAGAGATAAAGTACAATTCCTTATAATTAATAACAGTGTGGCTCTAGATAGTGCTAACTTCATCTATCAGCTGACAAGTAACTTTTACTTAACGACATGGTAGTTTATCTGTTACCAAAACGTTACGCAAAATAAGTGTCACTATTTCTATATTTCTGTTATTTTATGATTTTTATCTTGGGACAAAATCTTTCAGAAATTTAGAAACTGATAGCTTTTAGCTTACAATAAATCAAACCAGGATATTTATAAAACCACTCCTCTTCCTCGTGGATGTTACGACGTCCATATCCTGACTATCATTCTTCTACAACTATGAGGAAACAAACTACTTGCTTGAAACTTTGGGCTAAATGAATTTACATCCAGTATCCTGATTTGTACTGTAAGACTGGATTGTTACTCATTTCAGTATTCTGAAACGGATTGTGTTTGACTTTAGCATCACTTCAGCGTACAACAGGTTAATATGTCAATACATACAGATACCAGTAGTTCTAAATTAAATCTAGATTGCATTACTATTCAGCAAACGAATAGGAAATTAATCCAATAATATTTTGGTTGAACGATGGATTAGAAACTGTATTGTTTCATTGATTGAATTATACGGATGTTTGACTGATCTATTAATAGCAAAAAATTTTGAGCCTCACTTTTAAAGATGTTTGTCAGTAATGTTTAGACACAATTTTTTTTTTTTTTTTTTTTTTTTTTTTACATTGCTTAAAAACTAATCTTTTCCGAGCCATTGCATTAATAATGACTTTACTAAAGACTAACAACGAAAATGCAGACATGTGTAGCGTTTGCTTCTCATTAAGTGTATAATATGTTACCACTGTCCCGTGTACAAGCAACACAAGAAAAACATAACGCTCATAAAACCACTTTTGCCCGCGGCCTGACACGAACCGTGGAACTGCGAGACAACGCACTAGATTCCGGGATCAGCATGGCATCCACGAATCTGATCCACTTACAGTACCATCCTCTCTGGATTACCAGAGACAGAAGCTAAGGTAACATCAACTTATAACCAGCCTGGTATTATCTTTCCTCCTTCCTCAAATTTCCTGTTTCTTTCTTGCAATTTCAGATTTTGGAAATAAGGTTATCATGTCATTATATTCAGGATATACATCAATTATATGATTACTGATCACTAGTAGGAGCAGCATTTTGTTAAATACGGAACCTCGCATTAGCATGTTATTCGTCAATGATGATTTTTTGTTTTCGTAAGAATAACTACTCACATTTTCAATTCTGATTTGCTTGCTAATACCACTGTGTCCAACAGGAACATTAGCTACAAAAACCGCACATTATTTTGATTTAGGTCCTTGTTGCTTTTTTTTTTTTTTTTTTTTTAAACAGCCATCATTACCCCTATCATAAATCTCCCACCTTTGCAATCAGCACTAGAAAAAAATTAGTAAAGTTGAGTGGCACAAATCGTAATGGTTAAATTAAATTTATCGAAAAACTGGCTTTCAATTCCTACTGACGCATGATGTGTTGACACTTTCTCATTTCAGCCAAAACATTAATTTTATGATTCTTTTCCACTGTTCCAATTGACCACAAAACATATATAAACTTACTTATATGATATGTATTTTGCAACAAGTGAAAAGGAGATAAAGAATGAAAAAAAAATTACAGCACCTGGGCTTGAACTGAGAACCTGCACGTTGACAGCCCAGCGCGTTACCACTCAGACACCTAGGACTTGCAGAATCGGGTGCCTCATCAATTATATGACCAAAGAAAATATATACATATAGATACAACTTTCCGTGATTGAATAGTAATCTGTATAAAGAATCGAACTGTTACAAGATAAGTAAGCAGTTAAATGAAAATATTCTAGATGTGACTGGAACATAAATAATTTTTCATTTCGCCGATGTGTGTGTCCAGCTATGAGACACTATTTCTTGTATAGGGAAATTGCTACAGCGCTACTACTAGGCAGAACATCGTGGCAACATCGCAGAAAGTAAATATGACAACGCTTACCAGGAAATAGTCTTAACTTTCCTACTTCCTTCGGCAGTGAAGAATACATTTATAACGCGTAAATAATACATGTAATAATTTAACACGAGCAGCACATTTGGCGAAAAGTTTTTGTTGGTTTCACAATTATCCAACTTACAGCTGGTAATTGAAAATACGGTGGGAATCCATGTTAATTGCATGAGGGCAATACAAAAAGTAATGTCTCCCAAGCATTCATAAATAAAGAATCAAATTATTTACCGTTTTAGAGGTTGAACAAATATCTATTTTTCTACAGCAGTACCATTTCGGAACACGCATTTGTCAGTGCTGTGAATGACTATGCGTCGTCTAGAAAATCGTTTACGTTCTGGACTCTTATTCGGGAGGACATAGGTTCGAATCCAAGTTCGGCCATGCAGATTTGTGGTTTCCAAGGTTTCCCCAAATCACTCCATATAAATACCGGAATGGGTTCTTTACAAGGGCATGGCAGAAATCCTTGCCACTACTCTTATCCAGTCAATAATCACCTCTATGTAGATGAGGTGTAAAATCATAAAAAAAGAGCTGGCTAAATTTATTGAGGATGTCACAGCTGGCTTGGAATCTATTAATAATACCTCCTCCCTATCCTTATTTTTTTGTTTATTGCTTTACGTTTCATCGATGTTGAATTTATTAAAGAAGGGAATGGCCATGGCCTTCTATATAAATCATCCCAGCATTTGCCTGGAGCCAGAGCGTTACTGCTCACACGCCACGCTCGGTCTTCCGGTCTTTAGTCATTATCAACCTTACTTTACCGGTAGCCTGTGTTTGTTTGAATCCTTGAGACCTAGGCGATTATGACGGGTCACGGGTGACAAAACTTGAGCGTTCCACTTTATACCGGAGACTAAAGAACAATCACGCGTACGGCGACATCCTTATTCGCCAAATGCTTGTATTTATTTATGTTATTCCAAACAAAGAATAACGCAGTTAATTTCACGCCTTGTTAAATAATGAGCATTTAGCCCCAGTATTTAATAAATCCCAATGCTGTAAAGATCATGAAGTAATAGTGTCAGAAACAACTAACAGCATTGTAGAAAACGGGAAAAATGGTAATTTAAGAACTCCCCGTCTTTAAGCCCGATTCTCAATTAACTTTAATTACTTATACCAGTTATAAAAGAATTTATTTTTGTCCTATGATAATAATCTGGTTGTAAATTTTTTAGTGACAATGGTCGTTTGATTTGTTGCGGTGCTAATATTTTGTTCTACGCGATTAACTCTCATTTATTTATATAGTGCATAATCATTATCGTCCACCTACAAAGAGAGCAATAATTCCTCTTATAAATTATTTCTTTCTGAAACGCGATGATCGTTCTACTGTGAAATAATTATTTTGGAAACATATGTGTCGTTTGAAAAGGGACAGATGATATGATTTCGGCGCAGCTTGAAACCCGTGTAGACTTTTGTCAGTTCTGCCGCCGCAAATCTTTCATGCTTATGTCAGCTATTAGTTACGAAACATTGGGTAGTTTCGCAGATCTTTATCTTATTTCCTGACGCAGTTAGGAAAGAATCATGGATACCTTATACTCATAAGCATTGTGCAGTTTCGGTACGCTTAAAAAGAAAATACAAGTAATGATAAATTTCTAAATTAAAAAAATAACTAAGAACTAATTGGATTTGAACTCGGAACTGCTCGCTCAGCAACCCAGAACGCTAACCATAGGACCACTGTACGCTCGGTGCTGCTTTCCTTGTATAGGTGTATACAACGCAGTGAAGGAAGACTGTTTCATTCAATCCATCTTAGAGAGAGACACTTCCGAAATAATTTCTTGTTTCTGTAGTTTCGTAGTACTAAAAATTCTACCTCATGGAACATGATTATCCCTTGGTTTGTGGACTGACCAGATATATGAGTGAAATATTATCCGAAGGAATTATCAAAATGAGTATAACAATCTTATCGTTATAGTTTTATGCTAATCAACCATAGTAATATATAGCATTGAGCCTGTTTCCTGCCTCACTTTAATGCAATCCCGTTAATTACAACTTTTGGGGTATGTTTCAAGATCTGAATTTTGGTAAAGTATTATAGAAATGTAATGGAAGGTTGATGAACTGTTCTGCCAATAAGAATCGTCAGTGGGAGGAGCTTAATTCTTACCTGTTAGCCAATTGTTTCCTGCATTGATTTAAGGAAATGAAAAATCTGAAGTATAGATGGCTCTGAATAAAATATCCAGCAATGAAATTGCGAGGAGGTGGAGCCAGTATTGCGTTACTGTTGCCTGGGATGACACTGATGCCAGATTGTGCAAAATAAGAGTAATAGAATTTTTCAGCGGCGGCCAGAAATAAAGTCAAAGACTGTACATAGATAAAAAAAAACTAAAGGTTGATTATGATTGTTAGGGGGGAAAGAATGGCTTGTTCAAAACATGACATGTAAATACCTTGACATATTATTTGTTGACAAACTCAACTGTGCAGGACACATTGGACAGATAGTAGGAAAAGGATTTAAAATAGTTGTTGGAAAAAGTGATGAGGGGATATACCAGAGAAGTAAGAGAATTGGGTTGCAAACCTTGGTCAGACTATTGCTTGAATTTGGTTGTGTAGTATGGAACCCTCATTTTGGGTATCAAATACAGGAGTTGGAGGGGATGCAAAAAAGAGAGCTGCTAGATTTATCTATGGAAATTACCGCAGAACACAGTCAGTAACCGATATGATAAAGGAGCTGGAATGGGATTCACTGGAAGATACGAGGAGGGTGGAGAGTCATGGGATTGTATATTGGTGATGAGGCATGGAAAGTTATTGATGCAAGAATTAGGCTTATGCATGGAAGAGTTGATGATGACCACAGGGTGTCACTGGATTTCAGACACAAGGGGGTGGGAATATTTTCTTTCATGTGGGATTGGAATAAGTTAACAAAAGAAATGATAAATAAATTACCAAAAGTGCTGGAAGAATTTAAAGTTTAAATTTGTAGAGGGCAAAAGTAGGCAGGTATAGGAAAGGGTAAAGATGGATTTGCAGGTAAATTGCCACTGGAATGTTCACTCCATCACAAATTAAAAAGGGAGGAATTATTGTTTACCGCAATTAATGGTTTAGAAATGGTAAAAACACGAATGTTGAACATATAGAACTTTTTGGCGATAGACTCTTCTTTGACCTTAGAAAATGTACCTAGGTTGTTGCTGTTCCACTCCTGCTCTGTTCATCCATATTCTAGCGTTGTAGGATCGTTTAACCCTAAAAAATTCCCTATGTTCCATGTTTGTGTTTTTACTGTTTTTATAGTATTCTGCCATTACCTGTGGGTACCTTTCCTTTTCTGTATATTTTAATATTTGCTTCAGAAACAGCCTTTAATGTGTATTAAACTAAAAAACTTCAGTACAGATTTTTTTTTTTTTTTTTGCCATTTTGGTTTACAACTTGCCTACATCTAGATTGTTTGCACGTCTTATCATTTTTTCTCTGTTTTGGCTGTTGAATTTTTAGGTTAATTGGTTTAACAACTATAGCAAATCTTTGGCAACATATATGAGATCCATTGGTGATAATCAGGGATTAAATCTTATGCAAGATATAAAGCCACCAAAATCTCTATACATAGAGGTGAGTCACTTTTACATAAGTATTTATTTTCATAAAAGGAAATTTTTCAATTAATTATGTTGTTACTTTGTCCCAAAATAGGTTCGCTGTATTGCGGATTATGGGAAGTTTGAACTTGATGATGGAGAAGTAATTGTACTTAAAAAGAATAGCCAGCATTTACTCCCACGATCACAATGTGAGCCACTGATTCGGCAGGGTATATTACAGCACATCCTTAATTGATACTATACTACATCTAGGAAAATTTTATATTGTTTGTTTCTAAATGAATTTGCTTAAAATTGAGTGTATTACAATTTTCATTTTACCTTTCACTGTTTTGTAGCATACTTTCATTTTTTTCAATAAAAGTTGCTGTTTTATCACATTTGATTTTTTTTAACAATAGATATTTTATTAAAAAAATTATTTCTGTTTTATTACAAGTCCTTGGATTTTAGGAAAAATCCTATTTTGTTTGTGATTGAAATTCATGAAAATAACGTCATATATATACATGATTTATGGCCATTATTTACGATTTTATAGTGCCTAAAATGCTTAAAAACCTGTTTTGCATATTTTAGACATTTTCTTTCGAATACCAACAAAAGGGTTTTAACTCAGAAATACATAAATATTTTATTAAGATTTAAGTGAACATACATAGGTTATTGCCACTCGATCCCTGTTTGTTATTAGTCACACAGAGGCTGCAGTGAGCTGTGTGCTCTCATAAAGCACCGGTATGAGCAAGGTACCAATCTCCAAATCATCTTTAATTAAGTAGTGGATTAATAGTTTCCTAATTTCTCAACGGATTGAAACATTATATATTGTGACATATGCAGAGAAACTGTTTGTTCAACAGTTTTCACTATTATACCAACAACACTTTAATAATGTAATTTCCGTCCATATAGGCTTATTGAGCATCTAATGAAAAATGTAACGGGCATTCTTCCACAGTATCACAAACCTAAACATAGCTTCTGTGTAATGGACAAGAATTTAAATAGTAATGCAAGCCCGGGATTTTCCTAACTTCTGGTACCCCTGTTTTTGTGCCTGTGTGTGGCAACTAGTTCGAAAATTTTAAAAGGTAAAGGTTACAGAGTTTTACTTCTGCTGCTTCCCACCAGGATTCATTGAGGTAGAGGTCCGCATTCTCATCACAACCATTGGCACTAGAAGGAAGTGTCGGTGTCAGTGCCAGCTGATTCTTTAATTTCCCACAGTACTCATAGGACAGCATGCTGATTGGGCCTGAGGAGCTCTTATGGGCGATCAGCTTCATCTACAGTTTCATCGGGGATCAAACATCGATCATCCGGGCCGCAGTCAAATGATTTACCCCCTGAGTTATACGACTGCCTGTTCGAAACTTTTAATTTGATATTATTAAACGGCTGTGCAGTTATATCTAAATGAAATAAAACTTAAAAAGTGCGCTGACAATACTAAATTGCTAAACACTTCAAATCACAAACAGTGGATTTTAAATAATGGTATAATTTGGTTGTTCAAAATAAATGCCTGATCGTGTTTGGTCAGTAGCTTAACAGTCCGCATATTGTGGACTTAACAATCTGGGTATGTTGAGAAAACTATCTGCAATGTAAATATAACTGTCTGTTTATAAATAATACAAAAAAAAATATACATACACTAAAAATATATATAATAAAAATTCGTACGTATAAACATACAAATTTTTGTATCCATAAATAAATATACAACAGCCGTGTATTCCAAATTTATTTCTCCTTCGATAGGAAATATGTGACACAAACCACAATTTTGACATTTTTCGAACCTATTTTGCACTGGAAAGAGGAACATATGATTTTTAGAACCTAAAAATCCGAGGTCTACTTATCACCAAGTTTAACTGTGAATCTAGGAGGATACTTTAGTTAGGTGGAAAATTTTCTATAACATAAATCAAAAATTCCAATTAAAAGTTGTCTTAAATTGATTGTCACATCCCAGTTTTTATATTTGTCTACGTTAATATTTCAGACCAGCTGCTAAACAGTTAAAGCAGTAAAAACTGGCAATAATAATACTTAGCTCTTTGCACCTGAAATTATGTGTGTCAAGTTGTAGCTATAAGCAAAACTTTTGCTTTTAAATTAATGCTTTTGTTATTTTCGATCTAAGGTAAAGCTCTTTTGAAGCAAAAATTCTGTGCTTGACTGTATGCAAATTCTAATGATCATTGCTTTTAGAAAATTTATGGCAACTGATTTAGCTTACTATCAAATTTATTGGAAGGATTGTAGACCCATAAAGAAATATATTAGTTCTCAGTGTTAAGATACAGCTGCTTGATTTTCGTCACAAGTTTATTTACCAGTGAATATTACATACCTAATTGCATTTACATTACGTACATATACACAGTCACATAATTGAAACCATAAAAGTGTATGTATAAAAAATAATTATAGAATTAATGCAGCCATGTAAAAATAGTTTGTTCTCATTCATTCTTAGAGATGATTTATTTTTATTGGTGTCAGAAGATTCACCAATCCAAACTTCACACCACATTCAACCAGAAATGTGATGCTTATATATCATTGGCTTGGTGCCAGCTGCAGGTCTTCAAGGGCAGTTGTGGATCCAGGAGGTGGGCTTGGGGGCTCAAGGCCTCGCCCACCCTAGAAAGTATCTAGGTCCACCCCCGACATCGTAATTTTGGAGACTATTTATTTATTTATTTTATAGCTTTACTGATCTTTTAAGAGCAGCATGACTATAAAGCCAATCCGCTGAAGCCCGTACTGAACCAAAATCCGTTCAAGCACCTCCCAAACCTAGATCCTGGATCCGCCACTGTTCAAGGGTGTATGTTGCGGGGCAATGCTACATTCAAGTAAATGCTCCATGGTTTAGAGTACCAAAGTTCCAGTTGGTAGAGTATGTTGAGGGACATATTTTTGACAGGTAGATCTTTCAACTCTTAGATAGATAGATAGATAGATATGTTCACTTTGATCAAATGTGAGAATAATCTCGGGGATGTGGAACAGTACATACACTTATTAGTAATGTCAATATTACTATATAATTGATAATATTATTATATATTGATAACAAGTTTGTTACCGTTAGAGATCTAGTTTTCCACATAGTCCATACAAATAGTGTTTTTACCAGGAAAGTTGCCCTTTTTTGCATCCTCTCCAACTCTTGTATTTGATACTTAAAATGTGGGCCCCATACTACACCACCATATTTATGCAATGGTCTGGCCAAAGTTTTGTAACCCAATTTCTTTATTTATTTCGTACATCCCCTCATCACTCTCTTCAACAAGTGCAGAATTTTGAAACCTTTTCTTACTACCTGTTCAATTTGTCCTGCCCAGTTAAGATTGTTATCAAATGTAATGTCAAGAAATTATATTTCAAGTCTTCAGCTTAATAGGCCAGAGATGTTACTACAAACTTGAGGTTATGAATGACAATTCTATTTCACTGAGCAACTGCAATTGCCAGAATACTAAAATAATGTATTTAGTTTAAATTAACGTATTATTTATTAGTTGCTTTTTGTTTGTCATAGTTGAAGCAGATGGAGCAGTGTTCATTAGGGTGATAGATGTATGTCATTGATGTTACGATAAAAGAAGATGGACAGTTTCCACACTTTTGCAAATTTCTGCGTGTGTGTGTTGGGATTTTTATTTTTTTATCAAACTAATAGAATTATTGTGGAACTTTTCAAGACCCTTGACCATACACAAACATGGTCATGGGCTTACACTTTTTTAAAATAAAAAAAAAAAAATAAATAAATCTCTAGCAAATATGGTTAGTAAGCCAACTAAGCTTCATTTAATTAAACATAATTTAAATATTAACACTACATTAGACATAAACACCAAAAACCAAATAAACGTTTAAACACAGAGAAATAAAACTTAAAAAACATATTACAATTAGAAATTTAGGGGAAAAAAATTAAAGAGGTCTGAATTTTTTAAAATGTTTTTATGGTGGAGCACAACATGTAGAACATGAAATCACTGATGTAATTAATTAAAACTTTTTCTGATTTAGTTTTATAAATCTTCGATGTCTATTCAGTTTTTGTAAGTGTGTAACAATAAATATTTTTATACTAACTGTAGACAGTGATGCAAGCAGCTATCACAGCAATGAAAGCTATATGTTGTTTCTTATTGTTGTAATCCATCCTCTGTCCATTATGATTAAGAATCTGTAATGTGCAGCTTCTTCCTGGATCAAAGTCACTTGTTGTTGCTGTATTAGAAATGACCTTGCCACTTGCTTAAAATGGTTCAATAACACACTTACGAGATTTTTTTGGAAATGACACAATAAGAGATTGTGAATTTTTGGAAATGACAGGTTTTCAAGAAGTTACTGAAAAGGTTCCAGCAGCCATTCTCTCACTTTCGTACTGAAAAGTTTCATATATTGCATTAGTACTCAACCTATAGGGCAGCTTGTAAAGTGGTAAATATTTTGGATGTCCTTGACTATACATGCATGTACTATGAAATATTTTATGGAAAGATTCAGTATATGGTATAAAGGCATCAATACAGAAGAGAGGAAGTGAGAACAGTTCCAAGAAAGAGGTTGGTAAGCAGATAGTATATAATAAAGTAAGAAAGCAACATGGAAACATGGAACACAGAAAACAACTAAACAAGAAACTAATAACAGCAAAGAGGGGAGCTAAAGATTCATTAGTTGTATGACCAAAGTGTAAACACTGCAGAAAGTCCTGATTTGTTTTAGGAAACTAAAGGACGAGAGGGTACACAGACAATTTTGTATAAGTATTGACAAGAAATTGCTGAGGAAATAAGACAGAAATAAGAAATAGTTGGCTTGGTGAAGCCTTTAGTGACTATGGAGAAATGATTGTAGGGGAAATATTACAGCAGGAGGTTTTGTACACAATTAATGCCATTTCTAGAAATATTATTTTTATTATTATCACTCCACGATTCACTAAAAATGTGTGGCGTTGAGTGCATTGCACCTATCTGAAAGGGTAATAGTTTGGAAGGGATATACGAGATATGGCAGGAGGCTCCCATGGACTATTTGTGAGGGACCGTCCTGGCATTTGCCTGGAGTGATCTGGGAAAACCCAGATCAGAATGGTTATGGAGACTTGCTGCATATGTGAGGACTGGTAATGTCCCATTGTAGTAGCAGTTCATGAAAAAGGACAGACAAATAGGACAGATTGATAAGCTTGCTCGTACACAGTTGTGCCCACAAATCTAAAGGAAAGTGTTTATGATCAGTGCATTCTTCCTATGCTGACTTGTGACTGTGAGACCTGGACACTAAATGAATGTACAGAAGAAAAACTATGGAGCTATGGAAAGATCAGTGGTAAGTTTCACTTAAAAAAAAATAGATCAATTACAATAGTTACAGACATAAGGGAGAAGACAGCTTCTTTGAAGTGGCAGTGACCTGACAACAGTACCATCCTATCTGGAGAAGACATCGAATTTTGTTTTGATGCCAGGAGCTTTATCATTTCATGATTGAATATGCTGAGAATAATGAGAGAAGTAAGAAAGTTGATGCAGAACTTGATAATCATCTTTTTCAAGAATGCCTACAAAGGAAAAAAATTGTTTTTCAATCAACAGGTTTTTCCTGTGAATGTCACTTAGTGGGCTATGTAAAAAGTATTCAGATGGATCCAACGAGAGAGGCCAAGTTGACGTGTAGCAGTAGTCTGTGGCACTTGACAAAGTAAGCAACTGAATTATGTTAGGGTTAATCAGTAATTGTATGGCTGGGCTTGACGAAACGTTAAGAAGCAGAAAGTTAGGATGGATAACACACTTTCAAAACAGATGGAAGTAAAAAGATGACTGCTACATGATAGTATTTTTGGACCACTGTTTTTTGTTATTCCAATGAATGGTTCTATTGGTCTGCACTTAGAAGTAATGCATAATGTATAGGATCTGGAGAGGAGGTCTTGTTGGATAGGAACAAATTGAATACAGGTAAATGGCAGAAAGATTTAGTTATTGGGTAAACCCATAGGAAAATAAAAATATTGTCTGGAGCGGAAAATAGTTTAGCACAACATATGAGTAAAATCATTTTCTCAGTACATTTTATAAGTGGCCGTGAAAAAAAATACAAAGTGCTGCATCGGTTGGAGGGGTTGATGAGTGCATTCACCATTGAAGTTACACAGCTGGAGTACAAATCCTTCATCAGGACTTCATTTCATTATGATGGGACTCATATTGGTATCAAATACAGTAGGCGGTGAAAAAGAAGCTAGGTTTGTTAGAATTTACTGTAGAATACATTGGTAACTGAAATTATAAAAGAGCTGGATTGGGAGAACTTGGAAGAAACTGCTGGGTGTGTATAAGATGATGGGACACATATGGATACTGAGAAAAAAATTAGGAGAGATATGACTCAATCTCACACACCTTCTGCTTCCAACTTTTGTTATTGTCTGGCTTACTATCATTCTCCTGTTTAAACCATTTTTTCTTTTTTTTTAAACACATTTTACAGTGGTGAATAACCTTACTCATGATTTAGGAAAGTTATATAGCAAGGCAGAAGATGTGTGCACATCTATACCCGCCACATGTCATAGGTTTTGCAGTATCTTGCACTAGGGCTAGTATTTTTTGATGAAATGTTAATAAAAAAAGTTAAAAGGAGGTTATTAAGCATTGGTTTAAGTATCAAATCAGAAAATTGAAGTGTTTAAAGAAGGTTAGTCATATGAAGGCTGTATACTAGTAAGTTTGAAGAAATTGTAAGACTCGATATGACAGATACTTACGGCAACAGAAATAAGGTTTTGCAAGCTAAGCCATCTGGCTATTCTGCAGTTGCAACAAGCATGCTGATGGTTTATTTTTAGGTTTGCTGAAATGTTAAGATATTTTTTACTTAATGAGATAAAACTGAAAGTAGTTTGTGAGCAATCATGCTTTGGCTACACATTCAGGAGGATGCGGATTTGGAACTCCATCCAGTCATCCAGATTTTGGTTTTCCATAATTACCGAAATCACTCCAGTTGAAAGCCAGGATGGTTCATTTAAAATGGCATCATCAAACCCCTTCCATTCCTTGCACACCTCTAATGCCCTCAATTTGGTGAGATTTCGCCAGACCCCCATCCCCCCATTTCACCTCATGTAATTTATGGATACCCCCTTTCGATGTATAAAGTCATTAGTGGAAAAAAGATTTTTTAAAAAGTGGGAACACTAACCCTTGAACATTTTCAGGTGAATTGAGTAGCTTGAAGACTTCATAGTACAGTGACATAGGGAGCATGACAGCATCTTCATCTGTTAAAGTATTAGACAGCCACAACCCATAATAAGCAAGTAACATTTTTTTTTCAAAATTTAATTTAATTGCAATGGAGCACACACTCTGGTGGCAATTTCCCTACACACCCAACTTCCCCCTATCCTACACTCACCTACATTTGCCCTCTACAAATTTTAACTTTAAATTCTTTTAACATTTTCAGTAGGTTATTCATCATTCCCCTTGGTAACTCATTCCAATCCCTGACACCCTTACCTAAAGAAGAAAATCTTCCCACACCCTTGTGCCTGAAATCGAGTGCCAGCTTGTGGTCATGGTCATCTTTTCCCTTCCATGAACTACTTTTCATACCTACTGCAATATCTTTCCATTCCTCATCGCCAGTATACGCCCTGTACACTCCCATTACCCTCCTCATCCTCCTCCTGTCTTGCAATGAATCCCATTCCAGCTCCTTTATCATATCTGTCACTGATTGCATTCTGCGATAATTTCCAGAAACAAATCTAGCAGCCCTTCTTTGCACCTTCTCCAACTCCTGTATTTGATACTCAAAATGTGGGTCCCATACTACACTACCATATTTGAGCAAAGGTCTGACCAAAGTTTTGTAACACAATTCCTTTACTTCTCTTGTGCATCCCCTCATCACTCTCTCCAACAAACGCAGAATTTTGAAACCTTTTCCTACCACCTGTCCAATGTGTCCTGCCCAGTTAAACTTGTTATCAAATGTAATGCCAAGATTTTTACATTTCAAGTCTTCAGCAAGCAATTCTTTCCCCACCTTATATTCATAATTAACCTTTCGTTTTTTACTTGTGTATCTAATTAGCTGACTCTTCTTTGTATTTATCTTCATCCCATGTTTACCAACCCAACTAAATATCCTGTCCAGATCACCATGCAACTGTTTACAGTCCTCTATCGTTTTGATCCTTTTATACAGCATTATGTCATCTGCAAACAATCTAATTTCAGATAGTAAACAATCAACACAATTATTCATTAGAATAATGAATAGCAACGGTCCCAATACGCTACCCTGCGGCACTCCCATTTTTACTTCCACTTCCTTTGATACCGCATTTCCTACCCTAACTTTCTGTTTTCTACCTTTTAAAAATTCTTCTACCCAGCAAATCACTTTCTCATCCACTCCAATAGTTTTTACCTTTTTTACTACCATTTTGTGGCTTACTCTGTCAAACGCCTTTGAAAGATCTAGTGCTACACTATCAATTTGGCCTCCCTTGTCCATTTCATCTGAAATTTCTTGCATATATCCCACCAACTGAGATTCGCATGAATATCCTTGCCTGAACCCATGTTGCCTACTTGAAAACCACTTACGTTCCTCATATACATTTCTGATGTGGTTGCATATCAATCTTTCCATTAATTTACCTACCACTGAAGTCAAACTGATTGGCCTGTAATTTTCGACTCTATTTCTCACCCCTCCTTTATGTACCGGTACTACTATCACACTTTTCCAGTCTTGAGGTAAGCACAGACTCAATTTAAATAATATTTCCAGATAAGGTACAATGTCACATCCTGCTTTTTTTAAGATATCTGTAGTAATATTATCTGCACCAGCCCCCTTATGTTTTTTCAGCTTGCTTATTTCCTTCATGATTTCTTCAGGATGAATTTCAAATTTTTTAGTATCTTCATTTGTAATCGTATTGTTAAGCTCGTTCTCCAAATCAGACCTTCCCGTTTCTGATTCATTGTCCCTAATGCTCTCACTAAACCAGTTACTTAAAATCTCTGCCTTTTTCAAATCCTCAGTAACTACTTCTCAATCCTTATCTATGAGCATCTCTACACCCTCCCTTCCCCTCAGTTTCCTGATATAGCCATAGAAATTACTAGATGCATCAGTCAGTGGTCCTCCTGCACTGACAATACTCTTCATAAACCCATCTTTAGCCACTTTCTCTGCTGTTATTAAGTCCTTAATTAGTTGTTTCAAATATTCCCTACTACCCTGCTGTCTCTTAACTCTGTTATGTTCTCTTCGTACCAACCTCTTTAACCTTCTCACTTCCCTATTATAGTACACAGGTTCTCTACTTCTCTTTATATTCTGCTTTGGAATGAATTTTTCTTCCCCCTTTCTTATTATCTCCTTGAACTCTTCTCACCTTGACTTTACTGTACTTGTGCCTTACTTCCATTTGCTGAAACGTTCTCTGAAATATCTCTTCAAATTTGAAACCTGTGCCTTTTTATAATTGTTCCTATTTCCCCCTTCAATTTTTTCTGCTGGTTTACTGAATCCTCTAATATCCATCAGAACTGCATCATGATCACTTATTCCTTCCGTTACTTGACACCCCATGAGGTTATCATCGGGCTTTATTAGGAATATATCCAAAATATTTTGCCCCCTAGTGTTTTGCTCTACCACTTGTGTAAATCCTCCTTCCCTATATGCAAATCTTTGTTCCCGTGTGTTATTAATCTTATTTCCTTTCCAGTTTACACCTGGTAAATTTAAATCCCCACCAATAATGACCTTTCTATTCTCACCTCTGAAATCTGAGTAAGAATTTAATTTCTCCCCAAGAGCCTCATCTTCATCTGTCATTCTACCACTGTGGTAAGCAGCCAACACCCTGATTTTCATATTACCCTAACACAGTATGTGCCTAATCAAATTAGCTTACTGTCCTCTGGAATGTATTTGTATATTGATATGTTATAGAAAAACATTGAGTTAAATAGTCCTTTTGAGTTGTGACATTGTTAACTAGGAGTATCTGGTTCTCAAATAATTCAGTACTGTTAACTAAGTTAGAACAATTGAAAATTGGAGGAACAGCCTTAAATCTAATTCAAAGCTACCTCATTAAAAGGTAATAAGTATTAAGAAAGAATGATAATTTATCAGAACTGTTCGCTACACTTAGTGGTATTCCACAAAGATCAGTTACTGTGCATTCCATCTTCTACCATTGTAGAATGCCTTATCTCTCCAAAAATTATGTTAATGTTCTATGTTTGTGTAAGTAGTGAAAATGAATTACAAGTTAGGATGAGGAAATGAACCACCACTTACCTTAGATGTGTGGCTTGAACACAAAAAGGACAAGAATACAATTTTTGGGTGTCAACCCTTTATCAACAAGAAAACATGGTTGACTTGTGTCCTTCAAGAATATAAATTGGAGAGTTACTTCAAAACATCACATCAAATTAAAGTGCTCTCTCCATGGAAGGCGAAAGAATTTATTTTTATTATTATTATTATTAATTACAGGATAGAAATTGCAAATCGCTGGATCAGTACTTGCACTCATGGTAAACCCTGCCACATCCAATAACTCATACCCAGCTGACAATTTCCCTTTGTTCGTACTTTTACGTTACACATATTTTTACTTGAAATATGTTCAGTGTATCTCTTGATAATCATTTACACCAGTCTCCAACTCTCCTATATGTGTAAGCAAAAAATTTTGCACCATTTTATTTTGAAATCAAGCACCTCTGATAGGTCATACTTTAACCTCTTTTGATACTGTGTTTCTTACCTTAACACTTTGCTTCCTACGTGTTAAAAATTCCTCCACCCTTCACATCAAATTTTAATTCCCTTGAATTGTTTTTTATTATTATTTTTTGCCACACTGTGTATAATTCCTTTGAGATATTCAACACTATCAGCTTGGTCTCCATTATTCATTGCATCTGAAATGTCGTACACGTAGCCCACTGATTGGAACAATCTCTCCTAAACACATTTTGCAGTTTTAAAACCACCTTTCCTTACAAATGTAGTTGCATATCAAGCTCTTCATCAGCTTATCTTTAACCAAGGCCAAATTAATCAGCCTGTAATTCTCAAACTTATATCTTTCCCCTCCTTTATGAAGCAGTACTCCTTTGGCACTTTTCCAGTCTTCTGGTATACAGCAGGTCTCCAAACTCTTTGTAAATAATGTGTCTGGGTATGGTACAATAGCTTATCCATACACCTGTGGTAACATTATCCATTCCAGCCCACTTTTTTCCCCAACATATTTAGTTTGTTCATAATATCCTCTGCATTTGTTTCTAATTATGTAGTCTGCTAATTTCTAATTATTTGTAGAAATTCTTTCTCTATATTACCCTCACATCCCTAAATAAGTGTTTTCATATTAACCTTGTCAAACCAATCGCTTAATACTCCTGCCTTTTTCAAATCTTTGGTAACTTTTTCTCTATCTTTATCCTTAATTATCTGAATATCTTCTCTGCCCCTCAACCTTCTAATATAACCACAGTAATGTCTAGCTGCTTTGATAACTAAGGATTTGCATCATATTCATGAGGACATTGTTCTGAAGCTGATTAAATAATTTAAGCAGACTGTAGCACTGCAGATAATTACATGTGAGATACAAAGCAGTGTATCGCAGAGATAGGGGAGCAATTGGTGGAGGAGTTTTCATACTAGTTAACAAAACCTACCACAGTTCACTGGTGTTCATAGATCATGACCATGAGTTACTTGGGGTAGATTTCTGGGGTAATAAAAAAGAAAAAATCAGGGTGTTGGCTGCTTACCGCAGTGGAAGAATGGCAGATGAAGATGAGGCTCTTGCGAGAAAATTAAATTCATACACAGATTTCAGAGGTGAGAATAGAATGGTCTTTATTGGCAGGGATTTAAATTTACCAGGTGTCAATTGGGTATGAAATAAGATTAATAACGCAAGGGAACAGAGATTTGCAAATACTCTAATAAGGGAAGGAGGATTTAAACACGTGGTAGAGCAGAACACTAGGGGACAAAATATTTTGGATATATTCCTAATATAGCCTGATGATAACCTTGTAGGGTGTCAAGTAACCAAAGGAATAAGTGATCATGAAGCAGTTCTGATGGATATTAGAGGGATTCAGTGAACCAGCAGTAGGGTGTCAAGTAACCAAAGGAATAAGTGATCATGAAGCAGTTCTGATGGATATTAGAGGGATTCAGTGAACCAGCAGCCATAATTGAAGGGGGAAATATGTACAGTTATAAAAAGGCACAGATGTCGAATTTGAAAAGATATCTCAGAGAATGTTTCAGCAAATGGAAGGATGCACAAGTACAGTAAAGTCAAAGTGAGGAGAGTTCAAGGAGATAATAAGAAAGGGGGAAGAAAAATTTATTCCAAAACAGAAAATAAAAACAAGTAGAGAACCTGTGTACTATAACAGGGAGGTGAGGCGGTTAAAGAGGTTGGTAAGAAGAGAACATAACAGAGTTAAAAGACAGCTCAGTAGTCGGGAATATTTAAAGCAATTCAACAAGGACTTAATAATAGCTAAGAAGGTGGCTAAAGATGGATTTATGAAGAGTATTGTCAGTGCAGGGGGGCCATTGACTGATTCGTCTAGAAAAAAGGAAAAATCTATTGGAGTGGATCAGAAAGTGATTTGCTGGATAGAAGAATTTTTCAAAGGTAGAAAACAGAAAGTTAGGGTAGGAAATGCAGTATCAAAAGAAGTTGAAGTATAAATGAGAGTGCCATAGGGTAGCGTATTGGGACCATTGCTACTTATTATTCTAATGAATATTTGTGTTGATTGTTTACTATCTGAAATTAGATTGTTTGCAGATGACATAATGCTATATAAAAGGGTCAAAACGGTTGAGGATTGTAAACAGTTGCAGGGTGATCTGGACAGGATATCTAGCTGGGTTGGAAAACATGGGATGAAGATAAATTCAAAGAAGAGTCAGCTTAATAGATACACAAATAAAAAAAAACTAAAGGTTTATTATGATTATATGGTGGGGAAAGAATTGCTTGTTGAAGACTTGAAATGTAAAATTTATTTTTAGCTTACAGAAAGATGGGAATTGAGATAGCTGGCGCTGTCCTGTGCCACTTATTATTATTATATTACCATCATTATCGTCACTATTATTGTTATTATTATTATTTTCAGGGCCTACACAAATTAACAATGGAGAAGAATGTCAGAATGAAATTGCATCAGTTTCAAATAGTGACGAATCGACCTCAGAAAACGTCGATGGTTCGGATGCAGATCCAGATTACTCTGATTCTCAGTCATCATCATCATCATCGACAGACATCCCTTCAACTCAAGAAGATAGAAATGGAGAAGATAAGCAGAAGCCAAAAAGTCGGAAACGAAAAGCAATTCCCGAAAAATGGAAGAGAAATCAGTCTTAATTATTGAGGAATACCGGCAAGTCTTACAAATCTCTAATACAAATAAGGAAGTCAGTGCGAGAAAGTTACATCCTCCTTGTGATGTGAAATGTCGATTGCAGTGTTATAGTAAATTTACTGACGAAGAAAGAATGAATATTTTTGATAAATACTGGGCCTTAGGGGATGTAAATAGTCAAAGAAGCTTTATTCTCCAGTCCACACAACATATTTGTCCGCGATATAGACAGTCCTTTTCAAATACAGGACAACCGGCTAGAAAGCTCAATAATGCCTTTTATTTCAAAAAGAATAAAGAAAGACTGAGAGTATGCAAGAAATTCTTTACAGCGACTCTCGATATTTCAAACAGGTGTATACGAACAGTCATGTCCAAGAGTGAAGATGGTTTCTTAGCGAATCACTTAAGAGGAAAGCATCAAAATCATGTCCAAGTTTCTGAGACAATAAAACAAGGCATTTGTGCACATATTTCATCTATTCCTGTGTTAGAAAGTCATTATACGCGTGCAACCTTCTCAAAACAGTATATTGAAGGTGGCAAAACAATAGCGCAATTGTATAGAGATTACAAAGAGGCGTGTGAGGAAGAAGGAAAGCCTGTAGGAAATTTAACAATGTACACCAGAATATTCAACTATGAATTTAATTTGGCATTTTTCTCTCCTAAAAAGGACCAGTGTCAACAGTGTACAAGTTACATGAATCTAAATGAAGATGACAGAAACAAAGCCAAAACTGAGTTTGATAGACACATAGAAGAAAAGGAATTAAGCAGAAAAGAGAAGGAAACTGATAAGAATTGCATCAATTCCTCATTCCAAGTATTATGTTTTGATTTGCAAGCCGCTCTGCCCACTCCACGTGGAGAGATTTCATCATTTTATTATAAGTCCAAACTGTCTACCTACAACTTCACAGTTTGTGACTTGAAAAAAGATGGGCTGGATTTTGTCTATTGCTACTTATGGCATGAAGGCGAAGGAAAGAAAGGTGCTACTGAAATAGGAACATGCTTGTTAAAATATTTAGAACAAAAAGCTGCTACATACAAAACAGATGAATTAGAAATAACACTGTATTCGGACAATTGCTGTGGACAACAAAAAAATAAATACATTGTTGCCTGTTACTTGTACGCTGTGGCAAAATTTCAAATTAAAAAGATAACACACAAATTTTTGGTTGTGGGACATACACAGAATGAAGGTGATTGTGTTCACTCTGTAATAGAAAAAACTATTAAACGATCACTGAAATCTGGTCCAATATACATTCCATCACAATATGCCAGTTTAATTAGAATCGCAAGGAAGAAAGGAAAACCTTTCCAACTGCTCGAAATGGGATACGATGACTTTGTTAATGTAAAGGACCTCACAGATAGGACATCTCATAATTCTGTTGTAAACACTGACGATGATAAAATCCTCTTCAATAGCATTTCTGTACTGAAGGTAGAAAAACAATCTTTGGATTGCTTTTTCTATAAAACTTCTTTCAAAGCAACAGAGTTTAAAACTGTGAATGTCAAAGCCTCAAGATCCAGAAGGAGTGTGCAGTGATTTCAAGATGCAACACTAACAAAAGCTTACAGGAAACCTCTTCCAATATCAAAGAAGAAATATGATGATCTACAAACTTTGATCGCCAACAATTCTGTACCAAGATGTTATTCAACATTTTACAACAACCTAACATTTGAACTCTAAGAATAGATTTCACTTCAAAACTTATGTAAAGTTATAAATTTCTGTATTTATGTTGCATATTGTGTTCAATAATGTAGTATTATCACCAACAGTGTATCAATTTTGTTACTCCAACTTTTTCAAGGCTATGGATATTATTTCAAGTTGTTTCATTGTTTTGGTGTTGTATCTTGGTAACTCATTAAACAGTATTAGTAATTCATTTACATCATTAATAAAGATTACATTCTTCCCTGTATATTAAATATTGCTATTATTATTAATTGAATCCTAACAGAGTCATTTAGTACCACTTAACACTTATGACAACAATGAATCGTGTAAATTTTGCATTTCATTACAAGGCGAAACTTCAAACCCATTAATCTCAAAACCTGTTTTTTTGAGTTGTGCCACTATTGCAGCCCACGAGCGAAATATCTTGGCATTACATTTGATAACAAGCTTAGCTGGGCAGATCATATCGGACAGGTAGTAGGAAAAGGTTTCAAAATTCAGCATTTGTCCGGAGAGGGTGATGAGGGGATGTATGACAGAAGTAAAGGAATTGGGTTACAAAACTTTGGTCAGACCATTGCTAGAATATGGTAGTGTAGTATGGGACCCACATTTTGAGTATCAAATACAGGAGTTGGAGAAGGTGTAGAGAAGGGCTGCTGGATTTGTTTCTGGAAATTATCGCATAATGCAATTAGTAACAGATATGAAAAAAAAGCTGGAATGGAATACATTGGAAGACAGAAGGAGGGTGAAGAGGGTCATGGGAGTGTCCAAGGCATATATTGGTGATGAGGCAAACAATCTAATTTCAGATAGTAAACAATCACCACAATTATTCATTATAATAATGAATAGCAATGGTATCAATACGCTACCTTGTGGCACTCCTATTTTTACTTCCACTTATTTTGATACTGCATTTCCTACCATAACTTTCTGTATTCTACCTTCTAAAAATTCTTCTACCCAGCAACTCACTTTCTCATCCACTCCAATAGTTTTTACCTTATTTACTACCATTTTTTGGCTCACTCTATCAAAAACCTTTGAAAGATCTAATGCTACGCTATCAATTTGGCCTGCCTTGTTCATTTCATCTGAAATATCTTGCATATATCCCACCAACTTAGATTAACATGAATATCCTTGCCTAATTTTCATTCCACATTTGTGTATTCCTAGTCACTATCTGTAGCTATTCAATTTTTCTTTTAATAGACAAGCTAGGGCTAATAGATAGTGTGGCATTTGGCAGAGTTAGTCATAGATTGCTTGTGAATAAGGTTAAGGCCATTGGGTTAAATCAGGATATAAATTGCTGGGTGTAGGAATTCTCAAGAGGTAGGAACAAAAGGGTAATCCAATATCAAGAGAGGTCGAAGTGAGAAAAGATGTGCCACAGGGTAGTGGATTGAAACCATTGCTCTTTATTATTGTAATGGTTGGCCTACAGCCAAGAAGTTAGTTATTTGCATACTATATTCTGTATAAAAGGATTACACTCAGTGATGGTTGTGAGAAAATGCAAAGGAATCTAGACAGGATATGTAGTTGGGCAGGTAACCATGAATTGAAGATAAATATCAAGAGACAAATGAGAAAATAAAGGTTTTGTATGATTTTATATTGGAAGGGGGTTGCTTACTGTAAGAATAAAATGTAAATACCAGGTCAACTGACAGTAAGCTGTATAACCTACCAAAAACGTTAAAAGAATTTAAAGTTAAAATTTGTAAAGGGCAAATGTAGGTGAGTGTAGGATAGGGGGAAGTTGGGTGTGTAGGGAAATTGCCACTGGAGCGTGTGCTCCATTGCAATTAATTTAAATTAAGGTAGACTGGGAATGTCAAGGAGATTGTAGGAAAACGGTTTAAATTATTACATCTTTTGGAGATGATGTAACAAGAAAGTTAAAGAGATAGTTTACAAAACTTTTATCAGGCTCTTGCTAGTGTATTTTTTGATCATATGGGTATTGACTACAGTAAGGACAAAGGAGGCAGTTATGTTTATCTGTGAGAACTATCAATAACTGAAATGGTAAAAGAGTGGGTTTAGGAGTAACAGCAGGGTAGAAGGCGAATAATGAGAATTATGGGCACGTGAAAAGCACACACTGGTAATGAGGCCTCAATAATATTGTAGAAGCAGCATGTGAATGTAAGGAAGGACAATGATAAGAAATTAGTAATTGATTTCAGGAATAAGGGAGTTGAATAGTTTTCATTTGAAGGTAGGGGAGTCAGGAACTTGACCAAGTTAGCTAAGAAGGTGATAAGTAATATACCTCAGACTGTAAATTATTTTAGTGTACAGATGTGTATGAACCTTAAGTAGATATCTGGAGAAATTTCCTGTGTGTCTTTAGTTCCATCTCAATTAATAAATTTTTTAAAAAAGCTGCATCACAACTATTAACCCATAGTTTCAAATGATGAAGGTGGGGATGGGAAAACAATTAGCTGAAGATAGCATTTCTGGTGTCAACCTGATTTTAATTCACATTGGAAAACTGTAGTTAGGGTTTTCACATTTACTGAGATTTTTGTTACTAGTTAGGAAGTAGTAACTTATTTGAGACTGGCATTTAACCTTGCTGGCCATTAGTTATATGTTGTAAAAATAACGCTTTGAATAAAAAAGATTCTTAATTTCGGGACTGTAGTGGAAACTATAACAGTTTTATTAATCATGAGGAAGAAAAAAAATGAGGGGGCACCCGGGTTTGAACCGGGGACCTCTCGATCTGCAGTCGAATGCTCTACCACTGAGCTATACCCCCACATTGTAAAGAGGCCTGAAATAAAATATTTTACCAGCAACATCGACATTTTCTTAAGACATTTCATTTAATAAAATGATGATGTGTAGATTTTTTATAAGACTTTTTTTTTAATTAAAGATGCATAATACGTGTGATCTGAAGGCAGGTGTTACACGTGGCACAGTTTCAGTTGCCGTAATGCATGGACATCCGGTAATCGTTTACATGACTAAGTGGATTCACAACACAGAAAAACTAAACTTTATCACGTTTGTTTGTTAGAACCAGAATTGATTTGAAATGTTGCTTTGTTTGATTATCCATATGTACAAAGCGGATTTCTTCGTTTTGACCCAAGAGCTGTATTTCAGATGCCGGTTACGAGTAATTCAAATTATTAAATAATTGCAATTAAGTTTATGCCCTTTCCCTATAAATCTACGTTTAAATAACTCGAATATGTACTGAAAATTCTTCCATTGTCTTAGGTAAATTGTTCGGGAAATTTCCGCCAATAATAAACTCCATCGCGATTAATAATAATAAAAAATATCTTGAAACAGCCAAAACAGTGTTCAAGTCGATATGCGGCTTAAGTTAAATCGGTATCACGAATCTGGGATGGAGTAATATTCTAAATAGTACCGGTACAACGTTCCCAGTGACTTTGTAGTTCCTTAATTGTTGTAACTTACAACTCTTCATTATAATGTTACTAAACATAAAACCATTATTCATCATGGTGACTACGGATAAAACTGAAACATTTCTAGCGTTCTTTGTTTTTAAAATGTATCAAACAGACACACAATAGACACAAATTACAACAAAAAAACGAGGTTAATTTATCTATTTGGTTAAAGATCCGCAAAGAAAGAAAGAAGATGAAGAATAGGGCCGTGCGGTAGATTTTCTCAGTATGATGCAAGTCTTCGAAATGCCGGTCCTTAAATGTTTTTTCTTTAAGACTTGTGGTGTGACAGCGTCACCCACAATGAATATAATTAAATTATTATTAATTATATTCATAATTCCTTTTTTTATTATATTCAAATTTATTAATTATTTAGTCTTGCAACGTGTAATTAATTGTAAATAATGAGGGTTGTCTGGATAGGTTAAATGTATGTTTAAAACCAGGGCGGCCAAAGGTATATTTTTTTGTAAATCAATTTTTCTGTAAACGCATGGCTCAGAAGGGCTGAATATCGAAGGCTAGAAACTGCCATTTCGGCGGTTGAGAGAGGAACAATGGAGCAGGCGAGGCGACTCGATGGCGCCGGGACAGCCCGGCTTGAGTCCCGTTCGAAATCGGGCGGTGACCTACCCCCTACCCCGCTACTACCCCGAAGGCCACGTAGGAAACGCGCGAAGGAGACGGCGAATGCGACGCATGATATTAAACACGTGACGACGGAAATGTGTAGATAGCCAATCCTGAACATTTATTGGGGTCTACAATACTAATTCCGTGGAGTTCTTTTACATGTGGCGAGCAACTAGCCGAGGAAGAAGAAGGAGCCATTTTAGACATCACTTCTGTCCAAGACGAGCTGATGAACGGACGTGACTTGGGTCCAAGACGAGCTGGTGAATAGACGTGTCAGCCCGGCACGCTCTCTGATGATCATTGTGGTTGATCATTTCTTGCTTTGGGAAAGCGAGATGTCGAGTGGCATGCTTGCCATTATTTGGAAGTTATGCTAATAACGCGGTCGTAGCCGCTTATTTAGCTTCCATTGCTGCAGTGGCATTGTGTTTGTCGCTCACCATCACGGCGATGATTCTATGGTAATGTACCAGAAACGACGGTCACTATTCAGTGGATTTTAACAGACTTATGTGCCCTTAAGCGACGCCTGGGTTAAGACTCTGCTCCCGTCACTTAAATTCTGAGCTAGCTGAATTTATATTTCGATTCAATTTTTTAAGCATCTTGCTGTTCGTTAATTCAATTTTGATGCTTTTCATTCACTTTATACGGCGCCCCCTGGGATTTTCCTTTGTACAGTAAAATGTTAGCTTCAATTTGATGGCCTGTGTTGCCATGTTATTTCAATGTTAACTTTGCTGTTTTTATTACTTGTTTGAGATATTTCATTCAGTTTTGTTTGCTTACTCCGGCGAATTGTAAACGTCGGGTATTGCTTGTTTTTGCTGATCTAATTGTGTTTAACGTAACGTTAATTACTACCCGACCTTGTAAGGCCATAAGACTCAATAAATGAGGTTTTATTTTGTGTCTGAAATTCATGGTTCTAGTTAGTAACCTATTAGATCCCCTTTTAACATCATTATTATATGAATTTTCCATTTTCAGGAATTATTTCAGAGTTAGTATTAATTACCCCCTTCCTTTTTTTGGAGCACCCAAAATTGAATATTTATTACAGACTGTAATTAAAAAACAAATCGAATAGACCTAAATTGTACGAATATCTAGTATTTTTATTTTGAAAATATAAACTACTTTAAAATAATAATTAAAACATAACACAGCAACTTTCCACTTCTGGAGACAAACTAACATTAAAATAAAATATCGTCAGACGTCAGCAATTATAAGCTCAACACGTAACAAATTCAATTACCTGGGATGAGGGGAGGCCGAGCGGTATATTATAAACAAAAATAATATCCTTGCGCTGTCAGATCAAAATTTTTTCGACGAGCGCCCGCCGACGATGCATCTACACCCAGGGCTGCCGTAAGCGGGCGTGCAAGGCGTGCACCGCACGCGGGCGGCACGTCGAGGGGGGCGGCAAATCGAGTGATCGACTGTCGCCGCCCCGAGTTTTTTTTTTTTAGCTCAATTGCTGCTGGGTCGCAACACTCGGGGTGGCAACAATGAGGGCGGCAACAATGAGGGCGGCAACAATGAGGGCGGCAACTAATGTTGGAAGGGGCGGCAATCTCACAGTCTTTTGACCCGGTTCGGAAACTTCCTAGATCAGTGTTTCCCAACGTGGGGCCCACGCCCCACAGGGGGGCAATTTGGTTTTTTTAGGGGGGCAATTTAGAAATTGACTTGATACGACTTTACCGCTTTCTCTTTGGGTTATTTAAACACAATGCCAGATATGGTTACAAAATATAGCAAAAAAGCAAATTCTTAAAAGGATCACACTCAATTGCCATAATAAATGTTTATTATAAATCTTTTGAATTTTAGTATTTCATTGTATGTTTTTTAATTTTACTTACTGTGTTTCATGATAATATTAAGTTTTTCTTTCAAAAACCATCCTATATCAGTTTCTTTAATAAAAAATAATTTTTTTATTAAAAATTATGTATGGGGGCAAAAAAATGTTGAAAGTGGGACATGACCCAAAAAAGGTTGGGAAACACTGTCCTAGATCCACCACTGGCTGTAGTTAGGCAGGGGGTGACCTAATCGGTATTGCACGCGGGCGCTCAAACAGCTAGCGGCGGGTCTGCCTACACCAGAATCTGAAACAAAAGTATATAAGCGTGCGACATGCTGTAAATCATTTACGTCAATATTGGAATAAAATAGACCAATACCAATGCGTAAAGACTTTTTATTATTGAATGGATCAAATCGTATTTTGGTTAAGCTGCTCTCGAAAACGTACATCTCTGACGGTGATGAACCTTTCAGTTCATCGTATCAACTTACCAAAACGCCTTAGCTTATTACTATATTAATTCACGAGATACTGGATGAGTTTTGGAATTTCTAGAGGTATTCGATGTCCTTCTTTTTTTTTTAGGTTAAAACATGCAGTAGTCATCATAAACGTCTATATACGGACAGGGCCGGATTAAGACAGCGCGGAGCCCGTAACAAATGTGAAGAAGAAGAGGCCTTTTAGTCCGGTCACTTTAGCCTGAAAAATAGGGGTACCCTTGCATAAATTCCTAACACGCTGAAAATTTGCATGAACGTTGGGGATACCATTATAATGAAATTATGAAAAAGTCCCCATCGATCCCATGTGTGAAAAAAAATTTATGCAAGGTCAAAGTTCGCAAAAATGGTTTTTTTCGTATTTTTTTGGCGAAACGGTTAGTTTTAAGATAAAAGTAGCTCAGAAAAAATTGTAGACCATGTAATTATCTACAAAAAATGTTCTTATACTTTTTTCCCTAAAATTTACCATTTCTGAGAAAAAAAAAACAATTCTAAAATTCACTGAAGTTGTATTCTCCATAATATGCATGACTACGCTGTCTATGTACACTCTTTGGCAAAAAAATTGACTGTCCGCGCCTGAGTCTAAGTCACTTATTTCGCACAATGTGGCATCATTGCGCGTATTCAACTCAGCGCCATCTGTTATTCATTTCCTTAAGTCAAGCCTCGAACAAAGCAGGAAGACTCCGCCCGCCCATTGACGATTCTTCTTGGTAGTCCATTTATCATTCCCCACATTTCAGTAAAAAGCTATTGACCGATCTCGAACAGGTAACGCATTTTCCTGTCCCTGCATTGACTATAATATTAGCCAAGATATCGCCGACCATACCTCAATCGGACGAAATTCGATTCCAGCTACACTTTTCTTAAATTCTGATCGTGAAACATATCGTTAAAGTTGTAATTAACAAGATTGCAATAATGCGCAGTAAAAATGAGTTTCAGTTATACATTTTATTCCAAATAATTAGCGTAAAATTATAACGATATTTATTTATATATTGATGTGGCTAATTAGTTGCAATAATGCAACACATAATGGGGTGTGTGGTCCGAGAAGTGGGTGTAAATGTTCAAAGATCCAGAGTTTTTAGTTCTACAAAACTATTGAAACGATTATAAAGAGATTATTTCGGATAATTGTCTAATGCCAGTTGAATGTAACTGACTTCCGAGGCAGGATAAGGTTGTTTACCCACTGCACGAGTCGTCTGTGAACATGAGCTCCGTTTGCTTGTGGCTAACCATCTAGTCTTGTAAACGCGTGGTCCTCGGTTCGAGTCTAATTTTTCCAATTATTTTTTTGCATTTATTTTAAACAAGTCGAACCTACAACTGCGTTATGCGTAAAATATAACATCGACTCTTACCTGCTTGCGTCAGGACATAACATACTTAAGGAAAGACTCGTAACTGAGTGCTTCTTAATAAACTGCACACGTAACTATGAAAGCTTTCACAGAGGTAACACTGAAAGAAATCTTCTCGGGCTTCAACATCGTAGAAATAGTGTCGTGTGGTTACGTTAGGTGGACTATAACGAGTTCGCACCATCTTCAAGGAGACGAAAAACTAAATAATATTACTATACCAATTTCTTATTATGCGTCTGGATTTACGATTCGTCGACTTCTAAGTCATTAAAGGTGGAAAGGGAATGGAGACAAGGAATGGGAAGGAATTCGGACCATGGGTTTTGGAAGAAATAGTCCCGCCATTCACACGAAGTGACTTGGAGAAACGAAGGAAAATCCAAATCTGGATAGCCGGATAGGAATTCAAACAAGCTTCCTCTCGAATGCGGAGCCATAGCGTTAACGCTCAGCCATTAGGTTCAGTTTTTCAATATCTTTCGTATTTGATCTATGATGCCGTCCATAAAATTATTTAAAAAATCTATTGAAAAGTTAAAAATCGTAAATTAAAATATATGTGCAGAAGTGAGTTCATCTGATGAGAGCGGGGATATCAAAAAAATCTCTGAAATCAGAAACGCAATTCAAATTTCATTTTCTCTCTCTCTACTCTTTTCGCCCCTCTCTCTTTTTTTTAATTTTTTTTGCTAGGGCTTTACGGCTCGGCGACAGAAAGGTCATTAGAGGCGGGATCGGATTGGGGCAAGAAACGGGCAGGAACTCGGCCATGGCCTTTTCAAGGAAGCATCCGGGCGTTCGCCTGGAGTGACTTGGGGAAACCATGGAAAACCCAGATCTGGATGCCCGGACGCGGATTCAAACCCGCGCCCTCCCGAATACGAGGCCAGAACGTTAACCGTTCACGCACCACACCCGGTACTTTTTTTTAATTTTTAGCAGCTATCAAATTCAAAGTGAATATAAGCTCCCTCTTATATGGAAGATATTGTCATATTAATCCCGTTGTTTAATGAAGTAGTATTAAACCAAAAATGACGAGAAAAATTGATCGGTTTGCTAGTAACCAAATAGATAACATTTCAGTCTTTTCGTAGAAATGTTAAAAAAAAAAATTCAATTCACATTCTAATTGAGCAAAGACCTCAGACCGGATGCTAAAACTACAGAAATTTGCAGTCTAAATAAAATTTGGTAAAATAAGAAATTTCAATGTAGTTATGATGTAACTCTCTATAATATTTTCTCATTTTTTTTCAAGTATGTCTTTCAGTAAAGATTAAGAGGTAGTTGGAATGAAATTATCACGCTGAGCAATAACACAGCTAATTGTTACAAAATTTTATAAATCGGCAGTACTACTCTCCGCAGCTAGAGTGTAATTCTAAAATATCATAGTTCGAATCCGGCCGCGGGCATGGATGTTAAGTGTTGTGATCATAGTAGACGGAAACGTAGTGTTTACAAAGCGTATAATACTGGTTTCCTTGTTTCCTTGCCACACTGACATTCCCGCACTGAATTTCAATTTTATGCCTCAGTTTTCCTCCTACAATGTTCTGATTGAATGCCTATAAGACTTTGCAATATTTAAACTTACAAAAGAAATTGTTGCTCGTCATTCTGAGACAGACATTATAATGTAAATTATTTGGGTTGGAATAAAATATACAGTAGCTACAGTTTGAATTTTGAAAAAACCGTGCGGCAAGAGAATCAATTCTTATCACCGATCAAGAAAAACAAAGTTACTTTCATAGCGTTTGTTGATTTAGAAAAAAAAGCTGTTGGTGATGTAAGGCGGGACAAAATGTTCAAACTTTTAAAAAAAAGTCAGGTCTTACGTATCGAGATAGAAAAAATATTTTATAAGTGATATAAGAAGTGGCTATAATAAAAGTAGAGAATCATGAGAGTCACCAATCAGTTGAAAAGTGTATCAGATATGGTTGCAGTTCATCCTTACTAATATTCAACTTATATGTGGAGGAAGCTACAAAAGAAGTAAAAGAGGAATTTTAATGTGGCTTCATGAAAAAGTAGTTTCAAATATTGCCCCAGGAACCAGAGAGAACTTTTTAAAACTGTATGTATGGAGCATAGCACCTTATGGTAACGAAGCATGGACTTCAGGAATACCTGAAAGAAGGAAAATTGAAGCATTCGAAATGTGGTGCTATAGGAGGATGCCGAAAATTAAGTGGACAGTTAAACCACGAAATTAATATGTTTTGTAAATGATGGCTGACGAAAGAAGTTTGTGGAAGAATCGTACACAAAGAAGAAACAGATTCGTGGGTGGTTTTTTAATACATTTGGGATTGGTTATGTATGAAGCAGATAACGGTGGACGTGTTTTAAGAGAGGTGTTTTGAGATGAAGGGGATAGTGCAAAATAAGATGGGATGGTGGTTTATATCAAACCAATCGAGAGACTGACGACAGTAAAATAAGAGATGAAATAAGACAGAAGGTGCCGGCCGATTGAGACCTACTCCCCCGAAACACATCGATGGGGCCGACAGCTTAGCGTCCAAATCCGGCGGACGAGTCACTGTCAGAAGTTCCATACGCGCTACAGAGAGGTTTGGGATTTAAACCAGGACTTTCGTGCACCATCTGATAATTAGTAATAATGCACCGCCACCGAAACATGCCCTAGTTCTAAAAAGTTCTTCAACCACCGGAGCTCAAATCAGGTGACGCCGCGCATCATCACGGAGCTATAATGACCCGAAACGAGGAAGTTGGCTATAGAAGTGTAGCATTTAAAAATCAACCTTTCACCTCCGTCACATGCTGTTTGGTGCAGACGCGTAAATTCCAATTGAGGTAGCTGACTCAATCTCATACCACTGCGGTGCAAGACAATCTTCTTATATCTATCACCTTAGTAATATATGAATTTTATGAGCGGAACCGAATATAAAGCATCCAGCATCTTTAATTCATTTAATTTATAACTGCTAAAAAGATAAAAAAAAAATGGAGAGAGGTTGAAAATGAGAGAGCGAGACAGATTGTTTTTTTTTTTTAATTGTGTTTCTGATTTCAGAGATTGTTTTGGAAACTCACCCTCTCATCAAATTATCGCACTTCTACCGACATTTTATCATTTACGATTATTAACTTTGCTTTAAGTAGATTTTTAAATAATTTTATGGATGTAATCGTAGACCAAATACGACTAGTAATGAAAAAGTGAAGCTAATGGTGTCGCATTCGGGAGGAGACGGCTTCGAATACCTCCACCTATCGAGATTTGGGTTTTCCAAAATCACTCCAGGCAAATGGTGGTATAGTTCCTTTAAAAAGCCAAGGCCGAATTTCTTCCAGTTCCTTTTCCGCAGTCCTTCCCCGCCTCTAACGACCTCGACGTTGACGAAACGTAGTGCCATAAGAAGGAAAAAAATTGAATGGGAAGGAGTCATTGTTAGTCGGGTTAATGCAAGCTGCGACCACAACAACTACTACTACTACAGCTACTGTAAAACGCTGAAAAAACTCAGAAGTTCAATTCAGAAACGAAGAAGACGAAATGTAAGCAAGGAAGCAAGCATTGCTCACGACATAGCTGGTCCACACGTTGCTTATCACACCGTCGATCTTCTGCAAAACTTTGGTTGGAAAATAATCACCCACCCATCATACAGTTGCAGACTTGGCCCACAGTGACTACCACCTTTTCCTAAGCTGCGAAAATATTTGACTGACTTAGATATTAAAGATGAAGTTCAATGCTTGCTCAAAGACATGAGGCGAGCATACATTCTTTTCCCTTTTTTGCTTATGGTTTTACGCGTTGTCGACATCGAGATCATTAGAGGCGTGAAAGGAGTTGTAGCAAGGATTTCTCCAATGGCCTTTTAAAGGAACCTTTCCAGTATTCACATAGAGTGATTTGGGGAAATCAGTGAAACCCAAATCTGGATGGCCGGACGAGGATTCGAACCCGCAACCTCCCGAATGAGAGGCCAGCGCGTCAGCGCTTATTCCACCACGCTCCATTATTTTTATAAACTGTCACTGCATCTACAATAATGCGTGTGCCGAATTGTGAAGATGGAGAAAAAATAAATGATTGCTCAATCTTTCCAAAAGAGTCGATCGTGATAAATTATTACGTGTTATTTAGTGTTATAAAGGTATTCTTCTTGGCCGAAGGAAATAGGAAGTTGGCACTTACTTCCTCTTAGACGTTGCCACATCTACTTCTTCCAGTGTTGCCACGATTTCTGACTTCTGGCAGTGCTGTGGTAATTTCCTATTCAAGGAAACGTATCTTACAGCTAGGCGGTATCAAGAGAACAGACACATTGCCTAAATAGAAATTTACTTTCCTTCCCCGTCTATCTATCATATTTTTATTTGACTGATTATTTCTGTTATAACAGTTTGATTCTTTATATAGATCATCATTAACTATTCAACTTGAAATGTTGTATCTTTATATATATATATATGTTTACTTTTATTGTATAATGGACGAGGTAGGTTTACCCGTAATGCAAAATGGTTGAACGGTTAAGCATTGGCCTGCGGAGGTGAGGGTACTGGGTTCGATCCCACCTCAAGTCGAGCATTTTTACATTGACTATCCCCTTCTCACTTGTTGTAAAATACATATCATATATGTAAAAGTAAACATTATTATATTTTACATCAAATTGTTTAAAAACAAACTCCGATGAAAACATTTTTTTGATTAGTTCATAGGCCTCATTGGCGGTTAAAGGTGTGTTTGTGGAATTTAAAATATTGCTCATCCAATATAATGTGACGAGTTTAGTTGACTTTAGTTCCGTAAAGGCAGAGAGTTTGATTGGAGTTGTTGCTGTAGAGTTTCTCACTTGTAATGTCAAAGAAACTATTTTTTTCTGTTATTTTAACTTCATGTTGCGGAATTTTTATTGAAAATAACTCGTCAAGACATCAGGAGAAATACCATCAAAATCGTTTACTCACTTGGGCTGTTGCAAGTTATTTTGCAAAACAAGAACACATCGCGGACAATTTTGTCTCATGTTCGGTACTAATTACATAAATGACACGTGGGCAACTGGTAACGAAATATTGCATTGAAATCATTAGCATTAATATGCGTAATTATATGATTTTTTAACGATCATTTCAACAGAACGGATAACTCTATAATCCTAAATAAGATTTGTTAATGCTAATTTCTCTATAATTATTGATCTTATAACTCCATAAATACTCTGCACTGGAGGTATTTCCTCATTTTAGCCTTACGGCAGCACCATCAGTTACCAACAGTTTCTATCATTAGTGACACTTACTTTTTCTTTTGAGCCATCACGTGAATAAGTCACTATGGACTCCATACTGATCCTGAATTTTCGCAAACGGGGTTTATTCTTGGAGTTTTACGCAAACACAGTAAACATCTGTTTCCAGTTGTATCGCTGGGAAGTGTTCCGCCTGAATGAAATTTCAATTGTAAGCAAGTACTGAGCCTCCAAGGCTGTTGATTGCACATACATGATTTTTTTGTCCAACGTTATTTTTCCTGATGCCTTAACAAGACATTTTCAATTAAAAAGGCATAACTCACACGAAATTAAAATCACAGGAAGAAAACCCAACAAAAACCGTTAAAAAATAGTTTCTTTGACATTACAAGTGAGAAACTCTACAGCAACAACTCCAATCAAACTCTCTGCCTTTACGGAACTAAAGTCAACTAAACTCGTCACATTATATTGGATGAGCAATATTTTAAATTCCACAAACACACCTTTAACCGCCAATGAGGCCTATGAACTAATCAAAAAAATGTTTTCATCGGAGTTTGTTTTTAAACAATTTGATGTAAAATATAATAATGTTTACTTTTACATATATGATATGTATTTTACAACAAGTGAGAAGGGGATAGTCAATGTAAAAATGCTCGACTTGAGGTGGGATCGAACCCAGTACCCTCACCTCCGCAGGCCAATGCTTAACCGTTCAACCATTTTGCATTACGGGTAAACCTACCTCGTCCATTATACAATAAAAGTAAACATATATATATATATATAAAGATACAACATTTCAAGTTGAATAGTTAATGATGATCTATATAAAGAATCAAACTGTTATAACAGAAATAATCAGTCAAATAAAAATATGATAGATAGACGGGGAAGGAAAGTAAATTTCTATTTAGGCAATGTGTCTGTTCTCTTGATACCGCCTAGCTGTAAGATACGTTTCCTTGAATAGGAAATTACCACAGCACTGCCAGAAGTCAGAAATCCAGTCGCTTCCTGATCGCCGGTAGAGGTAACATCGGCGCTTAGAGAGCTACACTCCGAGTTTTCCTTGTGACGAATAACGCGTGAACTAGGACAGTGCAAGCACCAGTTGTGTATACTATTATACAGTGAATAGCAGTCAATAAACCAACTAAAAAGTTTTGTTTAGGAGAGTGTGTGTACCTCGCCACCATGGAGGGTGGCGAGTATGGTGAAGGTGGCATACAGCCACATACTGACAGTGCGCCGTCGGGTAACACGTGCACCAGTTCCGTAGTGGGCGAGGCGCTGGAAACATTAGCAATGGACTACGCCGACGGTGCCCCTATACTCCAAAAGCAGTCCAAGAAAAGACCACGCCGAGAGGAGAACAACGTAACAGCACTGGGAGAGGAAGTCAACATGCTGCTGCCAGCTGCAGCAAGCACGCCGCCAACAGCTCCTCAAGCACGTCGCTGTCAACTCCAGCCTACAGCATACAGTCAACAATCCCCGCACACTCAGCTGGATTGGTAAGTGAAGACGCTTTGCAAGCCAGTGATCCTAACGCAGTGCTGAGGCAGCCCCATTTCTATAAAGAAACAGATTGCGGTCCATTTGTTGTACATGCAGAATATGAAGCAAGTTATGTGGAGCAGCACAAAACAAACCTAGGCCGTCTGCACCCAATGGCGGTAGGGAAATTAATACGTGACGCTGTGCCCGGCATAAGAAACTTTATCTTAGACATAAGAAACA
>CM061919.1:161136269-161187000 GCA_031002005.1 Vandiemenella viatica | reverse complement strand
ACTAAACAGAATCAACATTGCCCAAAGTCCTTTATGTGGATGCGACGATACGAGCATAGGGGACATGGACCACATCTTCTTCGGCTGCAAAAACAGACAGGATAGCATCACAGACCTGATAGAGGAACTAGTGAGGTTAGGTCACTCTCCACCCTCAAAAGTGTCACCTACTGACGACCGACGACGCCAGAGTTTTCATGGTGCTGTACAGATTCCTGAAAGACGGTGGTATTGACATATAAACCCCAAAGATCTCCAAGAACATTAGTATCCACGATCCCTGATTTTACACACTAATAACAATATGTTACGTAAAATAGAGACATTAGACCCTGACGCAAGTATGTAACACTGTGTCACTAACCATGTGAGTGTGAGTGAAGCCACAAATTGTGCGATGGACACACGGGCTACATGACATTCAGGACCTGTGTTTTGTGTGGAAAGTGATATAACTATAATTACTTTATGTACCTAATAATAAAAATGTAGTACTGTAATAACGACCAAGGACTTGGGAGAGAAGTCCATAAACTGTTATAGACATAATTGTTATGGACTAGAGCTATGTGTGGAAGCTCAGGTAACCGTGGTGATATCAAATACCTAATATAGATATGAAACATTGTAATAACGACCAGGTATTCTTATCTTTATCCTACTCTATCTTCTTTTGTTCAGAGAAATCACAGATTGTGATACAATTATAAATGTCACATAATATCAAGGACCAGTTATATATGTATGTAGCTAGAGACGTAAGACCAACCATATTGAATTCTCATTCCTGTCATTACGCAAAGTAATAGAAACCATGTATATGTGAGAGAGCTTATAATTTGTGTTAAGGCCATAAGCGCCACATATTAATCATGACCAGGTCTTCCCGTGGAAACACAATGTACTGTAATCATAGCTTTAGGTAATTAGAGATATGAAATATTGTAACAATGTCCAAGTAATGTGTAAGAGAAGTCATAATTGTGCATGTGAGATACAATACCATGATCAATAATACTGTAAATAAGTGATGTAACAATTGATATGGCTATATGGCTCACCGGCCCACTGCCAATAATAAAAAAAAAAAAAAAAAAAAAAAAAAGTCAGAAATCGTGGCAACACTGGAAGAAGTAGATGTGGCAACGTCTAAGAGGAAGTAAGTGCCAACTTCCTATTTCCTTCGGCCAAGAAGAATACCTTTATAACACTAAATAACACGTAATAATTTATCACGATCGACTCTTTTGGAAAGATTGAGCAATCATTTATTTTTTCTCCATCTTCACAATTCGGCACACGCATTATTGTAGATGCAGTGACAGTTTATAAAAATAATGGAGCGTGGTGGAATAAGCGCTGACGCGCTGGCCTCTCATTCGGGAGGTTGCGGGTTCGAATCCTCGTCCGGCCATCCAGATTTGGGTTTCACTGATTTCCCCAAATCACTCTATGTGAATACTGGAAAGGTTCCTTTAAAAGGCCATTGGAGAAATCCTTGCTACAACTCCTTTCACGCCTCTAATGATCTCGATGTCGACAACGCGTAAAACCATAAGCAAAAAAGGGAAAAGAATGTATGCTCGCCTCATGTCTTTGAGCAAGCATTGAACTTCATCTTTAATATCTAAGTCAGTCAAATATTTTCGCAGCTTAGGAAAAGGTGGTAGTCACTGTGGGCCAAGTCTGCAACTGTATGATGGGTGGGTGATTATTTTCCAACCAAAGTTTTGCAGAAGATCGACGGTGTGATAAGCAACGTGTGGACCAGCTATGTCGTGAGCAATGCTTGCTTCCTTGCTTACATTTCGTCTTCTTCGTTTCTGAATTGAACTTCTGAGTTTTTTCAGCGTTTTACAGTAGCTGTAGTAGTAGTAGTAGTTGTTGTGGTCGCAGCTTGCATTAACCCGACTAACAATGACTCCTTCCCATTCAATTTTTTTCCTTCTTATGGCACTACGTTTCGTCAACGTCGAGGTCGTTAGAGGCGGGGAAGGACTGCGGAAAAGGAACTGGAAGAAATTCGGCCTTGGCTTTTTAAAGGAACTATACCACCATTTGCCTGGAGTGATTTTGGAAAACCCAAATCTCGATAGGTGGAGGTATTCGAAGCCGTCTCCTCCCGAATGCGACACCATTAGCTTCACTTTTTCATTACTAGTCGTATTTGGTCTACGATTACATCCATAAAATTATTTAAAAATCTACTTAAAGCAAAGTTAATAATCGTAAATGATAAAATGTCGGTAGAAGTGCGATAATTTGATGAGAGGGTGAGTTTCCAAAACAATCTCTGAAATCAGAAACACAATTAAAAAAAAAAAAAAATCTGTCTCTCTCTCTCATTTTCAACCTCTCTCCATTTTTCAGCAGCTATAAATTAAATGAATTAAAGATGCTGGATGCTTTATATTCGGTTCCGCTCATAAAATTCATATATTACTAAGGTGATAGATATAAGAAGATTGTCTTGCACCGCAGTGGTATGAGATTGAGTCAGCTACCTCAATTGGAATTTACGCGTCTGCACCAAACAGCATGTGACGGAGGTGAAAGGTTGATTTTTAAATGCTACACTTCTATAGCCAACTTCCTCGTTTCGGGTCATTATAGCTCCGTGATGATGCGCGGCGTCACCTGATTTGAGCTCCGGTGGTTGAAGAACTTTTTAGAACTAGGGCATGTTTCGGTGGCGGTGCATTATTACTAATTATCAGATGGTGCACGAAAGTCCTGGTTTAAATCCCAAACCTCTCTGTAGCGCGTATGGAACTTCTGACAGTGACTCGTCCGCCGGATTTGGACGCTAAGCTGTCGGCCCCATCGATGTGTTTCGGGGGAGTAGGTCTCAATCGGCCGGCACCTTCTGTCTTATTTCATCTCTTATTTTACTGTCGTCAGTCTCTCGATTGGTTTGATATAAACCACCATCCCATCTTATTTTGCACTATCCCCTTCATCTCAAAACACCTCTCTTAAAACACGTCCACCGTTATCTGCTTCATACATAACCAATCCCAAATGTATTAAAAAACCACCCACGAATCTGTTTCTTCTTTGTGTACGATTCTTCCACAAACTTCTTTCGTCAGCCATCATTTACAAAACATATTAATTTCGTGGTTTAACTGTCCACTTAATTTTCGGCATCCTCCTATAGCACCACATTTCGAATGCTTCAATTTTCCTTCTTTCAGGTATTCCTGAAGTCCATGCTTCGTTACCATAAGGTGCTATGCTCCATACATACAGTTTTAAAAAGTTCTCTCTGGTTCCTGGGGCAATATTTGAAACTACTTTTTCATGAAGCCACATTAAAATTCCTCTTTTACTTCTTTTGTAGCTTCCTCCACATATAAGTTGAATATTAGTAAGGATGAACTGCAACCATATCTGATACACTTTTCAACTGATTGGTGACTCTACTTTTATTATAGCCACTTCTTATATCACTTATAAAATATTTTTCTATCTCGATACGTAAGACCTGACTTTTTTAAAAAAGTTTGAACATTTTGTCCCGCCTTACATCACCAACAGCTTTTTTTTCTAAATCAACAAACGCTATGAAAGTAACTTTGTTTTTCTTGATCGGTGATAAGAATTGATTCTCTTGCCGCACGGTTTTTTCAAAATTCAAACTGTAGCTACTGTATATTTTATTCCAACCCAAATAATTTACATTATAATGTCTGTCTCAGAATGACGAGCAACAATTTCTTTTGTAAGTTTAAATATGCAAAGTCTTATAGGCATTCAATCAGAACATTGTAGGAGGAAAACTGAGGCATAAAATTGAAATTCAGTGCGGGAATGTCAGTGTGGCAAGGAACAAGGAAACCAGTATTATACGCTTTGTAAACACTACGTTTCCGTCTACTATGATATTTTAGAATTACACTCTAGCTGCGGAGAGTAGTACTGCCGATTTATAAAATTTTGTAACAATTAGCTGTGTTATTGCTCAGCGTGATAATTTCATTCCAACTACCTCTTAATCTTTACTGAAAGACATACTTGAAAAAAATGAGAAAATATTATAGAGAATTACATCATAACTACATTGAAATTTCTTATTTTACCAAATTTTATTTAGACTGCAAATTTCTGTAGTTTTAGCATCCGGTCTGAGGTCTTTGCTCAATTAGAATGTGAATTGAATTTTTTTTTTTAACATTTCTACGAAAAGACTGAAATGTTATCTATTTGGTTACTAGCAAACCGATCAATTTTGCTCGTCATTTTTGGTTTAATACTACTTCATTAAACAACGGGATTAATATGACAATATCTTCCATATAAGAGGGAGCTTATATTCACTTTGAATTTGATAGCTGCTAAAAATTAAAAAAAAGTACCGGGTGTGGTGCGTGAACGGTTAACGTTCTGGCCTCGTATTCGGGAGGGCGCGGGTTTGAATCCGCGTCCGGGCATCCAGATCTGGGTTTTCCATGGTTTCCCCAAGTCACTCCAGGCGAACGCCCGGATGCTTCCTTGAAAAGGCCATGGCCGAGTTCCTGCCCGTTTCTTGCCCCAATCCGATCCCGCCTCTAATGACCTTTCTGTCGCCGAGCCGTAAAGCCCTAGCAAAAAAAATTAAAAAAAAGAGAGAGGGGCGAAAAGAGTAGAGAGAGAGAAAATGAAATTTGAATTGCGTTTCTGATTTCAGAGATTTTTTTGATATCCCCGCTCTCATCAGATGAACTCACTTCTGCACATATATTTTAATTTACGATTTTTAACTTTTCAATAGATTTTTTAAATAATTTTATGGACGGCATCATAGATCAAATACGAAAGATATTGAAAAACTGAACCTAATGGCTGAGCGTTAACGCTATGGCTCCGCATTCGAGAGGAAGCTTGTTTGAATTCCTATCCGGCTATCCAGATTTGGATTTCCTTCGTTTCTCCAAGTCACTTCGTGTGAATGGCGGGACTATTTCTTCCAAAACCCATGGTCCGAATTCCTTCCCATTCCTTGTCTCCATTCCCTTTCCACCTTAATGACTTAGAAGTCGACGAATCGTAAATCCAGACGCATATAAGAAATTGGTATAGTAATATTATTTAGTTTTTCGTCTCCTTGAAGATGGTGCGAACTCGTTATAGTCCACCTAACGTAACCACACGACACTATTTCTACGATGTTGAAGCCCGAGAAGATTTCTTTCAGTGTTACCTCTGTGAAAGCTTTCATAGTTACGTGTGCAGTTTTATTAAGAAGCACTCAGTTACGAGTCTTTCCTTAAGTATGTTATGTCCTGACGCAAGCAGGTAAGAGTCGATGTTATATTTTACGCATAACGCAGTTGTAGGTTCGACTTGTTTAAAATAAATGCAAAAAAATAATTGGAAAAATTAGACTCGAACCGAGGACCACGCGTTTACAAGACTAGATGGTTAGCCACAAGCAAACGGAGCTCATGTTCACAGACGACTCGTGCAGTGGGTAAACAACCTTATCCTGCCTCGGAAGTCAGTTACATTCAACTGGCATTAGACAATTATCCGAAATAATCTCTTTATAATCGTTTCAATAGTTTTGTAGAACTAAAAACTCTGGATCTTTGAACATTTACACCCACTTCTCGGACCACACACCCCATTATGTGTTGCATTATTGCAACTAATTAGCCACATCAATATATAAATAAATATCGTTATAATTTTACGCTAATTATTTGGAATAAAATGTATAACTGAAACTCATTTTTACTGCGCATTATTGCAATCTTGTTAATTACAACTTTAACGATATGTTTCACGATCAGAATTTAAGAAAAGTGTAGCTGGAATCGAATTTCGTCCGATTGAGGTATGGTCGGCGATATCTTGGCTAATATTATAGTCAATGCAGGGACAGGAAAATGCGTTACCTGTTTCGAGATCGGTCAATAGCTTTTTACTGAAATGTGGGGAATGATAAATGGACTACCAAGAAGAATCGTCAATGGGCGGGCGGAGTCTTCCTGCTTTGTTCGAGGCTTGACTTAAGGAAATGAATAACAGATGGCGCTGAGTTGAATACGCGCAATGATGCCACATTGTGCGAAATAAGTGACTTAGACTCAGGCGCGGACAGTCAATTTTTTTGCCAAAGAGTGTACATCATTGGACGCATGATATAAGTATAAATATAAGTCTGCATGACTATATAGTACATTTATATTGAATGATAATTCTGAGAATATGAGCTGAAAAAAACCCAGTCCCACATTTTAGGTGACCACGTGGTTTTGAGCAACATCTGTCTGCTTGATAGTGCCCGTCTACCTGCTCTTTTTTCGAAGGTCCCAATGAAATACCGTTAGTCTTGAACATTCGCTCGTAGTGAAAACACGTGGTTATTGCTAATATTCTTTACTAAAGTTTGTGCTGTATTCAGTTTTTAAAATATGTCACAACTTTGCTTTATTTGTAATAAAAATTTGCCTGCAAGTGAAATGTTTATTGTTTATCGTGGCATGAAGACGTTGATTGACGCAAGTGTTGAAAGAGATGATGAATTTACTGACTACCTAAAAGGACAAAAATCAGTGAAATTCATGTGGAGCGTCGTAAAAACTACACTCGGAAGAGTACTACTGCTCGAGAAGTTGGGATATCCACCATATCTAGAATGACAGGACTGACATTTGAAAATATTAAACGTATTGATAAAGTAATTCCTGTTAGCAGTGAGTAGCACCATAAAAGTTCATGATGAGAAAGTACTTGTTGATCCTGTGTTATTATTTCAATGCATGAGTATTACTACGGCATTTACGATGAAATTGAAAAATATTTTGAATATGAATTGGCTCCCTACCCGTTGTCCTTATTAAATGAGCTTGGAATGCGGAAATCACAAAAATCAGCCATTTATGATTGCTTTCAAAAAGTAAACATTGATATTGACAACATAAATGCTACATATACTATCGATGGAGGATATTTATTGCACCGTGTGGTCTGGGATCGAGAAGATACATTCAGTAACATCTGAGATAAATATGTTCAGTATATACGCAGACATTTTAGTCAAAATGTAACCCTAGTATTTGATGGCTATACCGATTCTACCAAAAATATTAAAGCCGCAGAACAACATTGCCGAGTGACAAAAACATCGGCATCTTCTGATATTCTCTTTGACCAATTTATGACAGTCCCAACTAACCAACAACAATTTCTGTCAAACACAATAGGTCTCGGTTCATTGCAATGATCAAAGAAAAATTTACTAGTGAGCATATTTTAGTCAAGGAAGTTGACAATGACGCTGATGTACTTATCGTAGAAATTGCAATAAATCAATTTAATCCAGTTGATTTAAATGTTGTTGTTGGTGAAGATATTGGTCTGTTAGTATTACTTACCGCTCGCACACCAATTGAAAAAATCATTTACTTTTTAAAACTAGGCAAAGCTCAATAACCGTCGTGAATTTTTTTCAAGTACAAGTTGTATATCGGCTTATCCTAAATGTAAAGATCACATTTTATTTTTACATGCTATGATTGGCTATGATACAACAACAGCATTGTTCCAGAGGAGTGAAACGACAGTTCTTAAATTACTTGAAAAACAAGATCTAATTGGATGTGCACAAGTATTTGAGGATATGAACTCTACTCCAGAAACTCTAATCACCAGTGGAATTCGCTTTCTTCTTTCTGTGTATGGAGCTCCAATAAAAATGACTTTTATAGATAAGTTACGTTACTTATCATTTGCGAAACATATACGTAATTAAAAAACGTGTGCAATTACCTTGTCTTCCTCCAACCTCGGCTTGAGCTCACCAACATTTTTATCGAGTGTATTACCAGGTTCAAGTATGGCTTGGTATCAACTGGATCCAGAAGAATGGCGTTGGATGCTAATTGATAATGTAATGAAAACCAATCCACACTCTACTTCCACCCGCACCAGAAAAGCTCCTTAACACTATTTTTTGTAACTGCAAAAAGGGGTGTAATTCAAAATGCGGCTGCAAAAAAGTGGGCTTATTTTGTTCACCAGCATGCACCAGTCGTCAAGGCCAGTCGTGTTCTAATATTGAATCTCGAACAGAAAAAGATACTTACATCAACGACGAAACAACTGATGTATCACTGTTACGAATATTTACGTCATCTCAGGAGGATAAGAAGAAGAAGATGGAGGAGAAGAAGATAAACAAGAAGGCCTGACATTCCATGAAACCAGTAAAATAGACCGAGAGGTGTCCCTACCGGAGAAACCACGTTAAAACAAACGCGCCAACTGTACTACCTCATAGGTCGCATGGAAACGTGTGCATTTTATGGAGAATACAACTTCGGTGAATTTTAAAATTGCTTTTTCTCAGAAATGGTAAATCTTAGGGTAAAAAGTATAGTAACATTTTTTGTAGATAATTACATGATCTACAATTTTTGTCTGAGCTATTTTCATAATAAAACTAACCGTTTCGCTAAAAAAATACGAAAACCCCATTTTTGCGAACTTTGACCTTGCATAAAATTTTTCATTATAATGGTATCCCTAACGTTCATGCAAATTTTCAGCTTGTTGGGAATTTATGCAAGGGTGAATGTCTATTTTGACCGGACTATTTGGTTTTCCGGGGGAATTATAGAGCCAAAAAAAAAAAAGAGGTGCGAGGCCCGTAGCATTTGCTAACTCCTGCTACATGGTTAATCCGGTAACCGGTACTGTATAAGGAAACTACATGAAACTTCGTTCCAGTTCTTGACAGAGAATTTAGCACCTACCTTGCCAACAATAACGCTCCCATGGCCACTATATTGTTCAACACACTTTTCTCTTTCCTTACGGCGCTTCTAATTCTTTGTGTTTGTGTGTGTAATCCATCAATATAAAAAATGATGATACTTAGAATTTTGATTGGAGACACGTGGGATTAAGGTACAGATCGCCAATGACAAGAAAATGAAGAGAAAATGCATACTGCATTGCAGATTATTTGTTAATCTACACAAAAACATTGTAGTCCACTGAGAAACGTTTTATTTTGTTTAGATAGTTTGGCAGACGTTTCGGCATGGATTATGACATGGTTTCTAAAGTAAATTGAATCTCTTCAATCTCATACCCCATACCATTGGATTTTAACATAATATGTTCAAATTATGGGAGATTCCGTTGGACCGAGTGTGGTGCATTCCGGAGTACGCGGGTTCGATCTCCTGTCCGAGCATCCGAAGTTCTTTCTCCACCGTTTCCTGAAATCCTTCAGGCGAATGGTTGGATGATTTACTTGGAAGGCTAACACTGAATTCCATCCCGTCACTTTGCTCAAATCTTCTCCCGTCTTTAATGATCTCTTCGTCGATGAACAGGAAAAGTAGAAAGGCATCTCTTGAATTGAATTTCCATGTTCCAGTGGAAATTTTCATAGTCAGCTATTTACCCCTTATTATTATCTTTTATAAGTTGATTGAAAATTTCCTCACCTGTCTCCATCCTTCATTTACAAATTTTAAATTCTTTCAACGTTTTTGATAGATTATTTATTACTTCCCTTAGCAACTTATTCCAATCCCTGACACCCGTATCCACACAAAACATTTCCCATTCCCTTACGCTTAAAACAGAGGTCCAGCTTGGGATCATGGTCATCTTTTTCCTTCCATGTATTGCTCCTAATCCTACGACAAATATCTTCCCAAGTCTTAAGTTAAATTAAATTGCAATGGAGCGCATTCTCCGGTGGCAATTTCTCTAAACACCCATCTTCCCCCTTTTCTGCATTCACCTACATTTATCCTTTACAAATTGTAACTTTAAATTCTTTCAATGTTTTTGGCAAATTATTCATAATTTCACTTGGTATCTTATTCCAATCCCTGACACCCTTACCTAAAAAAGAGAATCTTCCTACACCCTTGTGCATGAAATCGAGTTCCAGCTTGTGGTCATGGTCATCTTTTCCCTTCCATACATTACTTTCAATTCTTACACCAATATCTTTGCATGCCTCATCACCAATATACGCCTTGTACACTCCCATGACCCTCTTCACCCTCCTTCTGTCGTCCAATGAGTCCCATTCCAGCTCTTTTATCGTCTCATCACCAACATACGCCTTCTACACTCCCAGCACTCAATTCACCTTCCTCCTGTCTTCTAGTGATTCCCAGCATAACTCCTTTAATATAACAGTTACTGACTGGGTCCTGCGGTAATTTCCACAAACAAATCTAGCTGCTCTCCTTTGCACGCACTCAAACTCCTGTATTTGATACCCAAAACGTGAGTCCCAAACTATACAACCATATTCAAGCAATGATCTGACAAACGTTCTGTAACCCAATTCCCTCACTTCTCTGGTACATCCTCTCATCATCCACTCCAGTAAATGAATGGTTTTGAAACCATTTCAACCACCTTTCCAATGTATCCTGCTCAGTTGAGTTGGTTATCAAATGTTATGCCAACTTATTTACACTTTAGGCCTTCAACAAGCAATCATAAACACCCTTTATTTTTTTAACCTGTGTATTTTATTAGCTGACTCTTCTTGGTATTTATCTTCATTCCATGTTCATTCCCAGTTAGATATTCTATCCAGGCCACCCTTTAATTGTCCACACTCCCCTTTTGCTCCCAACATATAATATTATATCATCTCCAAACAACCTAAATTATGACTGCAAACCATCAAGACAATCATTCATTAGAATAATGAATACTGAATAGCAATATTCCTAATTTCCCTAGCATGTGGCACTACAATGTGCACTTCTACCTTTTGAAGGAAACATCCCGGCATTTGCCTGGAGGGAAAAAAAAATATATCTTACCAAACGAGTATGGTGGTGTAGCACGTTTCAATACATCGCGTATTGTTTAATTTTTTAGTAAGGGGAGCAATTGCAGAGAAGAATATTAGAGTTTGGGTGGAGGGGATGGTAGAGTATATGAAATGGATGATCGATTGTTAGATACATGCGTAGATAAGAAAATGGTATGAAAGGAGGGAGAGGATTCTCAAAACCAGTCAACATATAAACATAAAAATTTGGTGTCCCGAATACGATAGCGTTTCTTTTGGATTTTGATCACTTGAATAGTTGCTTGGATGCCACCACCGAAACATTATGTCAAAAAAGAGTTGCCATTGTAATGTACAACCCAGCTTGGGCAAGGGCCTATTTTATTCGCTATTTATTGCTGCTTGGCTGGTAATAATGTATTACTAACTAATAAACATATTACCCAATCTTACTAGTGCTAGGCACGTCACAAAAGGAAATTGTTCTTTAAAATTGTTCATAAACACAATAGACCTATCAAGCACTCTGAAATTGAATATGAGCTCAGCACAAAAGTCTCAAATTCATTTAACTAGAGTGGCATTATTCCATATGAGAGCTAACGTGTTCCCAAATCTAAATATGGCAAAAAGCGAGATAAACTGCTAACTCATTTTTCTGAAGGCATTGCTGCCTCTGTCGAATCCGTTACTGCCGCCACGTATCAGCAGTTCATTGCTTAGCGATCTGCATTACAGCCAATAGAATGCCTTTTTTCCCATCTGCTTGTGTTTTTATAACTACTAAGTAAATGGACCTCAGCTGTTTCAGTCAATCATGCCTTTCTTTCTCAATTGATTGACTCCACTTCTAGGTGTAAGTAATTTATTCTATTGGAGTTGGCTCTGCAGACAGCAGAGGCGAAAAACTGAGACTCAAGAAGGTAAACATTTTTGCTTATGTCTTTACACCTCGTCGATTTCGAGGTCAATATTCGTGAGAAAGGACTAGAGTCGAGGAACGGGTGGAATTTGAACTTTTGAAGGGAAGGAGCGATTTCGTGAAACCATGGAAAACCGAAATCTGGGTGGCTAGACGGGGTTTCGAACCTGCGTCCTCCCGAATGGGAGACCAGAAACTTTACGACTCACCTACGCCGCTCGGTCCCAGCAGTTGGATGATCTTTAAGCGTCTTTTGTCCTGCCGCTAAAATCTAAATTAAATATTCCTTCACTCTCGCTACTGCATTAAATACTGTCATCAACTCTATTGCTATATGATTAAACGTAAACGTGATTAACTTCCTAAATAAATGCATATTATAGCGTGCTTATCCTTCAAATGGTCCCATTGGGGGAAGGTGAATGGAATTAAGATATTTCAAAATCCTTTATTTATTGGTTATTATGTGGCGATGTGCCAGGAAAGTGAGGTAATTGAGTTATAAATCCTTAGACTGATCATGGCTTGAACATGAAAGTGAAATATGGGATCCACATTTGATACAGAAGTTAGAGGAGATGTAAAGTAAAGCACCTATGTTTTTCGGTAATTACTGCCGAACACAATAAAGCAGCAAGGATGAGGATCACTAGAACACAGGAGTCAGGTGAAAATAATACTGGGAATCTGTAGTCAATGTCGGTAATGAGTAGCGTTCGGATCTTTAGGACAAGTCATATTTTTTTCCTGCCTTCTTTTTTAGCTGTAATGCTGAATTAAACACTGATTGAACGTTTCTTATTGTATTTAAATATATTTTATATTGCATATAAATGCAAATTTTGGCATTTTTCCAAGCTTTGGTCATATTACGATAATATTTATGGTCATATTTTGAGGAAAATTCTGTAAATTTTTTAATATTACTGGGAACTCACTAGATATAGATGAGAAGAAATTAGGATAATTGTTCATGAACTGTACTCCTATTATACATTGGAGGAAAAATCAAACTAATATTCGATGAATAGGTCATAATTCACCAGACAAGAATTAAAGTTATGCATTATTGTCATTCTTTAAACGTTAATGTTCCACCCTCCTTTTAATCTCGACAACGCAGCAGCAGCTGCCTGCCTGTCTCGGTCCACGTCAATCAATGTCTCGATCAGTGTTGCCACCTTATGAAAACAAAATTTGCTAGATCTGGTCTAAAAACTCACTAGATTACGGGATATTCAGAACTAAAACATTCGCTAGAAATCGCTAGAAATCGCTAAATAAAATAAAGGAAAATGGTAAAGTAGGTAATATAAAAATATTTTAATAATTAGTATTTTCATTAAATTCAACATAATAGTGTATTAAAAATCAACATTAAACTCTTCAGTCGGTATTTATTACTCATCATCTTGGACTATTGTTGGAGTTACAGAACTTGCAGATGTAGAAGGATGAGATGAATCGTCAATCTTAGATTTAAAAGAATATTTATTATCTTTACCAATTGCAGCAATCACATCAGCCGGAAGCTCGTAACTGTAGTGGTCTTTTTTCACAATTTTTGACTGATTCCTTGTATAAAAAATGCTATTATGGGTATTTATAGCCATCCTATTTCTCAATTTCTTTTTAACAATGTTCATTGTACTTAAAATCCTCTCTACTGCGGCATTCAAGTGATGAAGTGACAAAGCGAATATGGCTAAATCAGAAAACTCCAACAAAGGTATTTACTCCAGCAGCATTCTTGTATTTTCGAACGTCAGCCAAAAATTCAATGATATTGTTTGTAGCGTTCCACTGAACATAATTAATACTATGTCATTGCTGTAGGGGTTTGTCAATTTTGTCGTCATCAAATCTGAGTTCTGAGGCAAGACCTACTATTTTATTATCTTTGCCCAGGCGAAGAGTATTTTCCACACTCAAAAGACACATTTCCTCTCAAATAATGTAGTTGAAAGGAAGCGAGTATATTTTTTCGAAACTGCAAGGTTGAATATCACTAAAAATCACCAAATAATTTTTTAGCGTTAACACATTTAAGAATATCGCTGTCGAACTTCAAAATTCACTAAATCTAACGACAAAATCGCTAAGGTGGCAACATTGGTCTCGATGAGATACTTTTTAAAATAATCCTGTCAGTGCAAAATCAGCAGTGGATCAGTGAGGAGTATTTTAGTACAGAAGACAGAGTTATTTTCTGTAAATTATCTGATATTAAAGCGACTTCAACAAAATGATTTAAAATTCAATTTCCCAATGGTGCCGTGAGTGCATGGAGACAAATTACACTGCCTACGTGAAAGCGACACTACTAGATAAAATAAATGATGTGTGATTGAGCATGTTTTGATGTATAGTAAATTTAAAAGTTTGGTCATATTTTGTAATTTTTAGGTCATATGTACCCGTTTTTAAGGTCATATTTGCCTGCATATTTCTATATTTTTTGTTCATAAAGATTCGAACCCTAGTGATGAGGCTTGGAAAGATATTGGCGGAAGAATGAGTAGTAATAATGAAAGAATTTAAAATTAGAAAATTAAAAAAGCAGGTGGCTGGTGATATTGCACGCCAAAAATATGAAAAAAAAAAGATATACATGAAATGGGAAAATAGGTGTTTATGTGTATGCTCCATCGCAATTAACTTACATCTAAGTCACTGAATGCTTGAATCAGACCTTCAACTGAATTCAAGCCAAGATCTTTTGAATTTCAGAGAACTGCTTTCCCTCTGCGGAAGACCAAGATCTCATAATAAATTTATTGGCAATCCAGGCCAACTTCCCACGTGGCAATCACGTGTCCGTACGCGGGATTACCAGGCGTACCCGGCTGCCTCCAATTAACGCCAAGGTGCTGCTAAGAACTGGTCTGGGTAGCGAGAAATTCGCAGCAACATCGAGTTAACCACTTCCTTCCTCTAGTCTGCTCTCACTTCTTCCCTCCACCTTACAATCACTTATCCCCTTCCTATCTTGTGCTAGCCTCTTCATGTCTACATATTCCTTACAATCCACGTCCTCAATTACCTGCTTCATATATTCTAATCTCCGTCTTCCTCGACAGTTCTTACCTTCGTCTGTTCCCTCCACTAACAATTTAACCAAGCATGTCTCAAAATATGACCTAACAGCCTGTCTCTTCTTTCTGTATGCTTCTTCCACAAACTTCTATCCTCACCCATCATTTCCAAAACTCCTAGTTTGAAAGTTATTGACATCCAAATTTAATACTACTGCATTCACTGATGATCCTAGGAACCCTACACTATTACCCGCAAGTAACTTCGTACACGAATAAGGTTTTACCTACAGTTGTTTCACTTGTGTGAAGGTGGTTATATATCTAAGAAACGATCTATGGAAATAATCATTTCATCATAACTCCACGTTTTGGGCGCCAATTGGATTGTTACTTAGTAGTTGGAAAAATAATAGTAATGGATAATTTCCTTGGCTTTGATTGCAACTGCTAAGAATTAATTTTCATGTTAGCTTAGACGCCAGTAGATGTAATACACATAAATTTATGCCTCGTATGAGAGATAATATTTAATTTTATTAATATAAATTGATAAGGAAAGTATGGTCAACTCTACCGTACAAGAATTAAAAACCGCAAATTTATAAATTAATATGAACATGTTTAACCGACGTATAGTGAAACCAATGAATGCATTTTATTGAAGTATGTTAAAGAAAATCTCCAACAGCATAAAAAGTCGCAATCGAAGTTCAGCTACCCAGATCTTTGCAATTCACAACAGCTGAACCTAGTAGAGGGCATGGAGCTTCTCAGTGTGTTTGGTAACGCATATTTAGTTGTCACTGAGCTATACCGGTTTCTGAGCAACCGTAGCAGAAATTTCGTTGATTACCGTTCACTAATGATAGAAGCGTGTGGCGTAGTGGAACAATGGACCTCGGTCATTGTGTGAAGCTGACTGTGTAAACACCTGTACTATAACAGGTGGTTTGGCACGTGAGATAGTAGTGTTTAGGCGGCTAATAACATCCCGTCCACCGCGATAAGATGAAGTGGTGGGTAGTCGTATCTTAGGACCCCATCAGCTGTGTGGTGATGATGAGTTGCTGGATGGTTGCAGGTCTTCCAGTGTCAATGTTCACGCGGTGCAGGCCGAAAACAATAAGTTTGTAGCAGTAGAGTTTCAAACAAGTATTAATCATGAAGTACCAAGTCTTCAGTATTAAGTGACCTTCTTGGAACATTCTTCACCGAAAAAAACCGCAGTTCACCTCCGGCCAGCCCCGCCAATCAGCGCAATCTAGCGTCGCGATTGGTCGTAAAGAAAAATTGTTCAATATTAGCGTATGCTTCAGTGACAGCAAATAGTAATGGATCAGCCCAAAACGAAATATAAATTTAGTACTTAGTGCAAACGTAGGAGCAGATATTGCCGAAGGGCGATAGGAACTCCTCTCCAGATATAGACAACGTCGAAGGCGTTGGCAGAGCTGCGCTTACTTTCTCTTATTCGCTAATACTTTTCCTTTGCATTCACACTTCGCTCAAAAAAAATTTCAAGATCTCAGATCAACAGGCCTTTACTAGAAGGTGCAATAAATCGTATTTACTGCATCTTCCATTCATAAGTTCTCCCATTCAGAACCGTTTCCTTGCCATTCTTCAGCGTTTGGGAGGAACAATAGACACTCCTGGAAATTGAAATAAGAACACATTGACGCCGGTGTGTAAGATCCACCATACTTGCTCCGGACACTACGAGAGGGCTGTACAAGCAATGATCAAACGCACGGCACAGCGCACACACCAGGAACAGCAGTGTTGGCCGTCGACGGGCGCTAGCTGCGCAGCGGTTGGGCACCGCCGCAGTCAGTGTCAGCCAGTTTACCGTGGCATACGGAGCTCCATCTCAGTCTTTAACACTGGTAGCATGCCGCGACAGCGTGTACATGAACCGTATGTGCAGTTGACGGACTTTAAGCGAGGGCGTATAGTGGGCATGCAGGAGGCCGGGTGGATGTACCGCCGAATTGCTCAACATGTGGGGCGCGAGGTCTCCACAGTACATCGATGTTGTCGCCAGTGGTCGGCGGAAGGTGCACGTGCCCGTCGACCTGGGTCCGGACAGCAGCGACGCACGGACGCACGCCAAGACCGTCGCATCCTACGCAGTGCCGTAGGGGACCGCACCGCCACTTCCCGGCAAATTAGGGACACTGTTGCTCCTGGGGTATCAGAGAGGACCATTCGCAACCGTCTCCATGAAGCTGGGCTACGGTCCCGCGCACCGTTAGGTCGTCTTCCACTCACGCCCCAACATCGTGCAGCCCGCCTCCTGTGGTGTCACGACAGGCGTGTATGGAGGGACGAATGGAGACGTGTCGTCTTCAGTGATGAGAGTCGCTTCTGTCTTGGTGCCAATGATGGTCGTATGCGTGTTTGGCGCCGTGCAGGTGAGCGCCACAATCAGGACTGCATACGACCGAGGCACACAGAGCCAACACCCGGCATCATGGTGTGGGGAGCGATCTCCTACACTGGCCGTAAACCTCTGGTGATCGTCGAGGGGACACTGAACAGTGCACGGTACATTCAAACCGTCATCGAACCCATCGTTCTACCATTCCTAGACCGGCAAGGGAACATGCTGTTCCAACAGGACAATGAACGTCCACATGTATCCCGTACCACCCAACGTGCTCTAGAAGGTGTAAGTCAACTACCCTGGCCAGCGAGATCTCCGGATCTGTCCCCCATTGAGCATGTTTGGGACTGGATGAAACGTCGTCTCACGCGGTCTGCACGTCCAGCACGAACGCTGGTCCAGCTGAGGCGCCAGGTGGAAATGGCTTGGCATGCCGTTCCACAGGACTACATCCAGCACCTCTACGATCGTCTCCATGGGAGAATTAGAGCCTGCATTGCTGTGAAAGGAGGATATACACGGTACTAGTGCCGACATTGTGCATGCTCTGTTGCCTGTGTCTATGTGCCTATGGTTCTGTCTGTGTGATCATGTGTTGTATCTGACCCCAGGAATGTGTATATAAAGTTTCCCATTCCTGGGACAATGAATTCACGGTGTTCTTATTTCAATTTCCAGGAGTGTACTTCTCTGGTGATCTCTGCACTTCCCTCTAGCAGGGCCGGCGCTAGGAATTTCGGGCCCGGGGTAAAATGGGTGACCTTTTTTTCTTTTTCTTTTTTAGCTCTTCATGATCTGAGGGCCCTTACAATCGGTGATCCGGGCCTCCCATCAGCAGGCGGGCCCGGGTACTTTTGACCCACTTACCCCCCCCCCCCCCCTAACGCTGGCCCTGCCCTCTAGTGACCCACAAAATCTCGGTGATTGACATCGCCCTGGACTGCCTGAACTCCGTGTCCGGTAACATTCAGTTTACCTGTTGTATTCCAGAAGCGTACCTTCTACTCTCATAGTTTTTATTCATTATACCTATTCATTAAATTGTCCTCGCAACTTTTGTAACAGTACAACCTCCAAATTACAACAAATGTTCGAGAAGGCGTTGGCTGTATCTGGGGAGGGGAGCCTATCGCTCATCGGCAATCTTTGCCTCTACATTTACACTTAAGAACTATAATTTACAATTCATTTTGTTAGTTCTATTTGCCTAATAGTATAAAGTTTTCTGCCTACTGCTATAACGTTTATTATTATTGGCGAATTCTCCCAATAAATGGAAGACGGTAAGCAAATGACCGAATCAAGTTTTCTTCGAGTTCTTCTTATTGTTCCAATACGCTTTCATTCTTTCCAAAAAAGCTTGTTTGCGTTCTTCGGACCACTTTGGTCGATATTGTTTTTGTATTGGTTGCACAGTTATAACTTCCCATTTGTCTACTTTGTGTCTGAAGGTGTCTCTTACTAAGATGTCTGTTGCTCCTATGCTTGCACTTTTAAGATCCTTCCGAAATTCATTCAGCCAAGGTGTTGGATTTTTAATCTTACATAATCTATTATCATTTTTGTCAATCGACTTTCTGGTAATCTCTTAAGGTGACCAAAGAATTTAATTCGCCTTTTCTTGAAAACTTTTCATTTTTTTTAATTGCTTGTAGTCTGTAACCATCTTTAGTGAGTCTTGCTCCTAGAATTTTTCTAATGATTTTTCTCTCTACTTTTTTAATTTCTTCAAGGTCATGTTTTCAGTTAAGTGTTAATGTTTCACTTACATAGAGGACTGTTGGTATTATGACTGTGTTGTAATGCCTAATTTTCGTATGTCTTGACATAGATTTTTTATTGTAGAGATTTTGGACTAACCCTAATGCTTTTTTTACTTTTTGGAGGCGATTTTGCTGTGAAATTTTCTCAAGGCCTGTCGGTTCGATGAATTCTCCGAGATATTTAAAGTATGGGAGCCTGTTGATTTTACCGTATTTTGTTCTCAAACTTGCTATTTCTGTCTTTGAACATATGATTTCATTTTATCGAATGAGATTTGTAATCCTACTTTTTCTGCACGTTTTTGAGTGTCTCAAGCTGTTTAATGGCAGTCTCTTCATCTTCTGCTAGTATCGCCAAATCATCCGCAAAAGCGAGGTATCGTATATAGAGTTTTCTTTTGAGAAAGCCAACTGGAATTGGTTTCCAATACTTACATTTCTTGCGTTCTTTCTCCTACTCTTCCATAACCTTGTCTAGAACGACATTGAACAGAAGAGGAGGGAGCCCATCGCCTTGTCTTACACCTGTTTGAATGTCAAACGGTTCTGAAATTTCTCCCACGAATTTTACTTTAGATTTAGTGCCAATTAGTGTCTGTTTTATGAGTTCTCGTGTTTTTGGATCTAGTCCCCTTTCTTCTAAAATTTGGAATAGTGAAGGCCTGTCTATTGAGTCGTATGCCTTTCTGACATCCACAAATGTGTATTCTAGGGTTTTTTGTCTGAGGGCTCGCATTTTGATTATAGTTTTGGGGTTGAAAATTTGTTCAGGGTACGACCTGTTTAGTCTGAATCCTGCTTGATATTCTGCTAATTTAGGTTCTAACTGCTCTTGTGCTCTCTTCAAAATAGAGGCTGAAGGAATTTTGTATGTGACTGGTAGGAGGGAGATTCCTCTATAGTTGTTTACATCTGATTTGTTACCTTTTTATGTAGTGAGTGAATGAGAGCAATCTTCCAATCATTTGGGATTTTTTCAGTGTGCTAAATGATTTGGATTATTTGTGTAATTTCTTTGAGTGAATTTGGACCTAAATTTTTTAAAAGTTCGGCCACAATTCCATCTTCTCCTGATGGTTTGTTATATTTAAGTTTCTTTATATGTACATAAATTACTTCTTGCTTTGGTGGTGATGAGTTCCCTGTTGTTATTTCACATTGTAACTTCGGAAACGTTGATTATTATTTTTAATTAGTGTGCTTTAATTTTACTTGTTTGTTCGTTTCTGTTTTACATTTATCACTTGTATTTAAGCTAATCTGGCTTTTGTCATTTTGCGTCTGAGTCCATTGTGTTCGTAGTTACCTAGGTTCTGAATTAGTAAGTTGTTGCTTTTTGAGGCACTGTCATAGAATTTACGAGCAGCTGTCACCATCCTTTCTGAGAGTTTTGATGTCTGTGCTAGGTGAAGCAGGTTTTCTGATGGGAAGGCCAGTAGTAAGTGTAGTTCGCGTTTAAGAGTGCGATTTTGCAATACCTACATCTTTCTGATATGTGTCGTTGTTGCGTAGGCCCACACTGGGCAGGCATACTAGTGTTTTTCCACGTATTTACCGCCTGTCAGCCCCAATCGTGAAGATGCTGTACTTCAAAATCTTTGATCTGTATTACGTTATATGCCACACATTTTTGCTGAAATAGTGATAAACATTTCGAATGCGAGAAGTAATTAAATCTGACTTTTATCTTAAATTTTCTACTTTACATCAGAATTAAACTTATCCTATTTTAACACTACTATGGGCTCTGAGAGGCCTGGTAGCTCGGTGGTGAAGATTTCTCACTGAAAATCGAAAGGTCTCTGGTTCGAATCCTGGTCTCGGCGATGATTTCCGTTGGCCTGTACGTTAGTAGGATGAACCGGGTTAGTTTAGGTAAGGAGGAAAGGAACTGGCCTCCCTCCCTCAATCACCAGGCTAAGTATTCCTATTTCGGAGGATCCAACCAATCTTTGCGTTAAATACCAACGTTAATTTTTTTCCCACTAGGGCCGTACATTATTCGAAATCCTATCAAAATCCGACAGGTACTTTTTGAATGAAACGCGTTCAACGAAAAATATTCCAATTTTTTAGTAATTTTATGTGAAATTTCTCAGCTTTCTGACTTCAGACCAAAATGAAACATATGCCATTTTACCTGCGTGATCACGAATTGTTTATTAATGGAAACCCCTTCAAAATCTGATCACTAGAACTCTTTTCGTAAATCCTATTCATCCTTACTTACAGACAAACACAAATTAAAAAAAAGCTGACCAATAACGTCCTAAGCTCATTAATTCAAAAATATCTTAAATGTATAGACTTTTCATGGCTGCAGTTTATTTATACGCATAGACCGTTATATAACCACGTAATATAAAATGAAAAAAAAATACGACCTACATTTGTTTACCAATAAGCAGGAAGACAGGAATTGTTTTTTCTACTAGAACTTAACCCCTTTAGGTATTTAAATGGTCCTAAAATCTTAGGTTGGCTGCCACGTTATAAGTCTTGTTACATTTCCTTCTCTCCGTGTGTAGATAATTGTGGTGGCTGTTATGGCGATGATGACTTTAACGTATTATGCGGAAACCGCGCAACTTTGATGCGAATGCATTTAGTATTTTTATGTTGGCATTTGCTATGTAGCAGAAATGAGCGACTCTGGCAGCATTCCAGTGTATAATATAGAAAAACTGCTAAAAACCGGAATCGTAATGGCCGGCAGCATACCAACTTGCGCCTCTACTACCATCCCAAGCAATTTGGCGGCACTTTGAGGCCGTCATCCAAGTCACGGAATTTTTTTCCGACGTCTGTGACTGAGAAATGAGGTGTCCAACGAGCAGATCGTTATGTGGAGCCCAACCTCACGGAAGTACTGACATGCTTAAATTAATTAGATTGCGTCATATGACTAGAGCTAATAATATACAGACGCACACTCTTTTGCTTGACCAGTGGAAAAATAGTAAAGATCAACCAAGGAAAAACTCTTAAAATTATGCTGACATTTCTCTGAAGCGGCATAAAATTGTTATGTAACGTGTTGCTTTCATATTAATTCCACATTGCTTTACTCGACTGATTATTGTTTGAAACATTTTAACTCACGCATATGGTGGGAAGTTTATAGTGCCATTTGGAATATTCAGGTTCAGATTGTCCTGACACTAATCGACAAATTATTTTACTAAGAATTTTAATGCATTGTGGTCTCATTAAATTTTTAGAATATCAGGTTGATAATTAGTTATTACTCTCCACTAGAGACTAACTTTATCAACTGCGGTGATAGTGTTACTTTAAATGAGAAATCATAAGCTGCGTTTTACTTCACTCTATTACACAAACACATTTAAGATGACAATCGGACTTTTCCGAAGGTTTCCGAGGCACATTATATAACAAAACTGGCGTAGATTCCTGCTAGCGTTATTCAGAGCGACTCTTGTCATAGTAGCTGGAAGCGCAACAGTTTATAAGCAACCAATATGAACATAAAAGAAGGGAAAGGATGATATCAGCTGCTGGCCCATTCAAGCCTACTGTTCCGAAAGACACCTGGAGCCGCAAGGGCAACTCCCCATTTAATGGATGACCCATCAATTATATCGTATGATCCTTCGCAACGCGAAGGGGGTTGAGGTTTAACCCTGGTGTTTTCTGTACACAAGCTGTGTCATTAGAAACTGTACTTGTATACCACGATATCTTTTACCTTCACAGGCAATATGCGGTGGTGAAAATTCTTGCCACCACAGGGTCTCGAACCAACGATCCCAGAATCATGTGCAGTATAGGCCTACCATCATCATGACGTCACGACCCGAATCTAATGGACGAGATTGAAGATTTTCTGTTAAACGATAAATAGGGAATTTCAAACCATAGTAATATTTTGGTGCAATTAGGTTTTATATAAACATCGTAGTTAGCTGGGATTAATAAATAATTGGAAGACAACGTCCGGAAGCCAAATGTGCAAAAGGTTTAGACTTTTTTTCTCTCTCAGTGTTATCTTGCAACATTTGACTCATTGTAGTCTGCTCGTTCTTTTACGATACCCCCTTCTTTCACCCTCTTTTTTTTTATGGCTTTTAGACGTCGAGACTTTTAAAAGCAAAAGAGGATTTGCCTCAAAGAGTTTTAAGGAATTTGGTCCTTCCCTTTGAGGGAACCATCGCAGCATTCGTCGAGAGTGACTTCCAGAAACCTTGAAAAACTGAATTTTGGATGGCCGGGCAAGGATCACTTCCGCGTCGAATGTATGGCTGAGTTCACTCCACCTGACTTTGTTCAACTTTCTCGAGTCCAATCAGTAAGGACAGTCGATGAGGAAGATTTGGGTATATACAGAAACACTACCGGTGGCTCCCCAAATCCTGAAATCGCATTCTGATAAGATTTTTTGGGTGGTTTTGCGTAATCGAGGAGCTTCCAAATTTCTAGGACTTTCTCCTAATTGTGATGGACGTTTCTCAACTGGTCTGGTGTCTGATGTATTTCTCCATCCTTTTCTAAGTTAACGGTTTCTCTTCTACGTTTCACTTTTCTATTTTATTCCATAATCTGTGTCTTTTTTGCCTATTACTGATCCTTCTGCAAACCAAATGATCGATGAGGAATATATTAAAATATGAACCATCTTCTTGTATCTTCTTCTTGTGACGTTCTTCCACAAACTCGAATTTTCTTTTAGCATTTACAAAAATTGTTGTGTCATCTGTCCACTCAATTTCTTCTTCTTCTTCATCACCTTTCACCAAACGTTACAGATCGGTCGCTTTTCATGAGTTATACTCATCGATGGGCATGGCCAAATTCTGAGATTTGGTTTTACTGCTGCATGCCCTTCCTAATGCCAAGCATTTTTTACCTACTGCCAAGTCGTATCCGCATTAACGGAGGAATTGAAATGTCTGCGAATTGTGTAACTAGGTTCTGTGTGTGATAAAGATAAATGTATTTTGTGTTTGTGAAATGTATAGTTTATGAGGCGGAGATTAAGGATGTGCCGGCATTCGCGTTGATGGCTGCGGATAACTGCATAAAAATCCCAGTCAAGACGGCTGGTATGCGCAGGCAAGGGCTCGTGCGCGTCCCGTTGTATCTCCCCGATCCAGTATGCGGCGCCTAACTGCACCGAAGCACTCTGGCGGGTTGTTCTATATATATATATAAATATATATACTAGTGATCGCCCAGGGGTCGAAATTCGACCTAATTCACTATTTAGTTTCTTTCGTGAAAGAGTAATGATAATTATTTTAATTAATTTTTTACTTTCTATTTACCGATGGTTCATTTGAATTTAGTCCATCATACAATGATTTAAAATATTCATTTTGACTCAAGGCCCATAAAACTGCTTTAGCTTTATGATAACATGAAGTAAATTCATTCCTTCCCCTGAAGTAACTTGTGATTCGAACTGTTTCGCATTTCAAAACATACATTGTAAATTCGAAACTATCAAAATTTCTTGGAATGACATTTAGTGCGCACTTAAATGTATCCATCACAAATAATTTCATCATTTTGTGTGTTCACTATTTAAATTTGGTCTATTATCATTTTTAATTTCACGCAAATAGGCATTTTTGTCTTTCTCTTTCTCCGACTTCTCAAGGTTTATATCAAGGGATAAGGGAGGAGGTGCAAATATTTGAATTTTAAAAAAATCGTAATAAAATTACTGAAATTCAAAAATCAAAAGTCCTTTAACCAAAGTTTAACCTTTTAAATAATAATAATAATAAAAAAATAAAAAAAATTGAATGTAAACAACTAATGTTTTATTTTATTTATTTTAATGTCTTTGTAACACATATTACATATAAATTTTAGCTTCCTGCACTTCTTCTCCATATAAACTTTAACTGTTCCAAATCTCACACTCCTCCGTTTGCGCAATATTCTTAAAAAGGGATCCGAAGTTTTTGCTTAGCGTATTAATATAGATAAGTTCATTCAAATCAATTCAGAAGAAGATTCTTTCCGCAAGCGATAGTCTGCCCTTCGATCAGTGTTTGTAACTTTGCACAATAATTCTCTCAGTTCGTTTTGTACAGGATGTAAGGAGTCTTTAAAACGAAATCAGTGAGACAATTGAGGATTGGGCGGATGGTATGCCTTGACTTGTGTTATCGCGTACATTAGCCAAACATTTAACGCAGTGTGATGACGAATTGAGCTTGCAGCAGAGCCAATTTGATAAGTGATTTAAATTGGCCGATTAACATTGCCTCAGATCTTGGCTGTTGGAACAGTTGGCACGACTGCGATTACATGTTAACAGAGCCCGGGGCCAAGAGCCGGGAATCCCGTTCCATTCTGACCACACGTCGGCCTTGCGAAGAATCGCATGACACCGTCGGCGAGGAACGGGTAGAGACGTAAAGGTCTTTTCGAGCAGGGAAATCAAATCCTTACAACTCTTAAACATTTTTGTGTAGTTGTACCAATAATTGGCAAGGCATGAAAATGTTTCTCGCTGAAGCAAACACAGATATTTTCGATAAAAATATCTTGGAATTCTAGTAGAATAAATCTTGCAACAAGTGACGTTTCGACATATATAACAACTCTGGCGTTTTAGATGCAAATGTACTGACTACCATAGTCGTCCATATATTTTTATTCTATATCCGTTCGTGTTGTATCAAGTGAGCGATTGTTATGGTCCGGCGTTATGAGAAATTCGAACGCGGCGAATTTCCGTAACCGTTGAATCCCAAAAATTATTTCTCTGTTAAAGCTCATTCAGGAATTACGCATTTAGAATCGTGAGAACCTTTTTTGTGGAATTTTTCGCCACTGAAAACTCCGTTCGCACATATAATTAACTGAGTAAGATAGTGAACTTTCATCCTACGATGAACGCCTTGCCCTGTCGAGCGTAGGCGGTTACCATGAGGGGTGTTTACCCCCTCTTCCCCCCCTCCCACACACACACGTCTGGGAAGTTGAAATTCCACATTGTATTCGTATCTGTATTGTAAGTGTGAGTGCTTGTGATAGTTTGTGTTGTTGTTGACAGATGAAAGAATGGAGAGGTGCCGCCGCATTCAGTCCTATTATTCCAAAAGACACCCGACCAACATGTATAATGTCCTCATTCGACGGACGAACCATGCGGAGAGCTATGGGACTGAATGCAGAACTTTGGAGTACAATGTGGTGATTAGGAATTTCTTCAATCACCGGGACTCGAATCAGTTAACCCAGATACCGTCACGGGGCCGCAACCAGCTGAGCCAAAGGTCAGAGCATGATAGTGAATACGATAGGTAAATTAAATGTAGACACGTCATCAACGTTTTTATATTGCGTCACCAGTTTTATCTTTCTTAATGATGTTATCCATTTTCATGACGGTAAAGTTAGGCTCAGTAACTATCTGGCGCCAGGAAAGTGGCGGAGTTTACGAACGCCATTGATGTAGAAATTTTCACAGCCCAATACTTGGCCGACAGGATATAAAAGCCGATGTTGTGCAGCTGCTTTTTTTTTTTTTTTGGATCGGGCTTTACAGGTTGTCGACGTAGAGGCAGTTAAAGCCGAGAGAGTGTGGGGTGTAGGAATGGGATGGGATTGGGCCATTGCCTTTTGAAGGAACCATTCTGGCTTTCACCTTGATTGACTTTGGATAACCATGGAAAACTGAAATCTGAGTGGCCGGATGGGATTTGAACCCGCGTCCCCCCGAATGACAAGCCCGAGCGTTACTGCTCACCCACTATGCTCGGTCACAGTTCTTAATCAATAGTCTGTGTATTAAATCTGCTAAATTTCTCAGTGTGGATAGGGATTAATGCTGATTTGACAGTCGGATGGGAATGTTCAGGCCCGGCGTTAGGGGGGGGGGTTAATTGGGGCAAAAGTACCCGGAGCCCAGGCCACCAAAAGGGGGCCCGGCGGCCTGGGTGCCTAAATAAACAGAAATTAAACACAAAATTTAAAATCTGCACCAATAATGTTGAACATTTTTGTGTTGAAATTTTCTGAGTTTATCACAAAAAAAACAAAGTGTAAAGTAAAAATATTATCGGGGGGGGGGGGGGGAGTTAAGATCGCTTACCTGGGGACCGAGAATCCTAGCGCCCACCCTGGGAATGCTACAACCGGCGTTCTCTTTAGCGTATGTTGGCACAGAGTTTAACGATCTCCTTTCATGTTAAATACGAACATTACTACACTCCAACTCACAGGATCCGATGGTTCAAACGTGTTTCTTCTGTTGAGATACTTTTGTGGCTAGTTTTATCATCGCATCCAACATATGGATTAATTTTCCAGTACAGTTCGGAGCTAGACACCGAGGCGACAACTTCCTCATAGAGCTCGTGAACGTGTTATTGTCGATTTAGTTCCTGTTGTACCGTGTGCGCGCTCTACGCGTCCGGAAGTTCGCGAGGCCGCGAAAGCGATTACTTTTCGCAATATTTCAGCTTATTGTCTTTAGTGAACAATTAGAATTAATTAGTGAAACTAGTGGTACCAGCAAATTATGGCCGACCCGCCGGATACGGGTCAGACGATTAAGATGGCACTAGAAACGTGCTACACCGGTAGTGAAATCCCAGCCTCAACATCAGGGAACTACATCATGGTATAAAGGTTAAACCCTCAGGCAGTATCCACAGCAAGTGAGCAGATAATCATCCCTTACGAAGCAGAAGAGGAGCAATTAAGATATCAATACTCCCAACATCCTCAACAGCAACCAGAACATGAACAACAACAACAACAACAGCAACTGCAACAGCATACCTTACAGCAACAATATCAGTTAATAGAACAACATCAACAGCATCATCAGCAGCAACATCATCAGCAGCAACATCATCAACAGCAACAGCCCTTGGAGATGGAAACTGGACCGGGAGATGACCAGACACAAGAACGGCATGCCTCCCCAGATGTAGCTGTTCACCTCTTAGCTTGGAGAGGAGACAAACCTACAATTATGACCTCAAATTATAATCACATTGCTACCAGTATCGCAATGTCAACGGCTGTGATTCCCAATCGACCATCAGAAGAAGATAGCCCATCCGTCACCATGCCGACTCCGCGCGTTCCTGTATTAGACGATCCGATGCGTGGCAGCCAATCCATCAGCTTCAAGACGACCAAACGCCAAGTACCAGAAGAAAGAGGAGGTAAGAAGACTGACGCGATCAGCGGAAAAGATGGCAAGACTATCGTCAGATGGCGCTACAACAGCTTACTCAACAGCTCCCTGCAACACGTCACCAGCAGACACCAGCGCCAAGTTAATCAACACATTCACAACTACAGGTGAGCAGCTAGCGCCACTCACCGACCAAGCGCCCGCAGGCAGCAGTGTTACTAGTGCGCAGGATAAGGCCGGGACCTTTGCAAATAATAGATTCAGTGAAACTGACAGAGGCCCGTTTATAGTAATAATAGAAAGTGTTGACAAAAATGTTGGAAATTGGCACCCCATGGCCCTAGGTAAATTCCTTTTTAATAAGCATCACCACCTCAAACAAAACATTATCAACATTTCTCACGCGGGCAGAAACAAAGTTAAAGTAGAATGTAGATCTGGCGAATCAGCTAACCAACTAGCATCCCTAGGGTCCCTCCAAGAAATAGGTCTAAAAGCATCTATCCCAATGTACTTGACTTCAAAGCAGGGAGTTATTAGAAAGTGGACATTAAATTAAGCATAGAAGAAATCTTGGAAAACATACAATCCCAATACAAAGTGACTAGCGTTAGAAGATTTATAAAAAAACATTCTCCAAATGGAGAGGTAAACGCAAGAAATCTTCCCGTATGCCAGCTATCATTCAGATCCCAGGTCCTCCCAGAAGCAGTATATCTGTTTGGCATGCGTTGTAAAGTAGAACCATATATTCCCCCCTTAATACAATGCTTTCAGTGTTTAAGATTTAACCATGTCAGAGCACAATGTAGAGGTCAGCAAAGATGTAGTAAATGCGCGGACCACATGGTCTAACCCACTGCCCCTCCCAGGAAAACGCATGTGTTTATTCTGTGGAGGAAATCACCTAGCAAACGGACAAAAACTGCCCCGAACATCTTAGGAGGACGATCTGAAAAATCTAGTAGAGTTCAACCATTTCACTACAACTCAACACTCCAGATGCCAAACAGCTACGCAAAAGTCGTGGCCGAACCACCCAGATCCTGGCACCCGCAGTTAGAAAACACAGACATTAATCAGTACGACACCAAAACCACCCCTCAGCAATACAGAGTCAATCCCCCAAACAGATACATCTGGACAAAAAGGACCTAAAAAATTATAAGAACGCTAAATATACTACAGATAACCCATCCTTCAATACAAGACAACTACTATACACATACAATGGACCTATGGCTCCCATCAATACAAGCTTGATCCACCCCTGCAGCAACAGGCAGCTATACGGAAATTCCACAAGTACCAATACGCCCAGGGAGGACACACAAACAGACCTGCATGCGCAATCTGCTAAATTAAAACAATCTAACGATCCCACTAAGAGTCCACAATCGCTAAATTGCATTTTAATAGAAAAAATAGTCAACTTAATCATGATTCTAATCAAAGAAGCAAAATCTCAATCAGAAGATCTCTTAAACCCTACAGCGATACTAGGAATGGTAACCAATATCCTCCAACAAGACGGCCAAAATTAAGTGCTTACAGTGGAATGCCAGATCAATAAGAGCGAATAGGGAATCTTTACAAAGAGAACTAGACGTAAACAACATAACGATAGCTACTATTGCAGAAACTGGCTGAAACCGGACACTAATATCTCATTTAAAAGGATTCCATATATTACGAAAAGACAGGGAAGATGGAAAAGGTGGAGTGGCAATATTAATAAAAACATCTATACCTTTCACAGCTGATATACATCGATCATACAAACATCAAATCTTTCAGGCTATAGCAGCCAAAGTACACAGCCAAAATATGAATTTAACCTTAGTCTCAATATACTGTCCTCCCAAAACAACAATCAGAATAGATGAATGGCGAACACTCCTCTACCAAATAGAGGATCCCTACTTAATCTGTGGAGGACTTTAACGCCCATCACACGCTATGGGGATGCGAGCTGAACGATGCATGTGGGGAAGCGATGATAGAGTTCATAGATGAATTCAACCTATTTGTACTCAATGACGGATCTCCTACTCTTAATTTCAAAACCCGGCCAAGGAAATCGGCAATTGATCTATCCATGTGCTCCGCATCTATCGCCACCGAATTTCAATGGGAAAAATCTAAGACAGACCTGGGGGATCGGACCACCACCCTATTCCTAATAATCAACAAAACAGCTGAATTTCCCACAGATCTTTCAACCGATCAACAAATGGAACATAAGAAAAGCAAATTGGATAAAATACAGGAAACACATTGAAGAAAATATAGGACGAGTGTACTCAGCAAACACAACCAAAAGTCAGTACCAGCTACTGCTAAATGTTATAAACGAGGCGGCAAAATGCTCGATCCCCACCTACAAAACAACACCAAACGCAAAAGGACTACCCTCCCCTTGGTGGAACGAGGAATGTTCTAGAAACATAGCCAAAAGGAAACTAGCTCTGACAGTATATAAACGAGAACCCACTTGGGAAAACTATATAAATTACAAAAAAATAGATGCGGAAACAAAAAGATTCCTTAAATCAAAGAAAAAAACCTGTTGGAAAGAATTCTGTAATAGTTTAAATAGGACCACGCCAACAACTTTAATATGGAACATGATAAATCGGTTAAAGAAGAAACCAGTGGGAATAAAAGCGCCAATGAACTGTATCGAAGAATTCGAAAACAAGGTAGCCCCGCCATATGTGCCTACAGAGCCTCTAAAACTAACAAACCAACACACGGAAAATAACCGACAAAATATCCTATCAGAGGAATTTAAACTAAACGAACTGGAAATGGCCCTGAAATCAACCTCAAATACAACACCAGGAATAGACAACATTCATTACCTCATGCTCCACCACCTCCCTCACTGCGCCAAGGTAGCTATCGTACAGATCTTTACTAATGTATGGTTAAAAAGTGAATTTCCAAGTGATTGGACAACACAGATAATTATACCGGTACCAAAACCAGGTAAAGACAGTACAAATGCCAACTCCTTTCGCCCAATAGCCCTTTCCTCCTGCATAGGCAAAACGTTCGAACGAATCGTAAAAAGGAGGTTAGAATGGTGGCTTGAATATCACAATTTACTGCCAAAAACTCAATATGGATTTAGGAAAGGAAGAAGTACATATGACTGTCTCAGTACGCTCACATTAGACATAGAACGAACTTTTATCAACAAAGGTTTTCTTACAGCTGTTTTCCTAGACATTACAGGAGCCTATGACAATGTTCAAATTCCGATACTAATAGAAAAGCTCAAGGCACTACATCTTCCTGAGGTATTTGTCTGTGGAATATATAATCTTCTCTATAGTAGAACTATATATATACGGCAACAAAATAATTCTCTACATGGACCATTCATAGTCTCAACAGGAATCCCACAAGGAGCAATCCTTAGCCCCTTACTATTCACTATTTACATAGGGGCAATAGAAAAAATATTCAGTCCCACAATAAAAGTATTAAAATTTGCAGATGACATATGTATATACACGATGTCCACATCCCTAGGAATAATTCTCTGGAGGTTAAAAGAAGCTGCGGGGAGATTATATGATTGGGCACAACATCTAGGACTAACCATTTCAACAGCGAAATCTTCAGCAGTGATATTTTCTAGGAAACGAACTATATATCGAGAGACTGAGCTTCATCTGGGACCTTACTCCTTCCCGGTGTGCACATCTGCCAGACACTTAGGCTTAATAATGGATAGTAAACTAACATGGACGGGACACATCAACCATATTATAACTAAAACGGAACACCTCTTGAACATATTAAGATCCGTAACACGCACCTGGTGGGGTGCAGATCCGGCTATAATGCTTAATATATACAGAGCACTAATCCGTCCCATATTCGATTATGGAAGCATCTGTTACGGGAATGCCCCCAAGTATAACCTCCGTAAATTGGACATAGCACAACATCGAGCTATTAGAATATGTATTGGAGCAATGAAATCTACAGCATCAAATGCGCTATTAGTTGAAGCCAGAGAAATGCCTCTGGAAACGAGGCGACAACTCTTATCAAATATCTACCTAATGAGACGCGCTTCAATCACCAACCATCCGGTGTCTCAGAAGGCAAAGGGACTTGCAACAATAATGGAAAGGAAGGGAAACATCCCTCGCCGCTCCACGCCGTTATTGGCCACTAGCTTCAACCAAATAAAACACAAAATACCATTAGTGATCCAAGAAAGGACTCTTCCCTGTTTCACAAAACAATACGATATCATCAGATTTAAACCAAATGTCTACTACCTCCCAGAATGGATTATTAGAAGCAACAGGACAAATAACATGACAGAGAGATTTCTATCTTCAACTTGGCCCGACTTTACACAAATATATACCGATGGATCAAGAACAGCAAATGGAGTCGGATTCGCCTACTACTGTCCACTCACGAAAGAACACCAGAAAATACGCTTGCCAACAGAGACCTCGGTTTACACGGCAGAGGCTATGGCCATTAGACAGGCCATTCAATACGGATACAACCGATATAATAAAATACTTATATTGACGGATTCGAAAAGTGTAGTACAAAGGTTGGAGAATATTAAAAGACAAAATGAAACGAATAAGATTTTATATGATATATTACAAATGATGTATATAGCCTCCGCAGAAGGAAAAGAAATCCATTTATTATGGATCAAGGGCCATGCGTCCATCCAATACAACGAGACGGTCGACAAACTAGCAAAAGAAAGCACTCTGGAAGGACAGCAACAATACACACAACTCCCCCACACTGATTTCATTAGAACTATAAAAAGAGAGGCCCTTACAAAATGGGCAAACGCATGGACTTCATCACAAGTATACAAAGGAAACACTACGCATCGATCCAACCCCACATTCCACACAAAGCATGGTTCGAAGAATCAAAACTCGCAAGAAAATACAAAACATCTATCATTCGCATAAGATTGGAACACGGATGTTACCCCAAACACCTCCATAGAATTGGCGCAGCAAACTCCCCATTCTGCCCTGTTGACAACGAAGAAATAGCAGACCTAAATCATATAATATTGACATGCACCCTTTACCGAACTCCACAAAATAATCTATACAATAGACTGACTAAAATAAATATTCCACTGCCTACTTCAATCATCTCCCTTATGAGAACTGAACAACAGGACGTGTATCAAGCTATAGCTCACTTCTTAAGGGACGCAAATATTACGATATAACCCAGGCAATATATCCAAAATAGAATTATTATACCACCTCACTATCAGAATTATTACAGAATTGTATATTAATAACGTAAACACAATCATCAATAGTTATATCAACTCTGAATTATTGTTACTAATAAAAATTGTATAGAATTATCATGACAAAATAATATTGTATAGAGCTGATATGTCAAAATAATTTTGTAATACAAACTTTGTATATAACTATTATGCCATATAATATTGTAATACAAAATTGTGATCTGGCTGTATGGTCGTCAGACCAAAAGCCATATAAATAAATAAAAAAAAAAAATAAAAAAAAAAATAAAAATTCCAGTAGCCGTAAACTATCGTTGCCTAATCGTCAGCTTGTAAATACTTTTCTAAACAAATGGCTTGTTTCATGAAGCTTATGAACTGAGATCGTCAAGCTACAGTAATGGCGGTGAGCATAACCTCATCTATTGTGAGCGCCATCGCCTTCTTAAAAGCGAAAACAACAGTTACCTACAGCAGTAACAGCAGGGGCGTAGCTACTATGGGGCTAGGCGGTGCAGTGCACCGGGGCCCCTACGCTCAGGGGGCCCCCAAGCATACCTCTGGGGGCCCCAAAGTGCACCTCCGGGGGGCCCGCCCAAAGCGCAGTTCAGAGGCCCACGAGCCTTCATGGCAAACTGGCGACCCCCTTTTTTTTTTTTTTTTTAGCTCATCAGCCGTCTAAGGGCCCCCTTTAGACACAGGGCCCCCAACCATTGCTCAGGGGGGGCCTCTAAGCACAACTCAAGGGCCCCATCCCCATCCTCAGCTCAGGAGGCCCTTACCAGCAACACAAAGCAAAAAAAAGGTTGCCCATCTGGCCTGAGGGCCCAAAATAAATTTTTTGCACCGGGGCCCTTGTTGACCTAGCTACGCCACTGAGTAACCACAGAACCACAGAACTACGGGGAACGTTCATGCAGTTTCTCTATTTAACTGTTAACTGACGAAAGATATCCTGGAAATCAGCGGTGAAGATTTTGATACCCATCCACATCTCTCAGTAGGAAAGGACTTTCTGGTCAAAAGTAAATATTGCGAAGGCGTTAAAATGCTAGTGTACTGGGCCAGATAAGATAATCCCGGCGGCTGGACAGTGACGTTCTGGTTGGGCGTTCGGAAGAACGTTTGTTCGATTTCCGATTCTTATCCTAAAACAGTCCTGAAGAACGCCGATGCGGTTGGTGTATAGAAGGTATCGCTGATTACCATACCGCTATGTTTGCTATCGCCCTGTCCCAATTCTGTTGGTCTGTTCATCAACAAAATGATTAAGAAAATCAGTAATAATCCTTTCACCAAAGTATCGATCATCCCCAGTGCGGATTTTACGCGATCTTTCGTAATCAACTGGACGAAAATTGCAAACGAAATAATAAAAGGCCAGTTGGTACGTACGAAAATATCGCGAATGTTATACGATGAACAGCGAGATTTGTGGTTTGTAGTGGGAATAAAGAAGAACCGGCTCATTTCCAGTAATTGTTTATTTGTCAACTGAAATAGGTACGGAGCAAAACACTTGCAAAGTCCTACAACACAATTAGAAACGATTAATTGTTTCCCTAAGAAACAAGAAATCTTAAAAGCTCCTAAACCAGAAAACACGTATACAAAATTTTTCAGATTTTACAGAACGAACCCATAAGGAAAGATACAGGTCACATTTGATATTGAAAACACATCAGGTCATGAGTTCATAAGTTTTGATCTCAAGAAAGCCGTTTTGTTCCTAAAAATTCATTCTTTGACTCTTTCAGGCTGTTAATGCATTTTTGATCTAAATAGTCCTTAAGAGGTCCAACAATGATCAATCTCAAGAAATAAATCACGCAAAGTATTTTTGTGCGTATATTTTTTTTATTTAAAATCATTGTTTATGCAACTGACCACCTCATGTTTAATTTGCGAGGGGATTCTCTCACTTACTTCAGGATGGATGAATTGTTCCAAAGCTACATAATACATTCTTTTTTGGCGTTTGGAAGTGCAATATTCAACATATCAAACTGTGGTAACTTAGAGATTAACTTTCTGCTGGCTAATGACGATTGTTGATAAAATATTAGACTGTTACACCATAATTTAAAGATTTCTTGTGTTGTTTTACATCATCGGAGAATCATCGCACCCTAACTGAAAACTTAAAACTCAGAGGCAACAGATGAATTCATTAGGGTAGTAAGATCGGATAGACTCAAATAAATTGGTGGAAAAAGTTCTTTGCCCGGAAGTATTGATATAAAAGGGGGAAGAACTGAAAAATTCCTCTTGCGATTAAGACAGAGAAACACTTTTTAGAAACTAAAAGAACGAGTACATTAATTCTGACCCAAGGATTTGTTCTGTAAATCATGTATATCGGTTTCATTATAAATAAAATGAGCCGCATTTTATCGCCCAGTGTATTGATTAATGAGCAAAATAGAATCTCTTACAATTGTGGTAATTGACAGGAATCACCTCACATTCTAGTTAGTGGCTATTAATGAAGAAAACACAAGCTATTATTTAATTTGATTTAATTTAATTGTGATTGGACGCATTCTCCGGTTGCAATATCTCTACACACCCCTTTTCCCCCTTTACTTTGAATTGTTTAGGATTTTTTCTCTCGCAGTGATGTTTTGTTAAAGGTTTGATAAAACATCCAAGTTACTGGTTCATTGTTAATTTTAGAAAATCAGTTTCTTTTCAGATGACCAGATGTATTAGTGGTGTCCTTATAGTTATGACTAGTAAAAATTTTCAGTAATTCTTGAATCATTACAACAATCAAATGTAGTGACAGAATACCAGGAAAACTATTTGCAACACATTGAGCATGTGTTCAGCTGATTATCTTATAGACCGGGATGCATTCACTGGTCGGGTTGGAACTAATTACAAGACCTATTCATATCCCGAGACTGATTTTTTTCCTTATGGTTTTACGTGTTGATGCTATTGTCATTAGAGGCAACCAGTGCATGGAGTGATTTCGGGACACCATGGTAAACCAAAATCTGGATGGCCGGAAGGGGATTCATACCTGCGTCCTACGAAATGCGAGGCCACAGCGTTATTGCTCACCCACCACGCTCGATCAGATAGAGTTCAGTCAGCTGTGTCTTTGTGTCGTTTGTAAGAATGAAAATGGTAAAATGAGAATAACTATCGACGGTTTGCGTATTCTGAGACGACATACACTAGCAAAATCAAGGGTGGGGTTGACTCACAGAAGGTATCACTGTTCACAAAAATACTATTGTCTTCATCATATTTTTTTATTGAGGCTTTATGCCTCAGTAGCCTTCTTGTGATTTTGGCCGCAGCTTCCACTTGGTATAAACCACAATATCATCTTTGGCATCTTTGTTTCATCCATTCGCAAAACATATTTCAATCATTTTTGGCTATATTCGTTTATTTTAGATATGACACTATAAATATCAAGGTGTCTACATGGGTCACCACTGTTTTTATATTATTCTTTTTGCTAAAGACTTTAACTCACGAAAAAAAATTTCATTTTAGGCCTTTATCTTGAACTTGTTTATTTTCTTTTCAGTGTCTGTGCCTCGCTCGCTGGTGTGAATTTCTTTTATCTTCAACTCTTCATTCATTGACTACTAAATCAATTCGCCTTTTCACTGTAAATTATGTACAAAAAAAAGTCAGATGTACTGAGCCAGGTGGTTGAGCGGTTAATGTTCCGGCCTGGTTTTCGCGAAGACGCGGTCAGTGTCCTGAAATCCTCGTTTTCCTAAAATCACTTCAGGCTAACGCCAGGACAGCCTTTCAAAAAGTCCATGACCTTTCAGCATTCTTCTAATGAGACAGATATCAACGAGTCGTGAAGCCTTATTAATAATTCCGCCTCTAATGATCTTGACGTCGAAGAAGTGTAAAGCCGTAAGCAAACAAAAACCTATAATTAATAATAAAAAGTCGTCATATAATGGATTACCAGCTGAGGCTGTCTAACTTTCTTGGTTTTCTGTACATGATGTCTCCAGTTTTAGGGACTAGAGATTCGCCTTACACCTATGGTACACGCAAAGTACATTTTACGACTCTTTTTTTTTCTGCGAATACTTGTTGGCAATATACACCCACTAAACTGCTAACAAATCTCAGTGTCAGGATTTATTCTTCCAATTTATTTGGCCTCAGTCAGCCATAAAGCCCCGTATTATACTAGGCATGAAATAAGAATTGTATATTTCAAGTTGAGCTTCTAACGTTGAGGTTAGAAAATCTAACACATTGTGTAGTTTCATATTTTTGTTTTCTTCGCGATTAATTTCATACAGCATTCATGAATGATTGAATGGGACGCATTGCATCAAAAACCAAATATTTCGAAAGACAGTTAATAGGCAATTGGGACAAGAATTGTCAGTAGATTTATTTGAGGAAATAATACTTTTAGGAGGATGTGGGAAAACTAAACAAAACCTGTATCGGTGTAAGCGATGGGGGACATGGGGTTTGCTTCGTCTTAAATATAATACTGGTACATCGATTCCAAGTTTTATTAGACAAGTTTAGCCTATTTAAATCTCTTAACTCTGATCTCTCTGCCACCTATATTGCGGCAGGTAGAGGGGGAGAGATGGGGGAAGGAACCATGGACCCCTATAGTCTCAAATTCCGAGTAGGTGATACTCTGGGCCTGATCTATACCCTCTAACTTGCAGTTAGACTGGCCTAGCATGTCTCCTCTCCTAGTGATCAGTAGTGTTTGCTCAAGTGGCTTAGGTTGCGGTAAGTATTATTGCTGTAAACGCTGTGTATTATTTCAGGTGTCGATGTAATCTTGTGTAAGTATCTGCTCCATTCTGATTTTTATAGCTTGTTTTTAGTCTAATAAAGTCAGAGTGTTAAACAACAAGAAAGTTACAGGGGTCAGCTAATGAAGCAGATGTATAAATTGAAGTAACTTAAAACATTCAATAAAGCAATATGGTGTTAACCAAAAATGCGGAAGAATTAAGTTGCATGCTGTTTGAAAATAACAACCTAAATCCTTTTATAAGTTGACAATTAATGGAAACAATAAAATCTTGAAAAGAGAGCGTTTGCGTGGTTAAAAGAACGCAGTCAATATTCATATAGAAAGCAAGTCCTTACGTCCCATTACAATGAAAAGCAAATAACAAAAAACACATAGCGTCTGAAGGAATATATTTTTAAACAAATCGTATAAGTAGAATGTTTCATGCAAACTCGAAATAAATCAAATGTTTAATCCTTACTGAGATTTTTTTGCAATCGTTTCTCAAACTGATTTGATATGATCTTCCATTTTTTTCTAAGCTAATTTCTTCATCTCAACACATCCATTAGAACTCACATCCTCAATTATCTGCTGCAGATATTCTAAAGCAATTCCGCATATCTTGTTCTTTCTTTTCTTCCAGTAATTTCTTTTCTCATCAATCACTTCCAGAACACTTTCATATCGTGCTTTACCTATCGCCTTAATTTTCAACGTCCTGTTGGGCCACATTTCAAATGCTTGTCTTGGCCGTACTGGTATTCCTATAGCTCAAGAAACGTCTCTTTAAATGCTGTGCTCCATAAATACAATTTTAGAATGTTCTTTCTGAGTTATAGTTCTTATGCGAAGGTCGTTCCACGAGCTCATGACTGGCCGGGAAAACAAACCTTGCGAAAACAACTTATAACGTTTTTAATTGTCTGTGACATATTGCCGAAAATACATCATCATGCAACGAATTTGTTGCAGGTGCTAAAATGTGGTATTTATATAATCTGAAATGAAGACGAAAGAAATTTGCAACGTGATCATACATTTGTGTAAGCAAATGATCTCACCAAAGGACATTCATGATTATATTGCCGCCATTTACAATACTTATTAAAAAAAAAAAAAAAAAAAAAAAAAATGGGCATAAGGATTTAATATGGAGGAAACAACATCTTTTCAGATAAATAGTACAATCTTGGTGCTACGGCTTCCAGTTGGCTAAAAGAGATGAGATTCTCTTTTCACTTGCTTATGGCTGAGCCATGTCACATGAACTACTTCTGTGCCGGAAAGACGGAATGGGGTATATATAGTACCCATGGCACAGGTTTTAACAATCTTTGAATTGTATTCTTTATTAAGCACGGGACTTGGTTTATCCCATGACCCAAAAAAACTTTTATGAAAAAGCTTTTATGACTAGAGTCTGGCTCTTTTACTGTTAAACAACCTGGTGATAAATGTTTTGGGTTTTTTCGCCTCTGTATTTTTTAAAGCTGGTTGGCCTCTCTGCAACTAGCCAGATATCTTATTTTAATCTATGATCTTGTTCGTATTTGCTGTATGACTGACATTTCGGTTACGTCACTTCATCTTATTTACTATTACTTAAGGATGCCAGCCCACCCCATTAGCCTAGGTCGCTTCAGCGTCACGATTGTGTCTACCTCGAAGTTAACTGGCAAAAGAAATTGTCAGTCAGCATCCCGGACTATGGCAGCAGGGTAGAAGAGACGGTGCTGCACCATTGCTAATAGCCAGATTGTGTCCTGAAGTCCAGAGATGAAACTCAAACCTCTCCGTATATGCGGTGAGGGAATACGAGAATGTTGATGATATTCGTCCTCCGAATAATTAATCTTGATAGCCTCTGGCTGTCCATTGTAGGGTTGACCGGCACTTGGCTCACACACTCCATTCATGCATCTTGATGTAAACAATACAAACAAAGCACTACAGTGAACACCTGCACACGTCCTATAGTAATCCAAACAAATATTAACATGTATGTATACTTCCAAACTGGAGAAACCAACCATTTACACTGATCAGCCAGAACATTATGACACCTACCTAATAGCCGGTATGTCCACCTTTGACACGACGACGCGTCTTGGCATCGAAGCAGTAAGGCCTTGATAGATCGCTGGAGGGAGTTGGCACCACATCTGCACACACAAGTCACTTAATTCCCCTAAATACCGGAGAGGGAGGCGATGAACTCTGGTGCCACGTTTAATCACATTCCAGATGTGTTCGATCGGGTTCAGATCTGGCGAGTTGGGGGGCCAGCACATCAACTGAAACTCGCCACTGTGTTCCTCGAACCACTCCATTACACTCTTGGCCTTTTGATATGGCGCATTAGCTTGTTGAAAAATGCCTCTGACATTGGGAAACATTGTCGTCAAGAAGGGATGTACGTGGTCTGCAACCAGTATATGATACTTATTGGCCGTCATGGTGCCTTGCGCGATCTCCACTGTTCCCATGGATGCCCACGTAAATGTTCCCCAGATTATAATTGAGCCGCCGCCCGCCAGCTTGTCTCCGTCCCGCAGTACAGAATAACAGCGTCTGTTCCCCTCGAAAACGACGGATTCGCACGCTCCCATCGGCATGATGAAGAAGGTATCGAGATTCATCATACCACGCAACGCTCTGCCACTGCGCGAACGTCCGGTGACGATGGTCACTTGCCCGTTTCAGTCGCAGTTGCCGATGTCGAGGTGTTAACATTGGTACATGTATGGGTCGTTGGCTGCAGAGGACCATCATTAGGAGTGTTTGGTGCACTGTGTGTTCGGACAGACTTGTATTCTGCCCAGCATTAAAGTTTGATGTTATTTCCACCACAGTTCGCCGCCTGTCCTGTTTTGCCAGTCTGCTCAGCCTACGACGTCCGACATCTGTAATAAGTGGTCACCCAACCCCTTGACGTTTGGACGCGGTTTTTAGTCTACCTTGGTTTCGCCACTTGTTGAAGACACTTACCACAGCACTCCTCGAACACCCGACAACTCATGCAGTTTCAGAAATGCTCGTGCCTATCCTCCAGGCCATCAGAATCCGCCCTTGGTCAAACTCGATAGATCGCGCGCCTTCCCCATTCTAAACACCGATAGCACGCTCACTGATACTACATGCACCGTGCGTGTGTCTGACTAGGAGTCATTCTTCGTCAAGTGATGCTGCTATCGCCTGGACGGGTTTATATCGATAGTAGGTAGGTAGTCATAATGTTCTGGCTGATAAGTGTAAATTTTCTGAAGTATTGGCATTGAGGAGAAACTATCTCCATGGCTCTACCTTATGCCAGAGTCACTGTCTATCGTGTTCACTTCTGATAAGTGTTAGTGATAACGCCGTTGACGGACCATGATTGAGTAGAGTGTTCATGCTGCGTGACTTTGACAGAGTCAGGGAGCTGTTAAACGGGAGGCAGGTGTTCGGCTCTGAGGCGTTTGTGCAGTTTTTAGCGAGCGTCCAGTCGCTGCCGGGGAAATCCCAGCGAGCTGTTGGCACTAATGAGAGCCTCCTGGACAGGGAAGCCCCGAGGTCAGTGGCAGGCGCTCTGGAGGTCGACTGGGTGCACACGCGAGGACGGTGAGAGCTGGGCGCGGTCAGAGGTCACGCGGTCCACTCTGCACTACTTGTTGGCCTTCCTTCAGCAGCCTCAGGCTCAACATTCCTACCGACGGGAATATGATTTCCGCATCCACAACGGAGCGTGTTTCGCAGCGGATTGCCAAAACATTGGCTGCAACCTAGACCAATCCTTAAGAGGAGTGACTACAAGTCAAGCGACTTTTACTCAAAGACACCACCTTGAACGACACCCCGTGCGCGCTCAGCTTTCTGTCAGTGAGTTCCAACGATTAATTTCCCCGAGGTTAAAACAACCGGGACCGAGCGTGATGGGTGAACGGTTAACGTTCTGGCCTCGCATTCGGGAGGACGCGGGTTCGAATCCTCGTCCGGGCATCCAGATTTGGGTTTTCCATGGTTTCCCCAAATCACTCCAGGCGAATGCCGGGATGATTCCATCAAAAAGGTCATGGCCAAATTCCTTCCCGTTCCTTGTCCCCAGTCCCATTCCGCCTCTAATGGTCTTAGCTGACGACGAGGCGTAAAAAAAAAAAAAAAAAAAAAAAAACAACCGGAGCAATGTATTGACCACACTACTCGGCTACAGTGACGATGTCTTAAAATGCAGTAAACTAACTAACTTAATCCACAACATGAAGGTTGGTTGGATCCTTCAAAAGGAGGTATATATACTAAGTCACTGCCCCACCGGATTTTGTACTGGCGTCTGGAACACGATTTTTAAAAATAAAATACAGTACAGAGTATTAACTCACATAGTCTCTGCCTTACAGTGATTTCTTTAGCTAAGCAAGTTTTAATTCATTTTAAGTAAAGTATTTAGACATGCTTATGTTCAACTTGCCATCTCTGTTGGTTCACGGCCATCGTGATGATGTTCGGTTGCCTATTACAAGATTAGAGGATTCAAGCGCCGATGTTGGGAGTGAATTTCACTACTCGGAACTTAAAATTAGCGTACTAGGAAAGGTGGTGGGGCACTATTCCTAACCGCCAGATTGGATTACAAAGTTCTGATTTGAATCCGGAATCTCTCCACAAAGCGTATGAAGTGACGACTTACGGCGTTGTTGTTGGTGATTCGTCCGTCGGACATGGACGTCAAACATGCCGCCTTTTTGGTGTCTATTGAAAGAGCAGGCCTGCATAGGGCCATTCGATTACGTCCTCTCGATTCCACCATATTTATATACAAAACACAAACGATTCACTGTATTTATTAGTCTTTGCAGTCATTTACACGCATACATAGTCAGACAGATGTAGGAAGGAAAATGTCCGAATCTAACATTGTATAAGTTATTTATTTATTTATTTAAAGGTTTATTTAGCCTGGCAAGATTAGGGCTGTCAAGCCCTCTATTACATCATACCAGGTGTTTACAATAAATAATATACACCTTAAACAAACTAACAGTATACACCACTTATGTAACATATGGCCTAAGTCATGAGTAAAATACTAAAAAAAAATCTTTATAGTATTCGTGTTTAACTAGTTAATAATTTAATGGTATAAACTAATGCAAGTGGAAGTTAAAGAAGTAAACGGTACAAACTTAATACTAGTAGGATGAAGAAACAAGACATAAACTAATAATAGGGAAGGGAGAATAAAGAGGTGGACACTGTATACATCAATATTATTCAAATACAAAAATTAAGTTATACATGGAAGGAGAGATCTTTTAGCTAGTGCTCCAATGAGTAATGCTTTCTCAAAAGAGCTTTAAATGGGCCTCTGATTAGATTAAGCCAGAACACCGTAATTACTCTTTCCTACGATAGGTCTAATGATCTGAATGCATAAAATTTTAGTTAATTATTTGTTAGAAATTTACTATACGAAAGAAAGCAATATAAAAATAATTTCCTTAAGTTTACAACGATTACTGAAATTCAGATTATAATGTGCGTCTAAAGCTTAATAAAATGACACTGGTAACTCTGTCTGATGAGCGGGAATAAGTACTAACCTACTTCGGTAGCTCAGGAGCCTACACGAATAATTATTAAGTTGTCAGTTATGAGCGAAACAGATGTGCATCCAAATGTGGAATATACAGGTAGCAATACCATTTAATTTCTTACGGAATAAAACATAAAATAATCAGAAATTTGAGAAAGATTGGTGACGGATTGTTGTGATATATAAGTGATGTGACTGGAGAAAAAATTAAAAGATGGTCGAAAATGAAATTCACTTCTACGTTTCAACCCATATGGCATAGTCGCACACTGAACCCAACTTCTCCGGAATATCATATCCAAAGGTTAATCCGAAAACACGGAGTAAGCAAGGAACCACAAAGCTATCGCTAATTAAAAGAAAAGAAATATAACTGTGTTTAAATTGAAAAGTGTTAAAATTATTTTTCTCATAGTATTTGAATAAATTTTAACACCATTCTTGATTAATTTTGTTCGCACACAACAGATCCCACATATCGCATGGCCCAACATGGGCCAACGAGATCCTCCACCACCTCTTGACTCTGTATTTCTCCTCCTTCCTAATTCTTCGCTCTGTAACAAGTTTCTACATCCCAGTCAGGGACATCTTCTTGAAACTGTGGTTGTCGCGTTGCAGTTCGTAGACCTCTCCAGGAACAACATTATGATCCCTTAATTTGATGTGCCCGTACCATATGACTCTACGCACGTGCATTCATCGGCTGTATCCTCTTTTAAAACTTGAAAATGTGCGAATTGTTAGGACAGAGGCAATATGCTGGATATGTATTCTAACGAGTATGTTGTTTTACTTACTTCAACCCTGCGAGTAAATGCCGGTCACTAATGAAACGCACATGGAAAACACGTAGGGGCGTAGTTATCAGAGGGCTAGGCGGTGCCATGCACCAGGGCCCCTAGTTCAGGGGGCCCACAAGTCCAGCACAGGTTGCCCACGCTCAGCTCAGGGGGCCCCCTAAAAAGCTCGCCCATCTGGCCTGAAGGCTCAAAATATTTTTTTGCACCGGGGCCCTTGTTAACCTAGCTACGCCACTGGGAACACGGCTGTCCGTCTTGGTAGGAGAATCCAGTTTTTGGCACGCAAGGACGTCTTGTCCACTATCAACGGGACCGGTATGCTCTGTAAATATATGAAGTTTTTTCCCCCGTCAGGCATTCCTTGGAGTCAGGTAACAACGAGCTTGCTGCATGATACGCTCTCTTTTATACACAAAACAAGACTAGCTTGGTTTTAAAATAAATTACCCACTACCCAAACGCGACGGATTTTTCACATTATGATGTCAAACATGTGTTTTTCCTCTATCCAACATATGATTTTAGGCAATAGCCAGAGCAAACATAAACTCCTATATCGTATGTGATGTCTGTTCTTCGTTCCCCTAACATCAAGTATCTCAGTGCGAAAATGATACATTCGCAAGTCTGTTTCATGTACGTACTAGTCAACTCGCATTTTCTCGCGCCTTCGTCCGAACATACTTTGGTGTGCGTAGTAATGCCTATGCCTTTTATTTAGTTTCTAGCAGCAAAACATAAAAGTTTTTAATGTACTATCTTTGTAATCCTTACCGTCAGTTAAATTCCACATTTCGCTACGATTATTACGTGTTAATCTTCGATGTAGTGGTTTGATTATGGTTTTGTGTATATTTTAAAGTACTGTATTTTAGAAATCTGAAGAAATAAATAAACAAAGTTACTTAGTGAAAAAACAATATTAACAGTATCGAAAGGGTTGAGTTTTTATCTTCATTGTAACATTACCTTGGTGTATATCTCTTAAAGGAGTTTTCATCTAAGTTGCAGTTTGATCTGTGGCGCCTATCTGTTTTCGGTAATAACAAATCATCCATACTTACTCCGTTCACAGGTCACGAAGTCATAAGATACACAGATTTTAACCCTTTACCATAAGCTTTCGAATCGTAAAACGTTTGTAGTACTTTTTGCATCCAAGATGATGAAAAAGTTATAGCTTAAATTTATCTTCGAGTAAAAGAAAGAGACTGAGAAGTTCAATGTTACTGCTTGATGTACTTTAGCGATTATTAACCACGTCAGTCGCTGAGGAGAGTAAGCGTAATACAATATAACGCATTATTATTAAATTTATTACTAAAGGAAATCCTATGAAACTTGTGAAGGATTTGAAGGACAACTTGGTGAAAAATTATTTTCGCCATTACTGTATATAATAGGAATAAAACTTTCAAAGATATCTCATAACATGGACAGCCCTTCTACCCTAAAGGGAAATACGACGACAGTGAAATGAAAAGTTCCACTTTCTTGGCTTACTTCGTTGGGCACCATGATGGCGTCCGGCGTCTGACGCTAGGTTAATTGGTTCGAACCCCGTGGTGGAACTAATTTTCATAATACAGTATTGGATGGCAGAGTATGAGAAGTAGTGCTTCACGCTTCCTGACAGTGTACCAAAGTCCTCGCATTACGCATGGAGTGAGGGATATAATATACTGTTAAAGGTGTTAGTCCATCGGATAGAGACGTATAACTCAGCATCCCCTATGGTGTCTTTCGGAAAGAATTGGCTTGACTGGATGGAACAAGTTTTATTCTTTTTTTTCACATAGACGTACTACACAGGAAAATTCTACACATAAACAACAACGTGGAAACACACGATCGAAAGAGACTTGCGATCATTCCTCGGTAACTCCTCTTTCGGGTTGTAGACCACTTGTGATCAATAGATCAATAGATCAATAGTGGGGAAGGATTTTTACAAAATAGCAGAGCGTGACATGAACAAATAATCGACCCTATTTTTACATTAGCTTCGATTCATACCTTACAGAATGCGTTTTTTATTTTTAAAGTAATTAATATGTAAGATTATGCATGTTAAAATTGAAAAGACCAAAAATGTATACGTGGATCACTACATGTCAATAATCAAGTTAAAACCCATTCCTGAAAACAGATCGTACGCTTCCACTCTGATAAATTCAGGTAAAAAAATCAAGGAGTTTCAGACCCTGATAGTGCGACTCGATAGACCGGGAGGTGCTATTAAACATACTTAACAAACATGTAGTTGACTTAAAAATACTGGCTATAATTAGATCCACCCTGATAAACACAAAATCGAAAATTAAGTTTTTAGGATGTGTGAGTGGAGACTTTCCTGAAGTACTGATTCAGTGTAAATTTCATGAGTGTTCAGCCGGATAGCGTCATAAAAACACAACGTTTCCACAGCTGGATCTGCTGTCTTCATCAGGTGAAGAAAGCTTCAGGGAATATAAGCTATAAGTCACCGCCTAGACTGGCTTAGTAGAAGTCCGTTACTTCTACTAATCCAGTCCTAGGCGGTGACTTATAGCTTACATCACCTGAAGATTTTCGCACCTGATGAAGACAGCAGAGCCAGCCAGCTATCGAAACGCTGTGTTTTTATGACGCTATTTGGCTGAACACTCATGAAGCTTACATAGAAGTTTTTAGGATGTTTCTCCGCTCTTTTGAAGTCGCAACTGGTGTCAGGCAAGGTGACGGTCTCTCTCCTCTACTTTTCAACTGCATTCTTCAAAAGATCACTCGAACCTGGCGAGTGAAGTTAGAGAAAACTAACTACATTCCATTGAGAATGGTAACTAAATATAAATGGATCACAATAGACGGTATATCTTTTACCGACGACATCGCTACCCTATCAAATGACTTAAGAACTGCTAGCATCAAAATTGATTAGGGACCGTGCACAAACTACGTGGCTCGGTCCAGGAGAGGAGGGGTTGGTTGGAGGGCTACGCTGGGCTACGTGGGGGGGGGGGGGGCTCCGAGCCAGGCCACGTAGCTTTCCTTTCATAACATGTTTCACACTTAAAATGAGGAACAGAACACACAACAGTATGTGAATATTTATTTCCCACAGTTAATTATCTTCGGACAATAGTCTGACAAGAGAAAACAGTACAAAATGACTCATGCAATCAAAAGGGAAAAAGGCTACGTGCTACGTGGGGGGAGGGGTAGAGGCAAAAGCCGCGTAGGGCTACGTGTGGGGGGGGGGGGGGGTTCACAGGAAGCCAAAATGGAGCTACTTGGTTTATGCACGCTCCCTTATCTCAAGGAAATCGCCGATCAAACCGGTGTACAAGTATCCTTTAAAAGCTGGAGTAATGACTAACATCAAAGATGCTCCATCAAAACTTCAAACCAAATGGAGTGGAAAAATGTAAGTACCTTGATTACATCATCATGAAAAATGGATTGGACAAAGAAGTTATTCGGGAAAGGATACACATACTGCAAATAACCTACCAAATTTCGCGAGAGATCTACAGCAAAAAATGTCTTTCACAAAATACTAAAATACGTCATTATGAAATAGTTCTGAAACCAGTAGTTTTGTTATCAGCGGAAACATTGTTCCTGAATGTTGTTAAAGGACTCCTGGGACAATTGAAAAAAAAAAATCGAAAAATAATTAGAGTAATTCTGTGTTTCAACTTCAAGATCCGTCTAAACAGATTCAACAAAGAAATCTAAAGCAAAATAAAGACAATCACTGAAACCACCCGCAAAAGACGGGCTCGATACTATGGTGACCTCAAAAGAATGGAAGAAAACAGACTTACTGAAACTTTAATTTATTTGACTCAAAACCCAAAACTTTAATGCCCTGGTTTCTAAATATCAAAGAAGACTTTCATTTGTTGGGATTAAAACCCGGTTTTTGATAGAGATCATCCTCGGAAGAAGTTACTGACACATGGGACAAACAGAGACGAACAACCCAAAACAAGACGCGGTACCCCTTGGACAGAAGATCGCACACAGGCCCACTCAAAACAGATGAAGGATTTCTGGGCTCAAAAGAAAATGAAACTCGCCTAGTTAATAAGTTGATGTAACTAGAACATATATAGAGTTTGATGACAAATCGCTTTTGTGAGGAGAACATCAGTTCCTAGCCATTTTGCACATGAAAATAATTTTGTGTTGAATCAGTTGGAGGGTTTTAAGAAATTATTTTTGGTTACAAAGAGCGTACTTTGTGTCGCATTCGATCTTTCTGTCACTGAACCAGCATTACGCAATGAAATATTAAACGGTAGATTAATACAAGGTGGACACGGTATATTGTGAAGGACATACCGATCAAACGACGTAGATTTATAGCACGTGGCACAGAAAACAAAACTAAAACCTGAGGCCAACTGACCGTTAATGATGGGTTTTATTACTTGTCCTTATTTACGTATCATTCCGCAGATGAACACTTTACAACCGCCGATTACAAAGTAGTTATACCAGACCTATAATCCACGCGTATGGTCGGAGCATGGCAGCAATATCCTTTTTTCCCCTTGGGGATTTACGCTTCTCCGGCGACATGATCATTAAGCTGACTGAAATATCGTCATAAAAACACCTCTGCGGCAAGCAGGTAGCTATTAAACCTCTTCCCGATGTCATTCTTCAGATCGTCAGCCAAGAAATAATCATAGTTTGCTGCCGTTCCGGGTGTTTCATTCGCATATACTGTAAGTGTTCAATTTTTGAGATGGCGTACGACATTGATGAACAAACAAATTAATAGGTTTACTTAATTACATTCTTCCTCTGATCCTCTTGAAGACTACCAAGCGCTCTATACCCAGTTAAGGCACTAGTGTAGTATATTGAGATACTTTAACTATAATATGTTCTAACTTTCGTTCGGGATAATTTTTCTCAAGCTGCAGCTATGTAATGTAATCCCACCCAACGAAGCAGAGCTCAAGGTTGGGCAAAGTCACTTCCCGTGGGAAGCGGTCCCCTACCAGGGTAACTACGAAAGCCCTTAGCCAGGGATTTTAGACGAATAGGATGAAGTCACCTGACTTCTCCCCACCACGTTTCCACTCTGGAGAGCGCAGTCTAGAACGGCCTCCGGGGCAGTCGTTTCGCCGATTCAAAGGATGGACCACGTCGCCATACGGCATGCAGATTTTATTAGGTAATGGCTAATGCAATTTACACCCTCTGACTGGCTGAGAAAGAATATCCCGAGTGACAGGATTTTATTAGTAGCAGATGCCTTTTATGAGAGCTAGTTTATGCAGTATATTTCAAGTGTATTTTTATGTGCCTATTTTAATTGAAGTTATTAAAGTCACTCAATTCTTTCAACTACATGTTTTCATTTGTATCGCTGATTCCTGCTCATTACTAGCTATAAGTGTGGGCAGAACGTAGTCACTCTGATCTTATGGCCACATATCTTCGAAAGCTAATCGAGGAGTGGTTGATCAGAGGCGAATCCAAACTTTGGCCGTGGTGACTAGCCGCTCAGTTACTACAGCCGCATAAAATGGTGGCAGATTCTGGGGTAGATTACGTAAAATCAGTGATCGATGATAGCAGAAATATTGGGAAAGTATTTTCCTATTAGTACGGCAAAGGGACAAATATTCTCTTTCGCTGTAAAAACCATTTCTTATGTGTAGCAGCCGCAGAGGGTAAATGCAAAGCCAGAAACAGTACGAAGAAGTCAGTATAGCAAAGTAATTTTCGACGCTACAAGGAGCGCGAGTTGGAACCGAAACCGGATACTGCAAGCAGATAAGAAGATACCAGACGGAGTTCGCGATCCGCCGGAGAGAGGGCAGCACTGACCGAGTCCCAGCAGCCAGCGCGAGAGCAGTGGAGGGGGTGACATCGCCAGCAGCCAATAGGACGACGACGCCACCACAACACGAGCGGTCGGCGCCAGAATTCAAGTCTCGCAGTCTCAACCCAGCAGAACAGTGAGTAATACGCAGTGCGCAGTGTTTCACGATGAATACCGCAACGAGTGAAGTAGGTGTTGAAGAGAGCAGTGCGGGAAAGCTCTCAGTTTCGGAAGCATTAAAGTTGATTCCAAATTCGTTTAGCGGAGATAAAGAAGAACTGCAGCCTTTCATTGAAAATGTTTCAACTGCATTTAATTTAATTGCTAAGCAAGATCATGATGTTCTCCTTCATTTTGTAAAGTCAAAGATCACTGGCCAGGCCAGGGGGAAATTGCTCGTCCGAGCTTTACCAAAACATGGGATTCTGTAAAAGATATCTTGATTGAAAACTATGGGGAGAGGCGTTCATTAGATCACTATGCTTGTAACCTTT
>CM061919.1:161035610-161135269 GCA_031002005.1 Vandiemenella viatica | reverse complement strand
ACAATGGGAACAAATATGTGTTGACATTTCAGACGAATTGACCAAATTTATAACTGCAATTCCGATAGCCAACAAGATTCTGATACAGTGGCTCGAGCATTAGTACTTAGAAGTAATTCTACGCTAGACGGCGTGCCGTCCATTTTACTTAGTGATAACGGATCGTGTGTTTTTAATCAGTGAAACAATGCAAGAAAGTATGTAAATTACTAAGATAAACAAAATCCAGACGTTGGCGTATCGGCCGCAATCAAATTTTGTGGAACGCGCCCACCGTAGTCCTTTCAGAGTACTTGAGGCATTATATTGACAAGAATCAAAAGCACATGGGATGATTGGTTACCTTATTTTGTATTTGTGTATAACACTAGTGTTCACAGTGCAACAGGGTACACGCCACACGAGCTAATGTTCGGTAGAATACCAAATATACCAGGGGTATTACAAAGTGATCCAAAGGAAGGTTCACTATTCATATGATGAGTACGCAGATGAGTTAAAAGCTATCCTACAGACACTACACAAGCAGGCTAGAGAGATCAATCAGGGACTGAAAGAGAAAAACAAAGAATATTACGATAAGACACAAAATCCACGAGAATTTGAAATTGGGAGCAAAGTTTTGCTAAAAGATGAATCTGTTCGCAGAGGTAGGTCTTCAGAAGCTTGACAGTGGTTTATAGAGGACCTTTTGTTGTGATTGGAAAACGAGGCGTCAGTGTAACTATTCAACTGGGAAAATATAAAGACTCACAGTTCATGCCAATAGATTAAAGCCATATCATTGAATAAATTACGAAATAATTCAGTCAGTAGTGAGAACACACCTTAAAAATGCAATAAAGTAAGTTAAAGTACATTTAAAATGGATAGGAAACAGAAAAATCCGCATTAGAAACACATAAACGCAAGGACGTGGTCGCTTGTTTGTAAACACCGCACCACGTGGAGTCACGGCGTGGCCGAGCACGTGGTCACCCACGCACTCCTGATAAACTGCTACTCCAAGATGGCTGACCACCAGTTATCTCGCTAGGCCGGTAGCAAGGCCACTCGCACTCGCCCCGCACTGATAGCGCGGCGAGGCGAGCCCACCTGATAGCAAGGTCTTTAAACGCACCCACACACGGCAGGCATTTAACTCGCAGCGAAGAACAGTCGATTGTGATATTACGACGTACACTTTTGCATTTATAATTCAAGTTACGCACTTTCTTTTACAGATTGCAACAGTACACTTAACTAAACGTTTTATTTTGCTTTCAGATGAAACTGCTGTACGGTCTTCTGTTATTAATTCACGTCAGCTTAGCAACACAAGATTTCATGATCGAAAAGTTCAGTTCCAAGGGTTATACTTTTGTTCACATAACCGGTACACGGATTTACATCATTGTTGAGAATTGTTACAAACGTGAATTTAAATAAATTCGATGATGCTTGTGAAAACGTAGAAAATTATTCATTTCGATCTTTCGCCTTTGGAAAACACAATTTAATTGGGCAGATTAAGAAACATTACTCACGTAAACATTTTGTTTTCGGGGATGACAGCAATGCCATATTAGGCATAAGTAAATTCAAATCACATTGATTACTCCATTAGAAGTTTATCCGTATATTTGAGTACAAGTTAATAACAATAGCTGATATAACTATCGTAAACGCTCAGTATGGAATTCTACAACCCCTTATCATTAATCCATCCAAAGTTGTCAGTTACCTAACGTTAATAAGAGATGATATTAAAGACAAACGATTCCCAGTTCCACTTTCCGAGGAAAACGGTTATCTCCTATTAAAAATGATCAGCTTGGACGTCTTCTTATCGCAAAATATTTTGACGTATGTTCTCAACATTCCTCTTTCGAACAACAATCAATTTAATATTTACAGAATTCTCCCATTGCCTATAGCCATTGGTAATAATTATAATTATTTGTTCATCTTGCCAGAAAAAGATACTTTAATTATTGATGAGTCTCGCAGATTGTATGCTAAAGTAACTCATGATGAGCTCCAGTGTAAACAGTTAACATCTGATCTTAGTATTTGTAAACAAACTTTGTATTGTCTGCCTCCTTTGACAATGCTCCGTGTGAGGTAAAATTGTTACATCCAGTAAGATCAATCCCAAGTGATTGTACCAGAAAAATAGTCTCTTTAAATGAAAGTCTGTTTACTAAATTAAACAACAACGAATGGTTGTTTGTTGCACCTAAAGACGAAGGTATGACTATATTATGTGGTGAAAATCAGCCCACGGATATCATTTTCAAAGGAACAGGCAAATTAAAATTCTTGCAAAAATGTCGAGGTTATGGAGCGAACATTTTGATTGAATCACAGCAAACGATAAGAACGAATGTTACCAGTCCAGATATTATACCTGATTTGAATCTAGAAGTCGATTGTTGTATCATAAACAAAGAGAAACGTAATATTTCAGAATTAAAATTGAATTTACCTATGGAAAACATTGTTAAGAATCTTGATGATTTGAAGATTGCAGGACTAAAAATCGAACAACTCCAAGATGAAATTGAAGAACAAGAGAGAAACGCTTTTACAAATTATTCATTGTCTCAGTATTCGATCTTATCGTATGTCTGTGTAGTTCTTATTTTTTGCATCATCACATTTTGCCTATGTAAAACATTGTAGCTGTCTAAGGAATTGTTTTAAGTATTTTTGGCGTAATACTGCAGGTGAATGTTGTAATCAGATTTGTGTGAAAACCACTATTGTAAACCACTCTAATGGTACTGAACTATCTCGTATAAGAGGAAGAAGACCTATTCACGTTAACCGAGACATTAACAATGAACTCAATGATGAGGATATTGTAGTATTTGAGAGACCTCATTCTGCTATTGGACACAGACGATCTTTTGATCCAGATCATGATGAAGTATCTGTAATCTCTCGCCATGATCGGAGATAAAAGAAATTTTGATAAATTTATGTATATATTATTTCAATTATGATTTATTTTGAAAAAAATTTATATGTATAATGTGCTTAAGTAGAATTAAGGTTGAATGCAATGTAGCAGTTAGAAAATGATAAAGATTACAGCAAGTAGAAGTAGAAATGTGCAAACAATTGATCAACTCCATCAGAGTAGTCAATTCAAGACAAATTATGTAATCAACAATTCATGTAGTAGTTTTAGAAAATGTTATCCTAGAAGCTGAACATAATAACCAATAGAAGATAGTGTTAAGTCAGATATCTAATCATTTCAAGGCACTTCTATTTAATCAACATTTATTGTGTATTTTGTTTAAGCATTTGAGTCCAGATTTAGCAGACTACCAGGTAAGAGTCTCACCTAGGCTAAAGCCCTGGGTTCGACTCTTCCCCAAGGGGGGAAGTGTAGTATATTGAGATACTTTAACTATAATATGTTCTAACTTTCGTTCGGGATAATTTTTCTCAAGCTGCAGCCTATGTAATGTAATCCCACCCAACGAAGCAGAGCTCAAGGTTGGGCAAAGTCACTTCCCGTGGGAAGCGGTCCCCCTACCAGGGTAACTACGAAAGCCCTTAGCCAGGGATTTTAGACGAATAGGATGAAGTCACCTGACTTCTCCCCACCACGTTTCCACTCTGGAGAGCGCAGTCTAGAACGGCCTCCGGGGCAGTCGTTTCGCCGATTCAAAGGATGGACCACGTCGCCATACGGCATGCAGATTTTATTAGGTAATGGCTAATGCAATTTACACCCTCTGACTGGCTGAGAAAGAATATCCCGAGTGACAGGATTTTATTAGTAGCAGATGCCTTTTATGAGAGCTAGTTTATGCAGTATATTTCAAGTGTATTTTTATGTGCCTATTTTAATTGAAGTTATTAAAGTCACTCAATTCTTTCAACTACATGTTTTCATTTGTATCGCTGATTCCTGCTCATTACTAGCTATAAGTGTGGGCAGAACGTAGTCACTCTGATCTTATGGCCACATATCTTCGAAAGCTAATCGAGGAGTGGTTGATCAGAGGCGAATCCAAACTTTGGCCGTGGTGACTAGCCGCTCAGTTACTACACTAGAAGAAAAAATGATTTTCATAAGGATTATAAGTCGTCGTCATTTTTGTATTTATTCAAGGATACATATCTTCAATAAGCTCCCCACCCATCTGAAATGTCTGGCAGAGGATAAGATTAAATTCAGTAAAAAATTAAAATAAATTTAAATTGACAACTTCTTTTGCTCTATAGAATAATTTATTTCTAAGGTATCTACCAAATAATTGCCAGTAGCTTGTGTAAGTTGATGTAGTTAATGTTCATAGTTTTCTGCGACAGCGCATCTTCTGGTGTATACATCTATTTCATTATGAAATTATATACCTATAAAGTGACAACTTTTCACACCCAGAGCAAGTCTCTTATACTGGGATCTATAGAAAATGAAAGTATTATATTGTATAAATAATAATCTGGGCTGAGAGAAATGAGTTCTTCCACAAACCGATGAATTCCTGTATAACAGTTTTTTGGGTATTCTTTCGTTTCGTGCAGCCTGCATTTTGAGGCAGAATTAAGTGACTATCTTAAAATTTGCCTAACTGGTTACGTTCATGGTGGCCTCCATTAATGTGTTCGAGGCTTAACTTCCAAAGAGCAATTCAATGAGTCGCAACTCAAATGCCTATTGCTGTTTGTTTACACGTTCTTCCACCACAGCCAACATTTAGTCACGTAGAAAGACACCTACCTCTCAATTTAATTTTCTGTGATATTCACTTAAAGCAAAGTCGCAAATGTCACAGACGTGGCAGTGTTTTGTGTATTTTTCAGATAATCACCATAGAACTTCATAATATTTATAATAGCGTTGTACTCTATAATCCCAAGAGAATATTCCTATTAAGACAGATAACTCAAATAGTTCAATGTGCCAAGTTATAAGAGTTTTATAAAAGAGCACCAGATTTTTATAGTCTGTAATTAAGTGAACTGATACGACTTTTATTTTACATCACCTAAGCTGGTATTGATCACAGAGACCCGGAATTAAAGGAATATGTTTAAAGCAAGTGTTTGTTAATAAAGGCTTCATGTAATGAAATTATTTAACCTTCACGTTTATAAATTTATTTATTAGATAATATGTGTACAATAAAAAAATTAACAAAATACAAAGAAAAGTATGAAGTCTTTTTGTAAAATACCATCACTTCACAAGTAGCACGATGATCAACTATAAAATCTAATTTCCATATTTGTGCGCATACATCACTGTTAAAAATGCGAGTCCAGTATCTTTGACTTATGGTAGTTTAATTTCTAATGAATAACACCTAATTTCATGTAATATAAATATAACACTTTTTTTTTAAAATAAAAAAAACACAGTTTTGCTATCAGCAGGAAAAAAATCAAAGAAAAATACGATAGATTTATTTCCTACTGATAGCAGAGATAAGGTTAATAAAAGATAATCAAAAGTATTAAATGGAAATTCCTTGAAATTAAAAAAGTACTGAATGATTGGTATTACCAATGATAATGAAATAAATACTTGCCATTATTCTATTTAATTATAATCGGAACCGATTTTTGGTATTACTCAAAATTAATCTGATTCATATGCGATCACCTTACGATCTGAGGCTGGTAGATGAGATGGTGTCCAATCTTTCTACATGCAGGATTCCAGTTAATACATCCCAAGGCAGCGTTCCTATTCCCTCCGTCCACTGTATAAAGTAATGAAATACATCAAAATATTATTATAATTTTAACAGAGTAATTTCTAACAATTAAAAGTAAAGTTTTTCGATGTTACTATCATGTGGTATCATATTTTTGGCTTCGCTATATATTGTAATGATCTAATAGTCCTCTTAAGACAACATGTGTCGGTGACTGCGAATATAAATCATTATATAATACAGTTAGAAAACGTTCCAGAAAATGGAGAGACTTGTTGTTTCCCTCAGTTAAATGGACCAACGATTTATTTTATTTGATTTAACTACAGAAATGCCACACTTTATACGTTGCGGCTTGAAATTCTTAATATTTAATAGCTAGCGAACACTTTAACTTCCAAAGTGAATAGCAATAATATTTGTTCATTTTCCATGCTATATTGTACACTACGGTAATTTCCAAGTTATCTTATCCACAATAATAATGTCACTGTTATTTTTATTCCATATTTTTTTTTTTACGCCGTACCAGATAGATATATGTAGAAGGGTTACTTTGTCTAATCCTACATGCAGCTAAAGAATAATTTCTCTGCAGTATATATGAGTAGTAGCAGCATACAAACTTCAACAGCTTTGGGGTAAACAGATGACAAATACGCGCTCCTCCACCTTGCCTCGATTTAGTGTTACTTTCCTGATGAGCTAATCGACATTCAAAATACGTCATCGCCAACTCAGATTATATCAACATAGCTTTTTGTAATTCGAAGTTCGGAATTTCAAAATTAAGAGTGATGTGAAAACAGTCCACTTTGAAACGACTAGTGCTCAAAGGCTTGAAACCTTTCCTTATTTATATTTTCTGCATGTGACTGATGTTAATCAATTAATTTATTTATGATGTAATAATTAATATTATCAAATTTGATATGATGGGATAATTGTTCTGGGAATATCACAAGGAAAAAAGCTCATTTAATATAATTTACGAACAATAGCTTAGAGTTTTACTAATTTTCACCAGAACAAACGACCGTTTATTGACATTAAATAAAAATTAATTCTTGGCCAGTCATGGATTAATCAGTGTCGGTAGAGCATGAAGAGTTACTTTGGGTACTTTTGGCATCATTAACAACCAAAAGGTGTGTGACATTACCGTCGTTTGTAGTGAACAGGGAATATTTTTCGGCGTATATTACCACATGATGGTTGTCAGCTGGGACAGGCAACGGGATGTTTTGTCAGTGCTGCCAGCCACTTGGCTTTGAATATCCGCAGATGACCGCTAAAATTTCTGAAGTTTGGGTACAAAAATCTGGAGACTCGCTAACTGAAAGACTGAAACAATAATTATTGAAGAGAGAGTCAAAATTAAAAATACTTTTTAGTTCCAGGTCTTTAAAATTCCAAATACAAAATAATATTCTGCATTTAAATGTGAAAACTATATCTGAAAATGGTGTCACTTTCATCACTACTCTTATTTTTTTTAATGGACCATACATTTTCTTTGTTGACATTAAATTTAGTGTATGTTCTGTAACAGGAAATGTTAAAAAGCCGTTCCAACGAGCGTGTCACCGTGCATAGAGAGTGCGCCGATAGTTCGCGAGGTATCCTTTTTGACTCGATAATTAAAGAAATCCTGGTCGGTCTTACCACTCCTTCCAGGTTCTTTGCAATCTATTCAGTATTTGATAGTACGCTTTGGACGATAAATGTGTGGCCCCAGAATATCGTCACACACGTTTTTTGGCCATCACCTCGCAGATTAAATTTAATTATATAATTGTCTATGAAATCAAATTATCTATTGTTTTATAACAACTACTATTCATTAACACTTAGAATCAACTCAATTAATTTCACTTCTCGCATTCATGAAGTCAAATACAAACCAACGCGCTTTAAAACATTCATTAATCTCACCACCATTATTCTGATATTAATATACATCTCTTTGGCTAAAACAATACAATTGCAACCTACCAACTTCACATAACAAAAAAATATTATGAACACCTAAATTTACCCATATTTACACATACTACTGCACTGTACGGCCTTGTATTAAAAAAAATACATTGCCTAAAAACGAAGTTGTATAATTATTACTATTATTATTATTTCAATGTCTGATGAAGTGGGACCTCACAAGTTCTGTATTACAGTCTTTTAAGATCACAAAATGTATAATCAAACAAAATATCAGCTTTATATCATTTCAATCGTTGGTTCCACGAGCGGTTGCAAGGAAACGATTCACAATTATTGAGAATTTTGTAATGCATTTAACTCTATAGGCTCAAAGATTAACAAAACACACATATAATGAAAAATAACAAATTATAAAATGTAGCAAAAATCCGTAGATATATTAACAAAATCCGAAATTCCTAACATCTTATAAAAATCCGTAGATATACGGATAAATCCGCAGAATTGGCAGCACTGTGTTACGTCGTTGCAGCAAGGACCCATTGTCAATGCTTCGTCACGGCCAGCACCCCTGCAAATGCGAAGGCGGCAACCGGCGACAGCTGACGTTGGCGTAACGGGGAAGAAACAAGCTTGCCGTGTCAACAGCCGAGCCCAGAATCCCCCTTGTTGCGTCGTCTTTCCACTTCCGTCGCCACGAATTTTCCTGTTCACAGAGAAGCGATTAACCGACCAATGAAGGAATCGCTTAAGCGTCAACTCGTATGCGATGTGCCATGGAAATAGCCATGGGGCCAGCAAGTCGCCCAGCTCTGTCCCTGATAGAACATGTGTGGGACCAGCTCGGATCTCAACCCGACCCATTGCTAGTACCAGGACCAGTTACTACAGTTCTGTGCCAGTTTATCTCAGCAGATGCTATAACGGCTAAATGACGCGCTTCCCAACAGAACCTGTGCATGTACCCAGCCAAAGGGAGTGCAATGTCTTACTAATAAGTGAGCTTATACTGCCAAGTTCTTTGTATATTTGACTCGATTTGGTAATCACTGAAATAACATCACATACCCCTTCAGCCCGTGAAGTTTCATTTCGTTTCCTCCTCCCCATCTGAATTCTTCACTTTTTGTCAGGCTGTATACTAATCATCTACCGATTAACATATTTTTACTTTCCCAACTTGATATTTCTTGCCCATCGGTATTGTCAGGGTACATTGTTTATGAATTAGAAAATAACATCACAGTAGCACAAGTTTTTTTTTTTTTTTTGCTGTCATTAGTCTCTCGACTGGTTTGATGCAATCCTCTATACCTTCCTATCTTGTGCTAACCTTTTCATCTCAACATAACCCTTATAACCCACGTCCTAAATTATCTGCTTCATATATCCTAATCTCTGTCTTCCTCTGCAGTTCTTACCTTTGACTGTTCCCTCCACTAACAAGTTAAACAATTCTACATGACTCAAAATATGACCTACCATCCTGTCTCTTCTTTCTGTAAGATTCTTCCACAAACTTCTTTCCTCACCATCATTTCTAAAATCCGTCTACTTCATTTTCAGCATCCTTCTGTAGCACCACATTTCAAATGCTTCAATTTTCCTTCTTTCTGGTGTTCCTAAAATCCTGCTTCCCTGCCACAAACTGCTGCGCTCCACACATAGAGTTTTAAAAAGTTCTTTCTTAGTTCTGGATTAATATTTGAATCTAAAATACTTCTCTTTTTCATGAAGGCTCGTTTTGCTAGTGCTATTCTGCTTCGGACATCGTTTGTAATTTTACTTCCTAAGTAGCAAAATTTACTAACTTCTTCACTCGCAAAAGATCACATTTTTATATTTAATCTACTATTATTGATATCATTTCTGCTACATTTCGTCACTTTGGTCTTGCTTTGTTTATATTTAGTCCAATATTTTGTTCATGACAGTCAGTAACTTGTCAATGCCTCAGTCCCAGCAGAATGGCACTCCCTGTTTGACAATCAACAGGCCCTAAAGGGACTCGACCTTCCCCGCAAATCTGGGCTGCTCTCAACAGACATAGGTCTGGCCATGGCAGATATGCTTTATCTCTTTACACATGGTGAATGAGAGATTCACCAAATTGCGACTGTGATGAGGAAGAGCAAACCATCCGTCACGTGACCTTCGATTGCCCAATCCGAGCCTTCAGGGGATCACCGAATGACTTATTATATGTATTTTGATTGAAGCTTTACATTAGCTGCACTATGACGATTTTGATTTTCAACAATAATTTAATGTTACATTTTATTAGTGTGAAACAATTGTATGTGTTGTATTATTGATTATGTGCTTTGGCCATAAGATAAATGAATAAATAACTTGTCAATATCCTCAGCCTGTTCTGCTAACAATACAATGTTATCAGCAAATCGTAGCATACTGATTTTTTCTCCTTGAACACACATTCAAATCTTTCTTTCATGTCCTTTATTGCTTCTTCTATATACAAGTTGAATAGTAATGGGGATAGACTACAACCTCGTCTCACATCCTTTTCAACTGATTCTGTACTTAAGAGCACAAGTAAGCAAATGCAAATGTGTGTTCAAAATAATCCCATTAAATTTTGTATTTTATTTTCTAAGTTAAAGATATTCATTTCGTATCAGATATAGATATTCTTGTTGATGACAGTTAATTATTTTTTTTTCACCTAAATGTCGGATTTCAGTTTTTAATGCCCGCGTCTTTTACACGAGGTAGTTAACCGCAGCGAGCTGGTTGTTAGAGTGGTTGCCGAGCAACGAGTCACGGCGGCAGAGCATGTGAGTGTTCTGCCATGAAACCAGCTAGCGGTGAGGCTTTCTGGCGGAGTCGCTGCACCTGCTGCCGCTGCCGCAGCCCTCGGTGGCAGCCCCGCGGTAGAGAGGAACTGAGCTACCTGTCTCCCGACAGCCGCTGCCTGGTGCTCCAGCACCTGCCCTCCGGAGCCGTCAACTGCTACACCAGTCGGCCGCACATCATCTACTCCACCGGCGACAGCTGGAAACACCCCTACTACTAGTGAGTGCCCCGGCACGCAGTCAAATTTTGAGTCGAGATCGGTTATTTTTTGCTAAAGGTTGATTATGATTATATGGTGGGGAAGGAATTCATTGTTGAAGACTTGAAATATAAATACCTTGGCATAGCTTTTAATAATAAACTCTACTGACACACTGGACAGGTGGTAGGAAAAAGTTTAAAAATTCTTCACTTAGAGTGAAGAAGAGATTTTTAATTTAATTTAATTGCAATGGAGCACACGCACCGGTGGCAATTTTCCTACGCACCCATCGTACCCCTTTCTTGCACCCACCTACATTTGCCCTTTAAAAATTTTAAATTTAAATTCTTTCAACGTTTTCAGTAATTTATTCATCATTTACCTTGATAACTTATTCCGGGAACTGCACCACTTTGGTAAACTTCCAGAAACTGGTACTAACCTGTTGAAATTTACATCAGGCGCTTCGTCAACATGTACTCTTCATGTTTTGTGATCATACATTGCAGAAAAGTTGCCAGGAATTTAATTAAAAATGCCGAAATATGAATGGCTGAGCAACTGCTAAATGCTATCAGCACTGCTAAAATAACACAAAAATTATCGGTACAGGGATCATTTCAACGTAGTATCGTTTTGTCACAGAAATCGTGGTTGGATTGAAATACGGCTTGGACCAAGTGAAAAAGAATTACGAAATTTTTGCTATGCGGCATCCAACGCGCAAATGGCGTATTTGTTTACAATGTAAACAATCGATTATCTCTGGTTGCTCGATGCTATGTAAGATGGCGGGCATAACCGTATAAATATTGCCTGTTTGTAAATTTTTTGCGACTTTTTAAAACTGAGTAGAGCTGAAAAGGCATGAAGACATTACAATAAAGGATTAAATCAACATTTTAGGAGATTGTCACTGATTTTTCAACGCTAGTGGCATCTAACGGCTTTGTGTCGCTTTCATATTTCGGCATTTTTAATTAAATTCCTGGCAACTTTTCCGAAATGTATGATCGCAAAACGTGAAGAGGACATGTTGACGAAGCGACTGTTATAAATTTCAACAGGTTAATTACCTGTTTCTGGAAGTTTACCAAAGTGGTGCAGTTCCCCTTATTCCAATCCCTGATACCATTAGCTAAAAAAGAGAATCTGGGTGGGATGGGGCATTCTCCACCAGCGAAATACTGGTACTGACCTTTTGAAATTTGGATTAACTGCTTTCTTATAATGTCCTCTTCACGTTGTACAAGTAGATGTAGTTTGTCTTAGCTGGAACACCCGCCAGGTGGCAGCACGGTCGTTGCCTCATGACGTCACAAGATGGCCGCCCCGTTTGGCCGGCCAAGATGGCGGGGACCGGTAGTTGTTTCGCCGGTCAAGATGGCCGCCGTTAGTTCCCCGATCGGCGGCTAGATGGCGCTGGACCGTTAGTTCTTTGGGTGTCTGGTAGATGGCGTTCGGTGGCAGTATTTCCGGCGTGCTCTGCGAAATGTGTACAATTCCCACTCGACTGTTTGCTTATCCATTAAGCGTGACAAAATGTGTACTCTTCGCGTCGGCTGACTATTTCTGTTCTGGCAAGATGCAAATATTTCAGCACAGTAAAATATTTTCTTCGGTTCTTAAGCGTAAATCATTGCAATTTTACTAAAAAAAAAAAAAAAAAAAAAAAAAAAAAAAAAGTGCACATCAACGGATATTACGTGAACAGACATCGGTAGCGTTGGGACTAGGTCGCCGGTTCGAGTCCGGCCGCGGTGTTTTTATTGAAAAAGCCGTTCCAACTCGTCAATTTCCAAATCAAAATTTTAGTTTCCATACCTAGAGAGTATGGCACCAGCCTGCCTTGAATAAAAAATAAGTCGAAAAGCATAAATGTTTCCTTTTAACGTTCGATATGGGGGAAAAAAAACCGTCATAAACTAAAGATATAAAACCGAGAAAGAATTCTATGTGTACCTGTTTTCATGAAATTATTTAGCGTTCTTGCCTCGCATTCGGGAGGACGGAGGTTCGAATCCCCATCCAGGCATCCATGGTTTCCCAAAATCACTCCAAGTGAATGCCGGGGATGCTTCCTTCAAATGGACATGGCCGAATTCCTTCCCATTCCTTGCTCCCCCATCCTTTCCCCGTCTCAAAAGGCCACGTTGTTAGAGAGACGTTAATATATGTCATTTTCTCATTGCCACAACTATTTACCCACCCATTAAGTGTTTCAGAATAAAAGCGTCATTTGCTTCTTCTTTTTTTTCAACTGGCTAGGCAAGCTTTGTATATTGGGTATCAGCAAATTTTTTTACTTTTTATATATTAAGTATGAGTGATGCAAGATCTACTAAAACTTTACTGGTTGTAATTATTCAAGATAATTTTTAAGTCGCGTTGCCATGAAATATTGAAGAAAAATTTAAGATACCATTAAATCAGGACACCCCCGCCCCCCTTTAATTAAATACTTAGGCCCCATCAGATAAATATCCTAATTTCAGAGAATCATTATAAATAAATCAATACTGCAGCTTTTTAACGAAAAAGTGGTGTAGTACTCTCTTGCCTCATGACTGGCTGAAAAACAGAACTCTCCTTACATATCATCAGCCTGGCGAGATAGAGGGTGTGTGCAAAAGATGGCATGTTTTCACCATACACCTAAGTGTTTAAATACTTAGGTCCCATCAGAGTAAATTTCAGGTTGAAAGAAAGACATAGATAAATATCCTAATTTCAGAGAATCATTATAAATAAATCAATACTTGCAGCTTTTTAACGAAAAAGTGGTGTAGTACTCTCTTGCCTCATGACTGGCTGAAAAACAGAACTCTCCTTACATATCATCAGCCTGGCGAGATAGAGGGTGTGTGCAAAAGATGGCATGTTTTCACCATACACCTAAGTGTTTAAATACTTAGGTCCCATCAGAGTAAATTTCAGGTTGAAAGAAAGACATAGATAAATATCCTAATTTCAGAGAATCATTATAAATAAATCAATACTTGTAGCTTTTTGCAGGGAGTTGAATTTGAAAATTTTATGTACAACTAAAACTACAGAGTTTTCTGCCATTGGTATAAAATATTTAATCACACTCATAATTTTTGCCATCAAGCTCAAACGTATATCATCTGTCTATCCATACCAATCTGTGTATCAATTCTGCTATGCTTTCGTAAACAATCACAAATTGAGTGCCCTTAGCCGTACTTTGTCTAAAGTTCCAATCAATCCCTTGTGACACATCAGTGATTGACTAGAAACAGAGAGATATACGCTGTGACACGTACTTACCCACCTTTAACTTTATTTTACAGCACAGCACGTATGTTCCAGTAACGAGACACCGTCTGTTAATCTTACTAATTTACCCCTGTCGAATCGAAGTACGCCAGTCCTATGTGATAAAAATCGAGTCACGCTAAGCACAGAACATGCCTGAGACCATCGTCTGTGACCAAGGTGGAGATATAGAAAATTTACCAACTCCCTTATGGAAGAAATCCAGTGCCGGCTCCTACTGATATTCTATTCCTAATTCTTTCACCAAGATCCACCCCTAGCCTCATCGCCAACGTGCCCACAACACTTCCTCAAACCACCTTCTGTTTTCCAATGATTCCCAATCCAACCTCTGAACAGTTACTGACAGGGTTACCTTTTGTTCGTGTGTTAAAGTAAACCAAAAATTCGCAAAGTCGTCTCCTAATCATTAACAGGGATTCCAGCTACCAAAATGTTCACTTAAGGTGGTTCTACTGCAGTTTTCCAAGAAAATTCTCCAGGACAATATTTTTCAACCAATCAGGTGCCAGGAGAGTTCTCCATTCGGTATAAATGTTCCCATCTGACGCCAAACTTCGGATTCAGGGCCAAGTGTGACATTTGACTGTAATTGCATGCTTTGTTCAAGTAACCACGATAAAGTTACCATAATGCTCTTAGCTAACTGATAGTTTCGTGGTCATAAAACAGGCATCATAACCCACATTTTCATAGAAGACCCCCACACATCGACAAGTATCCAAAGGTGCAGACACTAGTTCTATTGCGCCGAAGATAGCACCCACGCTTGAACTGTCGTAAATTGTTAGGTCAAAGTGGGTATTTGGATATCTTATCCACTCAGGCCTCATCATCTAAAGTCTAATGACAGATTGTGGTCATGGCCAACTTAGGCTCCATACACCACTCAGAATTATTCTGCCAATATCCATTCTAACAGCATTATACACCACATACAGCCCCTGAAACTCTTCCAATCTCCCAATGACATCCAGTCCAGTTCCTTTATTAAGGCACTTGTTGAATATTTTCCACTAATAAATCTAGCTGCTATATTTTGCACCTTGCATTTGATGTACAAAAAATGTGGTCTCCATACTACACTTATATATACAAGAAATGGTCTGACTGTGGGTTTGTACCCAAGTCCTTCGCTTCTCTGGTACATCACCCCTCTCTGTTAAATGATTTTTATGTAGTGAAAAACGTGAGAAACACAATTCGTATGCCAACACAAACGGCAGTAAACTGTAAAGAGTACAGTGAAATGGGAGATTGCCTAAGCCCTGAAGCAATGGTTAGAAGCACACGTTGATGGTGAGCATAATCCTAGACTCAAATCCACATAGGAATGACACAGGCACACACTTGTACATGCATACAGCGAGATCGACAGAACTAACAGCAAGCATCGGGGAAACGATGAAGTGGGGGGCAGAATTGTCGTTACCACTGATTAACTGGGCAGAACTATCGTTAAAAAAATCATCAGACAGACGAGTTTAAGTCAGGTATCACAATACTTACACTTACATGCACAAAGAGAGACGCAGATATACATATACAAGTCTACAGAAAGTTCAGGACAACTACCTGCACCAATCATGGAAACAAAAAAAGTGGTGTAGTACTTTCTTGCCCCATGACTTGCTGAAAAACAGAACTCTCCTTACATATCATCTGTCTGGCGAGATAGAGGGTGTGCAAAAGATGGCATGTTTTCACCATACACCTAAGTATTTACATCATAAATAGTGTTCATCACACACAATTGATTACATTTACCATCAATACTTTTCTCCCACACTGCAACCCTATCTGCCATTCATTAAGAGTGCCCCAGGTACCATGAGTTACAATAGACATTTGACTATCAGCAGATACCAGAACCCCTCATATTCATACTAGGTCTCAACCACAAATCCATACGTATCCATGCACAAGCTCAAAGAAACAGGAACAGCAAATCATACATCCAGATAAATGAGTTTAAGGAAAGTATCACCATACTTACGCACACAGACACAGAGAAAGACGCACACAGACACAACAACCAGCCCAATCATGGAAAAGAAAAAGTGGGGTAGAATCCCCATGGCTCATAACTGACCAAAAAATCATGAGTAACATATGTTCCAGGCACCATACTCTTCACATCAACATCATCTCATTTATTTCACACTACAGACCTCACTACCATCCAGTATCATGTGTGCTAGGTACAAAACTGTTCACATCAGCACCAACACGTCTATCCCACACCTAAGCTTTTTCTGCCATTCAGTAACATGTGCCCCCCATGTACCACGAGTAGCAGTAGACACTTGGTCATCAGACAGATATCATAACTCCCATATTCATACTAGGTCTCACCCACAAATCCATATGTCACCTCACACAAGCATAAGTGCAGGAACAGCACATCATACATCCAGACAAACGAGATAAAGGAAGGTATCTCCATATTTACGCAAAAACACACACAGACATAGAGACGCATACACACGTACATTTCCATGCCTACAGCGATCTCGACTCAACAACTAGCCCAATCATGGCAACGAAAAAGTGGAACAGAACACCCATGACTGGCCAAAAATCATAGAAAGGCACACATACACACTCACATGTCAATGCATTCACACAGTTCCATTCATCACCACACATAACTGGAGGAAAGAGACTGAACATGCTAGATCCAAACTGAAGAGTTACAGGATGTGTGAAGTTTGAAATCACAGCCACATCTCTCCCACACCGCAACCCTTTCTGTCATTTAGTAACATGTGACCCAGGTACCATGAGTTACAATAGACACTTGTCTATCAGACGGATATCATAACCTCCATATTCATACTAGGTCTCACCCACAAACCCATACGTCTCCACACAAGCACAAACATATGGGAGGAACAGCAATTCATACGTCCAGATAAATGAGTTTAAGGAAGGTATCACCATACTTACGCATACAGACACAGAGAAAGACGCACACAGACACATATATCCATGCCTACAGCGAGCTCAACACAACAACCAGCCCAATCATGGCAAAGAAAAAGTGGGACAGAACCCCCATGGCTCAAGACTGACAAAAAAAATCATCATTAACATGTGTTCCAAGTAACAAACTCCTCACATCAAAATCATATCATTTAACTTACACTACAGACCTCTCTGCCATTCAGTATCGTTGGTAATATGTACAAAGCTGTTCACATGATCAGCACCACCTCTATCCCACGCCACAAGCCTTTTCTGCTGTTCAGTAATATTTGTCCGACGTACCACGAGTATCAGTAGGCACATGGTCATCAGACAAATATCATAACTCCCATACTCATACTAGGTCTCACACACAAACATAACTGACCAAAAAACCATCAGACAGACGTTAGAGTGTGTGCAATGGATGACATGTTTTTGCCATACACCTCAGTACTTATCACATTATCAATTAATTACATCAACACATAGGTAGCCAGTCATTGTGAAATCTCAAAGTCGAGTAGAATCCTATCGGGATAGACACACAACCACATAGAAAGACACACACTCACATGTCCATGCATACACACAGTTACCATACATCACCACACACATACACGTAACTGGAGGAAAAGGACTGAACACCCTAGGTCCAGACTGAATAGCTACAGGATGTGCGAAATATTTCATTTCTTTGCCACAAACCTCGGTGCTCATCATACCCAAATGATTACATCTACATAGGTGGCCACTGATGGAAACATCTCAAGTAGACTCCTACCACCATAATTACACACATAACCACACAGGAACACGTACACACACATATGTCCATGCATATACCACAATTTCATAAGTTACCACATACATACAAGTAACTGCAGGAAAGGGACCCGACACACGACGTCCACACTAAGGTGTTACATGATAGGCAGATGATAGCATGTCTTTACAATACACCTCAGTGCTCACCACACATACTTGATTTTTAATGTGCCATCAGTATAGCTGGTGGCTGGAACTAAGCTCTTGGCAATGTTTGGCCAAAAGTCATTTGTTAATAGCAGCTCATCAAAGACAAATTTTGGGTGAACCTGCCCAGGCGGGCGCGGCGGGAGGTGGCCACCCTTCCTCACAGCGGACGCGTACATCGTGTTTTAGTAGGTCGGTATACCGGCGCATATTACCGCCTCGAGCGCAATGAAATTCCGGTCTTCAGTGCGGTCCTAAAAATGCGGTTACCGGTAGTAGGTCCCGGTCGGAAAACTCCGGTAACCATCGCGGTCCGCGCTTTTAGACCGGCGTATTACGGTATTTCTGTCCGCAGTGGGGAAGGGTGGCCACCTCCCGCCGCGCCCGCCTGGGCAGGTTCACCCAAAATTTGTCTTTGATGAGCTGCTATTAACAAATGACTTTTGGCCAAACATTGCCAAGAGCTTAGTTCCAGCCACCAGCTATACTGATGGCACATTAAAAATCAAGTATGTGTGGTGAGCACTGAGGTGTATTGTAAAGACATGCTATCAGTCTGCCTATCATGTAACACCTTAGTGTGGACGTCGTGTGTCGGGTCCCTTTCCTGCAGTTACTTGTATGTATGTGGTAACTTATGAAATTGTGGTATATGCATGGACATATGTGTGTGTACGTGTTCCTGTGTGGTTATGTGTGTAATTATGGTGGTAGGAGTCTACTTGAGATGTTTCCATCAGTGGCCACCTATGTAGATGTAATCATTTGGGTATGATGAGCACCGAGGTTTGTGGCAAAGAAATGAAATATTTCGCACATCCTGTAGCTATTCAGTCTGGACCTAGGGTGTTCAGTCCTTTTCCTCCAGTTACGTGTATGTGTGTGGTGATGTATGGTAACTGTGTGTATGCATGGACATGTGAGTGTGTGTCTTTCTATGTGGTTGTGTGTCTATCCCGATAGGATTCTACTCGACTTTGAGATTTCACAATGACTGGCTACCTATGTGTTGATGTAATTAATTGATAATGTGATAAGTACTGAGGTGTATGGCAAAAACATGTCATCCATTGCACACACTCTAACGTCTGTCTGATGGTTTTTTGGTCAGTTATGTTTGTGTGTGAGACCTAGTATGAGTATGGGAGTTATGATATTTGTCTGATGACCATGTGCCTACTGATACTCGTGGTACGTCGGACAAATATTACTGAACAGCAGAAAAGGCTTGTGGCGTGGGATAGAGGTGGTGCTGATCATGTGAACAGCTTTGTACATATTACCAACGATACTGAATGGCAGAGAGGTCTGTAGTGTAAGTTAAATGATATGATTTTGATGTGAGGAGTTTGTTACTTGGAACACATGTTAATGATGATTTTTTTTGTCAGTCTTGAGCCATGGGGGTTCTGTCCCACTTTTTCTTTGCCATGATTGGGCTGGTTGTTGTGTTGAGCTCGCTGTAGGCATGGATATATGTGTCTGTGTGCGTCTTTCTCTGTGTCTGTATGCGTAAGTATGGTGATACCTTCCTTAAACTCATTTATCTGGACGTATGAATTGCTGTTCCTCCCATATGTTTGTGCTTGTGTGGAGACGTATGGGTTTGTGGGTGAGACCTAGTATGAATATGGAGGTTATGATATCCGTCTGATAGACAAGTGTCTATTGTAACTCATGGTACCTGGGTCACATGTTACTAAATGACAGAAAGGGTTGCGGTGTGGGAGAGATGTGGCTGTGATTTCAAACTTCACACATCCTGTAACTCTTCAGTTTGGATCTAGCATGTTCAGTCTCTTTCCTCCAGTTATGTGTGGTGATGAATGGAACTGTGTGAATGCATTGACATGTGAGTGTGTATGTGTGTCCTTTCTATGATTTTTGGCCAGTCATGGGTGTTCTGTTCCACTTTTTCGTTGCCATGATTGGGCTAGTTGTTGAGTCGAGATCGCTGTAGGCATGGAAATGTACGTGTGTATGCGTCTCTATGTCTGTGTGTGTTTTTTGCGTAAATATGGAGATACCTTCCTTTATCTCGTTTGTCTGGATGTATGATGTGCTGTTCCTGCACTTATGCTTGTGTGAGGTGACATATGGATTTGTGGGTGAGACCTAGTATGAATATGGGAGTTATGATATCTGTCTGATGACCAAGTGTCTACTGCTACTCGTGGTACATGGGGGGCACATGTTACTGAATGGCAGAAAAAGCTTAGGTGTGGGATAGACGTGTTGGTGCTGATGTGAACAGTTTTGTACCTAGCACACATGATACTGGATGGTAGTGAGGTCTGTAGTGTGAAATAAATGAGATGATGTTGATGTGAAGAGTATGGTGCCTGGAACATATGTTACTCATGATTTTTTGGTCAGTTATGAGCCATGGGGATTCTACCCCACTTTTTCTTTTCCATGATTGGGCTGGTTGTTGTGTCTGTGTGCGTCTTTCTCTGTGTCTGTGTGCGTAAGTATGGTGATACTTTCCTTAAACTCATTTATCTGGATGTATGATTTGCTGTTCCTGTTTCTTTGAGCTTGTGCATGGATACGTATGGATTTGTGGTTGAGACCTAGTATGAATATGAGGGGTTCTGGTATCTGCTGATAGTCAAATGTCTATTGTAACTCATGGTACCTGGGGCACTCTTAATGAATGGCAGATAGGGTTGCAGTGTGGGAGAAAAGTATTGATGGTAAATGTAATCAATTGTGTGTGATGAACACTATTTATGATGTAAATACTTAGGTGTATGGTGAAAACATGCCATCTTTTGCACACCCTCTATCTCGCCAGACAGATGATATGTAAGGAGAGTTCTGTTTTTCAGCAAGTCATGGGGCAAGAAAGTACTACACCACTTTTTTTGTTTCCATGATTGGTGCAGGTAGTTGTCCTGAACTTTCTGTAGACTTGTATATGTATATCTGCGTCTCTCTTTGTGCATGTAAGTGTAAGTATTGTGATACCTGACTTAAACTCGTCTGTCTGATGATTTTTTTAACGATAGTTCTGCCCAGTTAATCAGTGGTAACGACAATTCTGCCCCCCACTTCATCGTTTCCCCGATGCTTGCTGTTAGTTCTGTCGATCTCGCTGTATGCATGTACAAGTGTGTGCCTGTGTCATTCCTATGTGGATTTGAGTCTAGGATTATGCTCACCATCAACGTGTGCTTCTAACCATTGCTTCAGGGCTTAGGCAATCTCCCATTTCACTGTACTCTTTACAGTTTACTGCCGTTTGTGTTGGCATACGAATTGTGTTTCTCACGTTTTTCACTACATAAAAATCATTTAACAGAGAGGGTGATGGATGTACCAGAGAAGCGAAGGACTTGGGTACAAACCCACAGTCAGACCATTTCTTGTATATATAAGTGTAGTATGGAGACCACATTTTTTGTACATCAAATGCAAGGTGCAAAATATAGCAGCTAGATTTATTAGTGGAAAATATTCAACAAGTGCCTTAATAAAGGAACTGGACTGGATGTCATTGGGAGATTGGAAGAGTTTCAGGGGCTGTATGTGGTGTATAATGCTGTTAGAATGGATATTGGCAGAATAATTCTGAGTGGTGTATGGAGCCTAAGTTGGCCATGACCACAATCTGTCATTAGACTTTAGATGATGAGGCCTGAGTGGATAAGATATCCAAATACCCACTTTGACCTAACAATTTACGACAGTTCAAGCGTGGGTGCTATCTTCGGCGCAATAGAACTAGTGTCTGCACCTTTGGATACTTGTCGATGTGTGGGGGTCTTCTATGAAAATGTGGGTTATGATGCCTGTTTGATGACCACGAAACTATCAGTTAGCTAAGAGCATTATGGTAACTTTATCGTGGTTACTTGAACAAAGCATGCAATTACAGTCAAATGTCACACTTGGCCCTGAATCCGAAGTTTGGCGTCAGATGGGAACATTTATACCGAATGGAGAACTCTCCTGGCACCTGATTGGTTGAAAAATATTGTCCTGGAGAATTTTCTTGGAAAACTGCAGTAGAACCACCTTAAGTGAACATTTTGGTAGCTGGCTAATGATTAGGAGACGACTTTGCGAATTTTTGGTTTACTTTAACACACGAACAAAAGGTAACCCTGTCAGTAACTGTTCAGAGGTTGGATTGGGAATCATTGGAAAACAGAAGGTGGTTTGAGGAAGTGTTGTGGGCACGTTGGCGATGAGGCTAGGGGTGGATCTTGGTGAAAGAATTAGGAATAGAATATCAGTAGGAGCCGGCACTGGATTTCTTCCATAAGGGAGTTGGTAAATTTTCTATATCTCCACCTTGGTCACAGGACGATGGTCTCAGGCATGTTCTGTGCTTAGCGTGACTCGATTTTTATCACATAGGACTGGCGTACTTCGATTCGACAGGGGTGAAATTAGTAAGATTAACAGACGGTGTCTCGTTACTGGAACATACGTGCTGTGCTGTAAAATACAGTTAAAGGTGGGTAAGTACGTGTCACAGCGTATATCTCTCTGTTTCTAGTCAATCACTGATGTGTCACAAGGGATTGATTGGAACTTTAGACAAAGTACGGCTAAGGGCACTCAATTTGTGATTGTTTACGAAAGCATAGCAGAATTGATACACAGATTGGTATGGATAGACAGATGATATACGTTTGAGCTTGATGGCAAAAATTATGAGTGTGATTAAATATTTTATACCAATGGCAGAAAACTCTGTAGTTTTAGTTGTACATAAAATTTTCAAATTCAACTCCCTGCAAAAAGCTACAAGTATTGATTTATTTATAATGATTCTCTGAAATTAGGATATTTATCTATGTCTTTCTTTCAACCTGAAATTTACTCTGATGGGACCTAAGTATTTAAACACTTAGGTGTATGGTGAAAACATGCCATCTTTTGCACACACCCTCTATCTCGCCAGGCTGATGATATGTAAGGAGAGTTCTGTTTTTCAGCCAGTCATGAGGCAAGAGAGTACTACACCACTTTTTCGTTAAAAAGCTGCAAGTATTGATTTATTTATAATGATTCTCTGAAATTAGGATATTTATCTATGTCTTTCTTTCAACCTGAAATTTACTCTGATGGGGCCTAAGTATTTAATTAAAGGGGGGGGGTGTCCTGATTTAATGGTATCTTAAATTTTTCTTCAATATTTCATGGCAACGCGACTTAAAAATTATCTTGAATAATTACAACCAGTAAAGTTTTAGTAGATCTTGCATCACTCATACTTAATATATAAAAAGTAAAAAAATTTGCTGATACCCAATATACAAAGCTTGCCTAGCCAGTTGAAAAAAAAGAAGAAGCAAATGACGCTTTTATTCTGAAACACTTAATGGGTGGGTAAATAGTTGTTGCAATGAGAAAATGACATATATTAACGTCTCTCTAACAACGTGGCCTTTTGAGACGGGGAAAGGATGGGGGAGCAAGGAATGGGAAGGAATTCGGCCATGTCCTTTTGAAGGAAGCATCCCCGGCATTCACTTGGAGTGATTTTGGGAAACCATGGATGCCTGGATGGGGATTCGAACCTCCGTCCTCCCGAATGCGAGGCAAGAACGCTAAATAATTTCATGAAAACAGGTACACATAGAATTCTTCCTCGGTTTTATATCTGGAGTTTATGACGGTTTTTTTTTCCCCCATATCGAACGTTAAAAGGAAACATTTATGCTTTTCGACTTATTTTTTATTCAAGGCAGGCTGGTGCCATACTCTCTAGGTATGGAAACTAAAATTTTGATTTGGAAATTGACGAGTTGGAACGGCTTTTTCAATAAAAACACCGCGGCCGGATTCGAACCGGCGACCTAGTCCCAACGCTACCGATGTTTTTCACATAATATCCGTTGATGTGCACTTTTTTTTTTTTTTTTTTAGTAAAATTGCAATGATTTACGCTTAAGAACCGAAGAAAATATTTTACTGTGCTGAAATATTTACATCTTGCCAGAACAGAAATAGTCAGCCGACGCGAAGAGTACACATTTCGTCACGCTTAATGGATAAGCAAACAGTCGAGTGGGAATTGTACACATTTCGCAGAGCACGCCGGAAATACTGCCACCGAACGCCATCTACCAGACACCCAAAGAACTAACGGTCCAGCGCCATCTAGCCGCCGATCGGGGAACTAACGGCGGCCATCTTGACCGGCGAAACAACTACCGGTCCCCGCCATCTTGGCCGGCCAAACGGGGCGGCCATCTTGTGACGTCATACGACCGTGCTGCCACCTGGCGGGTGTTCCAGCTAAGACAAACTACATCTACTTGTACACTCTCCTTTTCCGGAAAAGTCGCCACGAATTAAATTAAAAATGCCTAAATATGACACTGCCGCGCTGTTATTAGTTGCCGCCGGCGCTGCGAAATTAATGATAATCTCTTAAATGATGGTTTAATTCTTTGTTGTAATATTTTCTTGCCATTTTACCATTGCAAAACGTCGCATAAAATTAACAAATACAAAAATTTTATCCGAAATGCAGTATTATAAGGCTCACCATCTTGGAATCGATATAAGCAGTCAGAGATAATCGATTGCTTCAGTTGTAAACAAATGCGCAGTTTGTCTCTGGTTTGCGACATGGGCTGCCGCAGAACGAATTTCCCGTAAACTTTTTACTCTTGGTCCAGGCCGAATTTCAACCTAACCATGATCACTATGACAAAACGAACCTATTTAGGTTGATATGATCCCTGTACCGATAATTTTTGTGTCATTCTTACAGTGCTGCTAACATTTCGCGGTTGCGGAACATCCCATATTTCGGCATTTTTAATTTAATTCGTGGCGACTTTTCCAGAAAAGGCGAGTATACAACGTGAAGAGGACACTATAAGGAAGCAGTTAATCCAAAATTCAACAGGTCAGTAACAGTTTTTCACTGGTGGAGAATGTCCCACCCCACCCGGCATAACTTTTAATAATAAACTCTACTGACACATTTGGCAGGTGGTAGGTAAAAGTTTAAAAATTCTTCACTTAATGGAGAGAGTGAAGAGAAGATTTTTAATTTAATTTAATTGCAATGGAGCACACGCGCCGGTGGCAATTTCCCTACGCACCCATCCTCCCCCTTTCCAACACCCACCTACATTTGCCCTCTACAAATTTTAACTTTAAATTCTTTCAACGTTTTCGTTAATTTATTCATCATTTACCTTGGTAACATAATCAGGGAACTGCACCACTTTGGCAACCTTCCAGAAACTGGTACTAGCCTGTTGAAATTTACATCAGTCGCTTCGTCAACATGTACTCTTCACGTTTTGCGATCATACATTGCGGAAAAGTCGCTAGAAATTTAATTAAAAATGCCGAAAAATGAAAGGCTGAGCAACTGCGGAATGCTATCAGCATTGCTAAAATAACATAAAAATTATAGGTACAGGAATCATTTCAACCTAAAGTTTCGTTTTCTCATAGAAATCGTGGGTAGGTTGATATACGGCCTGGACCAAGTAAAAAAAAAATTACGAAATTTTGGCTATGCGGCATCCAACCCGCAAATGGCGTATTTGTTTAAATGTAAACAATCGATTATCTCTGGTTGCTCGATGCTATGTAAGATGGCGGGCATAACCGTATAAATATTGCCTGTTTGTAAATTTTTTGCGACTTTTTAAAACTGAGTAGAGCTGAAAAGGCATGAAGACATTACAATAAAGGATTAAATCAACATTTTAGGAGATTTTCACTGATTTTTCAACGTTAGCGGCATCTAACGGCTTTGCGTCGCTGTCATATTTTTAATTAAATTCCTGGCAACTTTTCCGCAATGTATGATCGCAAAACGTGAAGAGGGCATGTAGACGAAGCGACTGATGTAAATTTCAACAGGTTAATACCAGTTTCTGGAAGGTTACCAAAGTGGTGCATTTGCCCTTATTCCAATCCCTGACACCCTTACCTAAAAAAGAGAATCTTCCCACACGCTTGTGCCTGGAATCGTGTGCCAGCTTGTTGTCATGGTTATCTTTTCCTCAGAAATGAGGGGATTGGTTTACAAAACTTTGGTCGGATCATTGCTTGAATATAGTGGTGTAGTATGGGACCCACATTTTGGCTGTCATATAATTGAAGGGGATGCACAGAAGGGCTGCTATCTTTGTCTCTGAAAATTACTGCAGAACACAATCGGTAAATGATATGATACTGGAGCTGGAATAAGATTCATTGGAAGATAGACTGAAGGTGAAGAGAGTAATGAAAGTGTACAAGGCGTATATTTGTGATGAGGCGTGGAAAGATATTGGTGGAAGAATTAAGAGTAGTGCTTGGAAGGGAATAGAATACCATGACCACAATCTGGCACTCGCTATCAGGCATATGGGTTTGGGAAAATTTTATTGCATTGGTAAGGGGTTCAGGGATTGGAATAAATTACGAAGAGAGATGATGAATAATTTACCAATAACGCTGAAAGAATTTAAAGTTGATATTTTTAGGGGGCAAAAGTAAGTGGATACAGTTATGGGGGTAAATGGGAGTGTAGGGAAATTACCACCGGTACTTACGCTCCATTGCAATTAAATTCAATTTCATCTGGGTACCTTCTTAAAGTGTCTGTCATTCGAAGTCAAGGATAATACGAGAGACAATCAGAAACTAAGTTGTATGTGGTCATGGTCATGCAAAAATTTTATTTATAAAATTTTATTTATAAAATTTTATCACTGCTTAAAATTGTTTAAAAGCAAGAAAGGAAAATTTTAAGGAAAATCTTTGGCCCAGTTTGTATAGGAGGAATTTGGTTCAAAAGGAAATCACATGAATTATATCAAAATTCTGAAAAAAATTCAGACACATTTAGTAAAAGAATTAAATTTTACTGCCATATTATCAATATGAATAATAACAAACTAACCATAAAGAATTTTAACCTGACTTTTTGAATGAATAACAATTAGCTATTTGAAATCGAAAAGGACATACAGGAAATACAGATGATACACAAAACAGATGCAGATTTAGTAGCATAGTCAATAACCGTCAATCAATTTGCCATGAAAGAACACCTTGACGAAGGAACGTAGGAAACAGCTCAGTGAGAGGATGAAGAGATTTTGGAAAAGAAGAAAAATATATCTGCTAAATAAGTAAAATTGCACTCCGCAGTTGGGAGTAGCGATAGAATAATAATAATAATAATAATCAGACGTGTCCGCTTTTGCGGGTCATCCTGCACATCCTCTTCCAAGCCTGGCGGACATTCCAAGACTTTTCCTCCATCACTTTTCTCCACACGACTCTCTTAGCCTCTGCATCTTTCTTCACTTGGTCCATCCATCTTGCCGGAGGTCTTCCAACTGGTCTCCTTCCCTTCTCCCTGTTCAGCAGTGCTACCTTCGGCATCCTCCCTCCTCCATCCTCATAACATGTCCTAACCACTGCAGTATTTTTCTATTCTAATGCTTCCACTTTTAGTCTCTTCCTGATGTTTTCATTTCTAATTTTGTCTATCCTCTTGATATTCTCTATCCCTCTCAGAAACCTCATCTCTGCCGCCTGCAGTCTGCTAATGTCCCTCTTTGTCCACGTCAATGTTTCAGAACCGTAAGTCAGTATGGGCTGGTAATATACTTTATAGAGCAGAATTTTGGCATCCTTTCCTATGTTCCACCTCCAGATTACATCCTTTCTGATGATAAAATTGTCCACTCTTCCTTACTCTCTGACACATTTCTTCCTCCATCTTTCCGTTGATAGTTACCTCGCTTCCCAGAAACTCAATCGATTCTACCCATTCCAATTTCTTGCCATCCAGTAACACATCCTACAAAGGGCAAGTGTTTCTTGTTATCTTCATTATTTTGATCTTTTCCACACTACTCTCCAGACCATGTTTACCCATTGCAGTCCACCATTTCTGTAATTCTCTTCCCAGATCCTGCTCTGTCCCCTCCCATATTATGATGTCATCCGCATATGCTGTCGCCTTCAGCTCTGTTGGATCTCTGTGTCCTTGCACTTCAAATATTATTACATCTAATACTACATTAAACGAGACAGGTGACAATAAATTCCTCATCTTACTCCTCTTTCCTTGTGAAACCATTCTGATTGTTTACTGTCTATGTATACGCAATTTTCACAGTTCTCATAGATGTTCTTTATTCATTCCACAATCCCTTGATCTATTCCTCACTTTTTTAAACTAAGCCATATGTTTTCCCTCAGTTCTTTGCCATAGGTCTTTCTTATGTCGATGAAAGCTATTACTGTGTCTTTACCATATTCCCACCTTTTATCTACGATTTGCCTGAGTATAAAAATTGCGTCCACTGTAGATCTTCCTTGCCTGAAACGAAACTGCTCCTCTCTAGCTGTATTCGGAATAATAATAATAGTAATATTAATCATGATAATTAAAATAATAAAACAATAATTTAAGAAAATGGATTAGATAAGTCCTCCATAGAAGAAAGGATACACAGGATGGAAAGAGCGTATCGTATCACTAAAAAATTATATAACAAAAAGTGGTTGTCTAAAACTCTTAAAATTAGGCATTACAATTCGATCGTGAAACCAGAATGTCTATATGCTCGTGAATGCCTAGTGTTGAACTAGAGATTGGATAAATTGGAATTACTAGAAAGAGGAATCGTGAGAATAATCTTGGGTCCAGTTAAAACAATAGATCAATGGAAATTAAGAAGCAATAAGGAAATATACCAGAACATAGAAAATATAACAGAATCAATAAAAAAAGAAGATATTTTTTGACATATCTATAGAATGAAAAATAACAGATTAACGAAAAAAGATATTCAGCTACCTTTGGGGGGAGAAATCAACAACCAGCTAGGTTCCAGGGGTTAAGAAAGATTTGGAAAGAAATAAGATAAGAGAAGAGGAAATTATTGAGAGATCTTTAGAAAAAATGTATTAAATATGGAAGGATTCCAAGGCGGAAGAGGAAAGAAATCTGCTCCGATGTGGTCTGAATGGGGAAGGAAGAAACACAGTAAAATGATGAATATTGGATTGAACGGAAGAAAAAAAACAACAAGAAACGATGAAGAATTGAAATTGGCACATGGTCCAAGTAGGCCTTATTGGAAAGAATAATAATAAAAATGATTGGTGGGGTGTGAGATAGGCATAAAGTTCTTTTGCACGGAACAGTCTCGTTCGTCAATCTGCGTTAGTCCGAGTACTATCCGCAAGCAACGCATATGGAAAGTGTTCTGCAGTCTCTCTTGCCAGGCATAAGTGGCCCACGCGTGACGGTCTATACATTCGACGTATGATACAGGGTGGCACAAAAAGAACCATGAATTTCAAATTGTTATAATTGGCTTTATTTTGGTCACACAGAAAATGTATTCACATCAATACAATATATAATTTATCCAGTTTATGAATTGCACTTAATTTAACAATCAAAGATAATTTCAGACACATGACGGCCTTCTTCGAAGTTATCCATTGCTTTCTTCAAAGTGTCATGTGGAACAGCAGCGATTTCATCACCCATTGCAACTTTCAGATCATTGAGTGTACGAGGTTTGTTGCAGTAAACTTTACTTTTTAAGTAACTCCATAAAAAAGAAGTCACAAAGCGACAAATCTGGCGAGCGTACAGGCCAGTGGACATCGCCGAAACGTGAGATCACGAGTTGTGGAAACATTTCTCGGACAACTGCCATGGAATCATTCGCCGTGTGGGCGGTAGTTCCATCCTGTTGGTACCACATCCCTGCCATGTTGATCCCTAAAATGTCAAGTTGTGACTGCAAAAAATTGCGTAGCATTGCAACATAACGTTGAGAATTCACTGTTACACTAACACCACCCTCTTCAAAAAAAAAAAAAAAATTAGACCCAACGATTCCCACTTTTGAAACTCCACACGAAACGGTCAGTTTTGAACTGTGCAGTGGTGTTTGATGCAGTTCTTGTGGGTTGTTTGCTGCCCAATACTGACAGTTTTGTTTGTTTACATAACCGTCTAAATGGAAGTGAGCTTCATCGCTCATCATAAACAAAACATTATCATCAGCAAGAACATCAAGCATTCTCTCACAAAAGTCTCCGTTGCTCATGATCACGTTCTTGAATCTTCTGCACGATCATAATTTTGTAAGGATGAAATTGTAACTCATCCTTCAGGATGCACTGCAGCGAGCGACGAGACACACCCAGAGTTGGAGCGCGCCGCCTAGTGGAGCGGCGAGGACTTTGAAGAACAGACGCTCTTACTCTGTCGACATTTTCTGGGTTTCGCACCGTATGGGGACGACCAGACGACTTCTGCTTCATGACACTTCCAGTTTTCCGAAAAGAGTTAACCCAACTAATTATTGTGTTGCGATCAGGAACCAAACCATTTCGCGGAACATTGAACTGTTGTAACAGCCCAAGTTTTGGGGCAAAAGATTTAGTTGTGTGATTTAGAATTAAACGAGTGTTAGGTGAGTCGTGACAGTACGCCAGAGTCACGTGCCGTCCGCACGAGAGTAATGAGTCAGGTTTTGCTGACGAAAACGATCAGCGCATACCACGGCCAGAGACACTGGCCGGTCAATTGCCGAAAGAGGTCTAGAATGTTCGATACGGGTAATATAAGGAACGCAGGACATGTGTTCGGTCTTCTCAGTGACAGATTGACAGTAGGCACGTCACTATGCCAGTCGGATAGAAAATAGCCTCTCTCTCTCCGATAGCTTGGTCTCGCGTTAGGGTCGACAATGCTGCAACACTCGGCAGAATCCTTAGATAGCAATTCTACATGTATGTAAGAAATTGTTCCATCATCTACTAGTACTTCAGAAGATGTAAATCCAATAGAAGCCTACGGGGATAGCCTCGCAGACGGCGTCAAAACGGGTGATCTGCATTCAGTCAAGGACGAGCAATAAACAGTATTGTACCGCAGCTAGGCGTGTTCTCACTGGTAAAATATAAGAGAACTTGCTGTTTTGCCATAATAAGCTGAGCTGCAGAGTGGAGCCGAGGTCGCCGGAGGTCAGCAGCAGCAACTCCAATAAAGGTTAGTACCTGAGTTTCCAGACACTCTCTGCCGATTCCAAATTACGCCCACAGAAGAGGAGCTAGACCACTCGACTAGTCCGTTACACTGTGTTCGGAAAAGACGTTGAACTGTGATAACAGATTCATTACTTTTGAGAAAATGTTCAACAGCGACAACGCGATGCTGCACGGACCACTGTGCCATTGCTACTGAAACTGGATGCTCTAACCTGCAAAACAACAGATCCCCCACCCCTACATTCCACTCCCACCACTTATACTACTCAAATCAAATCCATGCGTTCTTTTTGCGGCACCCTGTTCTTAATGATTGTAGAGTATTCCTTCGTTCTGTTCGCAGCACTATGCGCGACTACCAGTTGGAGAAGCATCTGATGAAGGGCTACCGAGAGGACATGCTCCAGGAAGACCAGAAGTTGCGGTCGCGGGAATTGGCCTTCCGCGGGCAGAGGCAGTGGCGCAACCGCAGTCGCAGCCGGAGTCGCAGCCGCAGCTGGTGCATGGAACCAGTGCCGTCGCAAGCGGGGCTATACCGCGTTCGGCGCGGATACAGAGTCAGGCGCGAGCACAGAGGCTGGTGCTCAGACAGGAGCCGCCGCTGGGAGGAAGACCCCTACGAGACGGACACTGGCGTGCGGCCCTTGCCAGGTTCCGGATGGACTAACGGGACAGTCGCCGTCACGGTGATCGTCGTCGCCGTGACGGTATCGTGTGTGCAGGACTACCTGTCCTTTAGTCTGCAAGATAGCTCACTGGACATCATATTCGCTCTGCTGCTGGTTGCTGCGTGTCTGGGAGCACGACCCAATATCTACAGAAGATAGCTGATACAATGCGACTGCACAACCATCAATGTAAAAATACAGAAATAAGCCCAAAAAATAAGTGTTTATTTTATTCTGTAAGTATGCGATGATTATTTCGCTTGAAAATCACCAAGTATGAGATGGTGCCGTAAATGGCAGGTCACACTTAACTGCAAAAAGTGAAAGGCAATGCAAATAAGTAATAAAAAGACCCCGTTTGCTCACGAGTACAAAGTTAACAATTCAGTTGTTGACACTGTGGATTCCCTGAATTATCCAGGCGTAACAGAACAAAGCAACATGAAATGGGACTTGCACATAACTTCCGTCGTAGGCAAAGCTAATTCTAAACTACGATTTATAGGTCGTATTTTGATAAGTTGTAATGCTCATACAAAGGAAATAGCGTACAAAACACTAGTGCGTCCGCATTTGGAATACTGTTGTGGAATTTGGGATCCGTATCGCAAGGGATTGATTGACACGTTAGAGAAAGTACAGAGGAGCAGGGGCGTAGCTACTATGGGGCTAGGCGGTGCAGTGCACCGGGGCCCCTACGCTTAGGGGACCCCAAGCATACCTCTGGGGGCCCCAAAGCGCACCTCTGGGGGCCCCAAAGCGCATCTCTGGGGGCCCAAAAGCACAGTTCAAAGCCCACGAGCCTTCATGGCAAACTGGCGACCTTTTTTTGTTAGCTCTACTGTCGTCTGAGGGGGCCCCTAAGACACAGGAAGCCCCTCACTAAGGGCCCTCTCACTGCTCAGGGGGCCCCCAAATACTGCTCAGGGGGCCCTAAGCACAACTCAAGGGCCCCATCCTCAGCTCAGGGGGCCCTTACCAGCAACACCAAAAAAAAGAAAAGGTCGCCCATCTGACCTGAGGGCCCAAAATAAATTTTTTGCACCAGTGCCCTTGTTGACCTAGCTACGCCACTGCAGAGGAGAGCAGCTCGATTCGTGACTGCTAGTTACAGTCCTTACGTAAGTGTCACAGAGCTGATACGTTGGTTGGGCTGGGATTGTTTGGCTGACAGACGACGTCGTTTTCGGTTGAATTTGTTGGAGAATATGCGAAAATCTTTAATTTACGAGTGCAACGAAATACTTCTTCCGCCAACCTATTTAGGTCGCAATGACAGGAGAGATAAGATTCGAGAATAAGATGCCTTCTTTCCTCGTTCTGTTCGGGATTGGAATGCACTGAATTAGGATTGGTGCTTAGCACCCTCTGCCACCCACAATATTTGCGATTTGCAGAGTATAGATGTAGATGTAGATATCAGAACAAAGGTTTTCAACTCTAAGAGGCAGTTACGGAGAAACACTACTTCCGAGGGTGTAGAACTGGGTTATGGTCCACACGAACGGCAAGCTGTACCTCGCACCCTGCTCTCCCCCCTCCCCGTCTTCGCTCCCCCGAGGTTGGGAACCTATACAGTATACACTATTGTGTCGAGCTTGCCTCCTTCCGAATGTGAATGCTCACATACCATCTTCGGCGTGATAATCTTCGTTTACAGCGAGAGAGACAGCTAATTTATTAACAGCAACAAATCTTACTGATCTTGCAGTTTTTCCAACAGTAATGTTAATTTACGATATTATTTGGCTGAAATATTGACAGCCATGCAGGACGCGAATTTGGTGGAATGTGGTAAAAGATAAAGATGGAACCGATACATACTATCCACCGTCATGGGATTGGACGGATGAGAAAAAACATCGAATTCCCTTCCATGAAATATTTCCTGGAAAGGAGGTAGTGTGGTAATACGTTCTTATTTCAGGCACAAAGGTGTGGGGAGATTATCTTTTAGGTAAGGGTGTTAGGGATTGGAATGGGTTACCGAGAGATATGATGAATAATTTGCCAAAATCGTTGAAAGAATTTAAAGTTAAAATTTGTAAAGGTCAAATGTAGATGGGTGCAGAAAAGGGGGAAAATTTGTGTTTAGGGAAATTGCCACCGGAGCGTGCTTTCCATTGCAATTTTAATTAAATATTGTTGCTTTTCATCGTCAGAAGATTCCAAGACGTTCAGTAGCAAGCCGGTCTGGACGTTTAGTTAAGAACAAACTTCTCACGCGTTATATGAACATATCTACCTCCCACCAATCTGAAATCCAGGAACAGTTTTCTGCGTTCTTCAAAACCTATTGAAGGTTATGCAAAAAACAGGGAAGAACTATGGACTATACCTCAACCATCCATACGGGTAAAACTTTAAGATAAAGTACCCTGGCAATCGACATTGCTAAATTTTGGGCATATACTGATCAATTGTTATGTAAACAGCAACCATGATATATGTAATTGTCACTGTTAATTTGGTTTGTTTCTCACCATGTATTTATGTAATTCGCAGGTATTTATGGATGCATTCAATATATACTAGACTCAGCATGGTATAAACGACACAATACAAGCACAACACTTACTTAAAACCACCTACGCCTAAGGCCGAACTCGAACCAGCGACCCCTGCAATGTGAGGCTATCACGATGTGGGGATTGGCTTGTTTTTTCACTGAGAGTTAGCGAAACAAATAAAGAAAGATTGAGATATGAACGTTCGTTTCTACAGTTCATTCCACCAACTAGAATACCGGCCCTATCGTATTGAAATATTGTAACATGACAAATCACACTATAATACAGAGAAATTAATAAATTTTAATAAAATTCATTATATATTTTACCGTCCAAGCATTTAATCCAAGGCTGCTTTGGGAGCGTGCACAAACTACATGCCTCGGTTCAGGGGGGGGGGGGGAGCGAGGGGTAGGCTGGAAGGCTACGCTGGGCTATGTTGGGGGAGGGGTGGTTTCCGAGCCAGGCCACGTAGCTTTCCTTTCATAACATTTTTCACAGTTAAAATCAGGAACATAACACAGAATAGCATGTGAATATTTTTTTCCCCTCTGTTAATTATCTCCGTATGTAATTTGGAGAAAACGGTACAAAATGTACTCTGGAATCAAAAGGGAAAAAAGCTACGTGCTACGTGGGGGGGGGGGGGGTAGAAGCAAAAGCCAAGTAGGGCTACGTTGGGGGGAGGGGGGTTTCACAGAAGATCAAAATGGAACTACGTGGTTTATGGACACTCCCTTTCCTGTTCGCGCTTGAGAAGCATGACTTTAACTTTAATATATTTTGGAGAGTTTTCAGGAATTCTTCGCTTTCAGATTTTAACATCAGCCAAAACAGAATAAAGTGTTTACAGTTGCATGGTATTAAACTTGGGTTTTAAGTTTGCTAATATTCTTGAGCACTATAATTTTCTTTTCTGCAACCAGTAACGTTGAAAACAGTTTATAATTAATGACCGCATCTGTGGATAACACAAAATTATTGGTTAAGTCACAATCCTCGTCCCGTGACAAGTTATGAAATATAAAAGCCAGGGCTGATTTATTCGTTGTTTGTTTAACGCGCACATGTAGGCGACTGTAGATTCCTGTTGGACCAGTTTGTGTTGGTAAGGTGACTACTGGTAATTTCCATAAATCAGAAGGCACCAGAAGGCTTACAGGCGTGGTCTCTGGTCTGCTAGACATGTCTAGTTAGAAACGAGATCCATGGGAAAATAGTTTGCAACTCTCTGACATTCCTCTCCATCTTCACTTGTCAGACGATAACTGTGAGCTGATTACTAATGACATCATGTTGCAGCTTAAATACTTTTACTGATCAAAACAAGTCCGTAATCCTGGAAACTCTTTGCATGGTTTTGTGCGCATGCATCGTGTCGTGGAAATATCGTCAATCGGGTATTAAATACATGGTGAAAGCAACTTTCTTAACAATTTTCTGTAACTCTTATTTCTTTCAACGGAAACTTTTTTGTTTTATTTATATGTACCATTTGAAAGACAATTTTGTAATACGAATATGAATTTGATTTAAAAATCAAATTTCATTATTATTAATTTTTTTTATTGAATTTCGTTTAATGTACAATTTGTGTGCGATATTAACTTATACTTAACAGACTTTGGTTGATTTGAAGAGCTTTAAGACCCACTGCTCGAAACTCTTAGGGGATTGTGCACAAACTACGTGGCTCGGTCCAGGGGGGGGGGGTGGCTGGAAGGCTACGCTGGGCTACGTGGGGGGAGGGGGGGTTCCGAGCCAGGCCACGTAGCTTTCCTTTTATAACATTTTTCACAGTAAAAATGAGGAACAGATCTCACAACAGCATGTGAATATTTATTTCCGTCATTTAATTATCTCCGTATGTAATTTACAATAGTCTGACAAGAGAAAACATTACAAAATGTCTTCCGGAATCAAAAGGGAGAAAAGCTACGTGGGGGGGGGGGGGTAGAGGCAAAAGCCACGTAGGGCTACGTGGGGGGGAGGGGGGGTTCACAGGAGGCCAAAATGGAGCTACGTGGTTTGTGCACGCTCCCTAGGTGCTTGAATTTTAGTACACTATTTCACCTGATCTTTTCTTCTGAATTTGATTCACAGAAGTACCGCACATCGGGTGAGATTGAACATTAAGTTACAGAATTGATTTGCAGCTTAATGCAGTATAATTGTCTTAGATCAGACCGATCGTGGTGTAAGCATAAAGGTTCTGATCTAGCATACGGAAAGACAGGTTCGAATCCCTGTCCGACCATCCAGATTTCGGGTTTCCATGGCTTCTAAAATTTACTTTAAGCGAATTCAGGGATGGTTCCTCCAAAGATTATTGCTAAATTTCTTCCCATCTCTTTCCGCGAATCTTGTCCCCTTCCTCGCCGAGCCTTAAAGCCCTAAGCGAAAATACTATATAATTTCCTAAGCTCACTCACTCACTCACACACCTGGATAGCTATTGGCTGGAGAACGGTGTCACGTGTCAGCCTTCGCTCGCAAATTAACAGCCACCAGAGATATTACTAAATGAAATTCGAGGTTATATCCACAATGTAATAGCTAAGCAACTGCTACCTAATTAATTGCAATAATATGTTCTTTAAGTTTGCTTTTCGTAGTATTTCATAGTTAAAAAATATCTATAAACTTTATGGCTGAAAAAAAAATGTGTAACTGCTTTTCAGTAACATATCGCTAATGAAATCAATATAAAGAAACATTAACAACTTAAGTTACTCATGGTCTCTCCTGTAACCACGAATGCCAATTATCATTCCGGCCTAGGCAAAGTTTCAATTTAGTTAAAATTTCGCTAATGTTGTTGCTTTACCAAAGTTTATACATTACGATTTATTTACTTTTTACGTATTTTACTGATCACTTTCGTTAATGGTCTTTGTTCATGTTTGCTGTACCTGAGTAGATTGTTTAAAGAGGACATCAGACCAAATATCTTACCGAAACGAGTATTCTGGCAATTGAGTTCTTCGGATTTGTTCAACTGTTTAATAATCAGGATTCTGCATTAAGTTCTCTGGCCGTTACTATGACCAAAGATTACATTATGAATGCCCAGTCTCAATAAAAAAACAACGTGATGCTTTGAAAGCAAACAGGAATTTTTCAAAAGTGTGAACTTTAAGGATAAAACACTAGTCACATTTTTATTTCAGCAAGTTCGAAACGATTATACGAAACAATTATACGATAGTTCGATCGTCCCTGTGCGTGTTTAATACCTACGTCTGTTAATACTTCTGAGTTCTTCAATCTCAAGAGATTTTATTCAACCTTAGGGAACTACAGGTCAAGTTCGTATTTGGTCAGATCAGGTCAACCTGTCACAATTTTTGATCCTAAAAACTGTAACTATTCTAGACCAGTGACGATACGGGCTTACATTAGTTTCACAATAAAGGCTAAGTGCTTGAAATCCCGGAGCTCCGTGTCAATGAAGCCACACTACATTACTCCAATTGACAACATTGAACCCGGCAGTGTGACTCAGTCCACTGAAGCGCCGCACAGTGGATCGGAGAAGTACAACGTGACCGGGCACGGGCTTATCGACCGTCCTCCGCAGTCATGTAGGCGAATTCTGGGACGGTCCCCAATCTCTGCCTAATGAACTACACATTCCACAAACAAAAATTACACTTACCATACAGAACACACAAAGTTACACGTATCGCAGACAGATGGCAGCACACGCGTTCCTCCAATAGATTAAGTATGCCCGGACTAACAGAGCCAGTTAGGAGCTTGCAGGATAACAGATATGACATCCTACAATTACATTATACATTTTAATATAATTTATATGCTTGACATTTTGGGGTTCCTTGGCAAAGGCCTGTTTGTTTATTCTGAGAAACAAAAAAGTTCCTTTTATTTATATAGGAACGAAGTCTTTCTCGGCGTTGAGAATGGATGTAGTCTTCTCGGGAGACTAGCCGAGTAAGTAAGATGTTTCCACACGATATTTCGGCGATCTCTGACTCCGTCGCCATCTTCACCAGAAGACGACGGAGTCAGAGATCGCCGAAATATCGTGTGGAAACATCTTACTTACTCGGCTAGTCTCCCGAGAAGACTACATCCCTTCCTTTTATTTATTTATTTATTGGCCTTTAGCCTTGTCGGCCATACAGCCAGCCCTTGTATACTTTACATTGATGTATACATAGTATTTTCATTTAGTTATCAAACTTAATATTGTTGTTTACATGGGTTTATCGTTATTTATTAGACTAGTAATCTATATTACATCATTTCTGACAATTCACTTATGGATTGCTCACACTCAAACATTATAATTTGACATTGTATACTTGTGTTCTCATTTGTAAATAGGATACATTTAACAAGAAAATTCTGATTGGTATAAAGGTTACACCTTTATGGTATGTATAAGTAGAGCTAAGTTAAGTGTTTTCCATCTTCTAGATATATCATTTTCTAAAATTGAATGTTTGCTGTCGATAAGTTATGTTTATCTAATTTATTTAATTTTAGTCGTTATATATTTACAATGAGACTGCATCTATAGCATACTTTAAAGAGGTAGTCTTTGGGCGTATACATGGTGCCGTTTTAAGAATTAGATGTGGAGAATTCAGATAAATATGTCTCCATCCATATAATATGTCATTTCTGTCCTATAAATGTTTTGTTCGTTGGAGGCTAGCAAGATATCACATTCGTTGGGAAAGAAATACCGAGGGTTTCTAATACTTTCAGTATTTTGTCTTGTTGTGTTATATATTTCTGGCACAACCAGATATCCTCGCGAAGCCTTGGTATTACAAATGGAACGTCAGCAGGCAACACATCCCAAGTATCATTAGAAGTCGCTTCCACCATGGTAATTTCCAAAGCCACTTAAATTGAATACGGCTCAGAGAAACTCCACAATGCGACTGTTCAGATACAGCAGTAGGCGATTTAAACCACATGGTTGTATACGGCAACTACTAACTAGGAGTGGGTTGCCTAGTTTGGTTGGCTAATAGGAACAGGAGAAATCAGGCAAGTGATTGTATCGTGATTGCAAACAACAAGTAATATTTATAAACATACAAATTGATTGTACAGGCAAAATCCTATTTACCAAGCACTATAAGGAGAACTTGTATAAATGATGTCCGATTTTGTAATTAACATGGTGTTGGGTTGGAGTTCATTAAAAGTGCTTAAAACTGTACAGAGTTATCATTTACTTAGTCTAACAGCACGATCAGTGAAATGAAATGGGCCAACAGCAGTTAAACGACGAATAATGAATGTATTAACTAAGAAGAATATAAACACGGAAATGCTACAAGCTCCCCCCTTCCTCCTCATGACTGACACTGGGCACTTGAGTAAATAGGTGGTCAGTGTCCATGTGGCCATTGGAGACCGAATCAGATGAAAAGAAAATCGTCAACACTGATCCAAAGATCGATATAAATCTAAATTATGATGCTAGATCAATGTTGCGTATTCTGCCCACAATCTAAGATTTCTAATAATATAATCTTTTTTTTAATTTAATTTAATTGCAATGGAGCACAGGCTCCGGTGGCAATTTCCCTACACACTCAACTTCCCGCTATCCTTCACTCACCTACATTTGCCCTCTACAAATTTTAACTTTAAATTCTTTTAACGTTTTCTGTAGGTTATTCATCATTCCCCTTGGTAACTCATTCCAATCCCTGACACCCTTACCTAAAAAAGAAAATCTTCCCACACCCTTGTGCCTGAAATCGAGTGCCAACTTGTGGTCATGGTCATCTTTTCCCTTCCATGAACTACTTTTCATACCTACTGCAATATCTTTCCATGCCTCATCGCCAGTATACGCCCTGTACACTCCCATTACCCTCCTCATCCTCCTCCTGTCTTGCAATGAATCCCATTCCAGCTCCTTTATCATATCTGTCACTGATTGCATTCTGCGATAATTTCCAAGAACAAATCTAGCAGCCCTTCTTTGCACCTTCTCCAACTCCTGTATATATATAATAGCATTTATCTGCAGTCTACAAACAAATACTTTCATAACGGTGACTAAATTAATCACATTATCTGTAAGTACAGCGCCGCTAAACCATAACCATCTGAGGACGTGTATCTCAAAGTGAAGCAAACTTTCGTTTTGCAGTGACCGTAAATACAAGAATCTCATCTCAACTGACAGTGAAATATCAAGAAGTGCTACTATAGATGAGAATATTTCAATGATACAAGATTTTAATGTTTTCTTGTAGCATGTGAGACACGGGAACCAACTGCGAGAAAGAACAGAAACTAAGACTTGTGCAAATATTAATGAAGCACCGTAGAAGTAGTGGCGCGGTAGTTTCGTAAGTATAACATGGTGACACTAGGAGTGCTAGAACTCAACGCTTTAACAAAAGCATCTACTTCAGATAGAAAGCGATATTATTCGTAGAGTTACTGTCGTAACATAGTAATTAACATAATTTGGATAACAAACGTAACTAAATAAGGACGTTTAAATATGAAACAGCTTAAAAAAAATAGGGTATGTCTCTACAGCTCTTCAGCATGCTGCTATGACAGAGTAGAGTTCCAAACACGAATTTTTAATGTTGTGGTGTGAAAAGTAAAACGAAATGGGTAACATCTCGACACAACAAACGATTTTTACCATGAGTATTCGTAAGTGAGAGAAACATATCAGCGCTTGCTATTTATCAAGGAAACATTCCGGTATTCACTTTGCGTGAATTTGGGAAACCGCGGAAAACCGTAATGTAGATAACAGGATTAGAACACCAACAATGATCCCCTAAAATATCAGGGCAGAAGTATAGGTGTCGCGAAAACTGCGCCCAGTGAAATCTGCGGCCAGAACTCTCAACAATGCTGTAGCGGTATGTTTATTATAGAAAAGGATAAAAATGGTTGTATTGTTAAAAGCCGCCCCGCCGGTGCACTGAGCGGATTGCTACGTTTGAAGCCTATGTTTCTAAACAGCAGGTTGACACTACAGATGTTTTATAGTTTATAACTGTTATTAAAACACAAGTTTTATTCTCGCTTAAAAGACGTAGAAAAGAATTGTAATAACGAGCCAGATACTTACAGAATCGTAGTAATTGCCTCACATTACTAGTGCAGGAAAAATATTCTACCATCAGCAGTTGTGGGTTAACGTCATCCACATAAAATTTCACCACAGATGACACGATAATGGAGTGACATCGGTCCATTTGGAAGGATGGAGCGATCGTGTATGGCCGCTTCTAGACGACCTCGGCCACTCCGATCCAGTTAGTACCGCACTCGATTTTCCGAACAGTGTTGCAGATCAGCAAAAAATTCAGCTTTCAGTAACGAGTGCGAAAAAAGTCTAAGAAAGAATACTTAACATGTGAAACATTTGCGTGTCTATTAAAAAAAAAAAAAAAAAAAAATAGAAACTAGCTTGGCTGTTTCGGGCGTGTAATGTAAAATGATTTGTTCAGGTAAAAACTTCCAGGCCACGATTTAGTGAGACCAGGTCGGGTCGTCTAAAGCGGCGTTTAGAGTGATTAGGACGGCGCGGCATGACACAAAGGGAACAGGTATTGGCCGCAGATTTCGCAGATTTTAGGTTGGCCGCAAATTTCACTGCTCGCAGTTTTCACATATCCGAAGTATACTGTACACCAACAAGGTTCGGTAGAAAAACTTCCCAGTTTACAACAAAAAACATTAAAGTGTCGACTTGTTAGGTTGTTTATATTGTTGGAAATCAACAGCTTGTTGGGAAAGTGTTTGCCAGAACAGGGCCGTTTTCAAGCACATTATTATTAAGTGAAGAAAAAATACCACATATTTCAGCCGCTAATAGAGTTTATTATAAATTCTTTGACGTTTTTATCTATTTAAGTGAATTTAATTTTAGGAAACCTGACTTGAGGTGAAATGAAGGTCGGAACCAGTCGTTATGTGGAATAAAACCAGTTCCGAAAATGACTGGAACCAGCTCCTCAGCACTCTCATGAACTAAACACCTGGAATAGCTATCGTGTTGGATGTTGTGACAGTAATAATCACTTATGCCTTTCTTGTTACAATAAATTCTACGAATCTAATGCCTTCCACTTAACATTTCACGCAATTATTTATAATCAAGTTTATTTGCGTGGTCCATAACGAATCTCGTAATTTCGTGAGAGACCAGCAATTTTAATTTTTTTTCTTATTATTGACTTTTATAAATGTACTGTTGAGAACTAGAGTATGGTGATAATTTAGAATTTTTAAACAGACGCAAATATTGGGGAATTATTATTCTTTATTTTGAGATAGCCTTCATGCGTTTCAGCTGCCAAAACAAAACTGCAATTTCAAGAAGAAAAATGATTAGTTACACAATAGTACGAAAACTTTTAATGTCATTGTGCTTACTTTTTTTCGCCAACTTTTCTCAAAATTTTGGAGTTCTGCATTTGATGAGTTTTACTCATCATTGGCAGTGTCAAATTTGGAACTTTGATCTTACGGCCGAATGCCCTTGCGTTTTTTTTGTTTTTTTTTTGCTTGTGTTTTACGCCTCTTTGACGGCGAGGTTATTAGAGGCGGGATGGGATTGGGGTAAGAAAAGAAACGGGAAGGAATTCGGCCATGGCCTTTTGAAGGAAGCATCCCGGCATTCGCCTGGAGTGATTTGGGGAAACCATGTAAAGCCCAAATCTGGATGCCCGGACGGGGATTCGAAACTGCGTCCTCCCGAATGCGAGGCCAGAACGTTAAATGCCCTTCCTGACGCCAAGCATTATAGACTTACTGCCAGGTCGTAGTACGTACTAATGGGGGAAGTGAGGTGTTGTAATCTGTTTGCGAAAAGTGTGACTATGTTGTGTGTGTGATAACTGTATTTTTTGTTTGTAAAAGGAGTAGTTTATGAGGTGGTGATTGGGGACCATCCCGTCTTCACCTAGATGACTGTGGGAAACCTCCGCAGTCGGGGCGGCCGGCACGTGCCCGGTCCCGTTGTACCTACCCGATCCAGCGTGTGACGTCTCAGTGCAATCAGCCACACTGGCGGCTTTTATGCTAGATTTACGTGAAAACAATGTTTGTAACAAATCACAGAGAAGTACTTAATCGACGCTTTGATTTTAAATTAGGTTTTATGGCAACAGAAGTTCCCAAACGAGATTTAAACCCTACTTATTTTTAAAATTATCAGCTTAAGCCACTGGAATGTATCTCCAGCGTTATATGTCCTTTCCCCATTCCTCCTCTTCCACAACTACTAAACTCACTCGTTTGTCTTGATCAATTTGACGTACAGTAGAACTCCAGTAATTCGAACTCCGACTATCCGAATCGCTGAATATCTGATTCACTGAATATCCGAATCGGTTTTTTAATTAAGTGGATGGAGCGTCAGCCCGAGTGTGACCTCATGCAACTTGTCACTGTCAAGCGGATGCGCGTCTTGGCTGCCCGAAAACGGATGAATACAAACAGCTTACTTTGACCGAGATGTTCGGTGAGCAATGACTTTTATTCACAGTACGGTACGTACATACTGTACTAATGTATAGCACTTATAAGTAATCTTAACATGTAAAAGTGTTGCCTGTTCATTTAATTAATTAAAAGATCTTTTTCTTTAAAAATAGTTTTTTCTTCCATTTTCAGTATACATACAGTAGTTAATTAAAATAGACTCTTTTTCGGAAAAAAATCCAACTATCCGAATTTTTGATTATCCAAATGGGGTCCGGTCCCAATTGATTCGGATCATTGGAGTTCTACTGTACTTCCTCCATCCATCCGTATCTAGGCCGCACTCGGGGCGTCTATCCTAATTTTAAAAAAATGGCATTTGGCTTCTCTTCGGTCATACAGCCAGCTGAAGTGTGATTTCATATCATTCAGTGTTTTCAGTTTCTCCTTTGTATATTATTTTGCAAGTAACTTTAGACACCACAGGACGGACATGACAAGTACACACACACACAACACTTACACTAAACACCCATTCTTTCGGCCGGAGTCGAACCGGCTACCTTCGGCACGTGGAGCTGGCACACTAGCCCTTACCCTACTGAGGCCGGTAGTTTCTAACAAATGCGATCTGTAAATATTTTTCGGCACTCTTTTCCCCAATCATGTCTTAATCCTCCAAGACTAATCTCACAGTCTCCTTCTTTACTGCTCTCCTAGCATGCTTATTTCGCAACCTGTCCAGCCTAGTAGTCTTATTCCCCAGAAATTTAATCTTCATGGTCTCGATTCTACTACCACCGATTCTTTCATCACCCATGCTTAGGAATCTTCCGTAAGAATTAGGATGTAGTAAGTCAAGCAAATAAATCCTTTGAATGTCTCTGGCATCCACATGCTCCGTATTTATCCTTTGTCACAAATTATTTGTTTTCTATTAATAAGTGGTGTAATAGCCTGACCTTGACAGTGTTCCAGAACTAAAAAATCATTTCGCTAACGATTTATTTAAAAACATAGCACTGACAATGCCATGCATATGTGAGACTTAAGTCATAGTGTTTGGATCGCACGGGACGGGCACATTTGCGCATAACACACCGGTAAACATCAGGCACGCTCAATTCTCTTACAGATGTCGCACGAGATTTTCCACGCCAGTGACAGTTTTGTTTCGGTTATTTTTCTAATTTTTTTTTAAATGCTTTTTTGATTCGGATCGCCCGCGTGTCACCGTACAGCTCTTTGATAAAACTATTCTCATTTTGTTTCGTCAATTGAATTTCAGTACATCTTTAATTACAGTTCTCCATAGAAGTGTTATTTTAAGTTAAAAGTGTGGTGTAAATAGGCGCTGTACCTAAAGCTTTGCGAAGCTAATAAAACAAAAAAAACAAGTTTTTCAAAATGCAGAATGGCGTCGACCTTCTAAGCAGGACAAATAATCATTCCTTGGTAATACAGAAAGAAAGGGACAGAACTGCAGCAAAAAAAAAAAAAGATAGTATATTTTACCAGTTAATAAACAATGATGACCAATATTAGGGAGTCACCCACAGTACTAAACACAGAGTATGGAAAAATTAACAAGGTCAATAAATTAAAATATCTAGGTGAAGTAATTAACATTAATGGGCTTGATAAGGAAGCAAATATATCAAGAGCAAGAAAACTAGAACTAGCATACCAATTGACTAAAGATACATACAATAAGAAGAATCTATCAAGGAAAACTAAAATCAAACACTACAACACAGTAATCAAACCAGAAGGACTGTATGCCTCAGAATGCTTGTTCTCTATGAAAACTGGAGAAATAGAAGAGACAGAGAAAAGGAAAATCTTGAGAAAAATTTGGGGACCACTAAAAATTGAAAATGGCGAGTTTAGACACCGGAGGAATTAAGACCTATACAAAGAAGAAGAAATTGAAAGGATGTCAGACACTATCAGAAAGAGTAGAATAAGTTTTTTTTTGTCACATAATGAGAATGGATAACAATAGACATATAAAAAGAATTTTCAATCATGTTCACAAGAGTAAGAAGGGCAACCAAGGGATCCAAGGAGTAAAGAAAGATATGATTGAGATCGGAATAACAGAAGATTTAATACAAGATAGAGCAACTTTTAGGAGATTGATCCAAAATTTCAAGGGTTTCCAGGAGAAGAGGAAATGTAGTAACATATGGACAGAAGAAAGGAGGAAACAGCAAAGTGAGAGGATGAAGAACTATTGGATGTCAAGAAAAGAAGCATCGAAATGAATGCACGGTATTACTCTTCGTGGTACTTAGATGGCCGATATCGAAGAGAAGAAACAATGATTAATGAGATTAGTAGAATCTTTTTAGGAAGACCTCAAGAAGAAATGAATCTCTGGCTGTGCATGAGAAAGAGGTTTGATCATTTGCAGGAGAGCTAGTGACATCACTTCATTCAGAATATTTATAATTATATGAAAGAAAATATCGGTCGTGTTCATTATATAAGCAATAATTTTAACGATAGTAGGGTAAGAAAAAAAAGCAGAAAATGTTTTCTGGAATTAATAGAGAAAAAACGACATTCCATACGGGGAAAGGGGGGGGGGGAGGTGTGTCGAATCAAAAGCCATGTCAGGCTACGTGAAAGGAGGGGAGTTTCGAAAGAGGCCAAAATGGAATCACGTAGTTATGGACGCTCCCAATCTGAATACGTCAGGCTTTAGTTTACTATCAAAGTTAGTTCATTGACCAATAAATATAAAAGAGTAGGTCAATGTGGAAATATATTACAAAAAAAACCGAAAACAGTAATGCTGTTCAAGGTATATTTCAAATCAAAGCAAAGTATGAAGGATAATTTATATTCTTAAATAGTGTAACTGAAACTTTTTAAAAAAATATTTACTAATTAGTATCAAATCTCTAATACTGGATGACATATCACTTTTTAAAAAAAAAAATGTAATCCATCAAATTTTTACCGCCACAGATGATCAGAAAGATATGGACAGAACATTTTTGATGTTTAGACAATGCGAAATGTAGGACTGTGACGCTTATTTTTTTTAATAACAGTTAACTGTTTCTTTTCGATGTCTTAAAAATAAAATGAATTTATATCAGCAAAACTTAAATTATTCTTTTCCCTTGAATGCCTTAGCCCGCAATAATACATCAGATCGTTTCGGACCGTGATGCCGTCCTTGACGCTAGTAGAGGAAATTTTCACTACTCGGGACTTGGAGAGTTGACAGTGCACGATTCCTAATCACGAGAATCTGTACCAAAGTACTCATTCAAATCCAAAACACTCTGGACGGGGACATTAAATTCGGCTACTAGGTGCCTTTCGGAATAGTAGGCCTGAATAGGCCTACACTAGGTTTGGCCCTCTCCCTTCCTTCATTCTGATGCACACAGCACAGAGATCATTCTGCACTTTACTGTCATCACACTATTCTACTGAAATACAGTGTTTAAACACATGGAGTAATGAATTGGCCACTATACATCCTTCTTTAGAAGTTTTCAGGCCGAATCGATCAATCGACCGGCACGAAAACAATTTTTTAGTGATTGTTCAGCACTATTCACAGCTTTCTAAGCCGAGCGATAGGGATAGTCGGTTCAAAACTTTCAACTCATAGGAAGTGCATCGCAGACACGGGCAGTCTTCGGACACCACATTAAAGATATTGGAGGGCTTAAGCGTCTGAGATGTAGGTGCTGGAAATTATTTATCAAAATGGGTTATCGATCAAGAGTACAAGAGTTCAACCCCCATTTCTCAAAGTATTTTTTGTAACTGCAAGATTGTTTTTTGTTTCAGCACTATTATTTTGGGAAAAAATGTTATTGAAAGAGTAACGTAAATGTAAAGAAAAGCTGAATTTTCATTTGCTGAAAAAATACGGTCTCTTTTCTCTTATACGCATTTGATTCAGAATTCCGTTTCCAAATATACCATTCAGCGTCCTCTTCTTGAGACTTCTTTGCTATTCAAATATTTGTATAGCTCATTTTTATGATCGAAACCTAAATCTCTGAGTAAGGAGCCCTTTTAAGCTACTGAAACTCATAGCAGGAAAGTTTAACTTCGAACTCAAAATGCGGTTAGACTGGTATGAGAGCCGCCTGCAATCGCGTGGATATTACTCTAGAGTAGATCAAAGTTTTAAATTCCCAGTTGAGTTTTCCTTTCGTGTTTTGAACAGATACTTTATCTGCTCTTTGATTCGTTTGGCAAGCATTATCTCTAAGACTCAAGCAATATTTTCACATAAAGCTTTTTAGTCATCGTCATATTTCTCTAAATATTAATCCCCCTTCTGAATTAAACAGGTCTTCGTTGTTTGGTATCGAGTATAGATAACATTCATTAGGTACATAGCAACTAGTTTCTGTGGGCCATTCCCCTCAGCTGTAGTTATTAAATTAGATATATGTATTAATTAATGACACCTACGCTGTTGAATTAAGATCATTTTTATTTTACAAAATCGTTTTGCTTTCCGCAAAACATCTGCAATGATTTCATTTTCTAACATTTTACATCTCTCTACATATGTATACTATTCTCAGACAGCTATTTCACATATGCTTTAATGTTATACATAAATGTTAATGGATATAAAAAAAAAAATAAAAAAAAACCCCTACTAAAATAAATTGAATTTGAAATATTGTATAAACACATGCACACGCACACACACACACACACACACACACACACACAAACACACGCACACACGCACACACGCACACACACACACACGCACACACACATAATACATAATAGATAATTCATATTGATAGATCATAATGATATTTACAATTAATGTTGTTCATTTATAGAGTAAGAACATTTGTAGGGCGCGTACATTCTGGTGAACAGCTCAAAATCCGCGCTGACTTCTTGGAATTAACCAATTTTTCTTAACCAGTTTCGCAAATCCGAAATGCTACAGTAAAACGTAAAGGCTTGTGTGGTCGTAATGACCTGGTGACAGTGTTTTTACTGGCTGCGCAATCTGCCCTATTGTAGCCTCCTTAAACTAACCCGGCAGTGGGGCCTACATTTTAACGTTGAATCAGAACCATGGAAGCGTTCTGGCGTATTTCACATTACACAGCAAACTGTGTCTGATGTGAAGGTCGGGATAAGGGCCTTTATAATCCTAGCTGAGATGGGGATTCAGACCGGGGACATTTCGGTCGCCAGTCAGAAGGCCGGTCGTACACTGCAAGCGTATTTGAGCGACTAGCAGGTCTCGCGCAGTGGCGGCCCTAGCAAGTTTTTCAGGTGGTGCGAGATCTCATTGTGGCGCCCCAAATGAGCAATCGCTTATTCCTGATTAAGGTGTCGACACAAACAGACTGAAAATAACTTACATTTTTTTACATCCTACTAATATTATAAATGTAGAAGTTTGTCACTGTTTCACGTCGAAACACAGAACGGCTTAGGTCTAAAATTTGGAATAATGTATTGGCTCTCTAATTTTATTCCGATCGAAAAATTTGTTCCCGTGAGGTTCGAATACGAATACCTGTATGAATGCGTTATGAATTTCATTCGAGCAAAGCCGCGGGCAGAAGATAGTCTTTATATATTAATAATAACTCAAACATCAGATAGATTAGTATAGGATAGCAGCGGTATGAATGAGAAATAACAACAGTAAAAAGAAACATTATATGTTTGAAAGGTTTACTTAAGGTACTATGGAGTACACAATGCTCACATCACGTATACGTCAAATTAGTTTTTAATAAGTTGTTTTTAAAATAAACAAATGAGGAAATAAAGTCATAAATACAAGTCCTAGATCACAACCTTCCTCGCTTTTGCTCTTAGGCAATATTATTTTCTATTGATAAAATTGCGAGATCTGACAGTCTATCATGAGTCTAAGTTTACTGTAAATATGTTTTGATAAGTTTTCATTTACTTCTCCTTTAGCGACAGTTACAGATATAGACTATGGTTAGAAAAATTCGAAGTTCTGTCCACACATTCGGGAACATATCCTGCCAACCATTTTCTTTCATAAGTTGAACTTTTATTGGTTCTCCTGATTCAGGCCTCATCAACATTAGTTTCAGTTAGAAAGTTTCTCAACCAACTCACATTGTTCACCCTGAGTTAAACTTATTTTAAATCTGCACAGCACTTTTCAGGAATTGTTTTGATAATGTGTAAGAGCGATACCGTATCATTAAATTTGCACAGTTGTTTAAAATTAGTGACCAACGCAGTCATAATTTTATCAATCATATGCTGAAACACGTTCATTGTAAACAATTCTTCTGGATCTGTTGCTATCTCATCTACGGCCCCCTAGTAAAAAAATCTTTATTTTCTTGGGGATCTGATAGGATATGTCCCAGTCTGAGAAGCACTTTCTTTAGCTGTTATGAGAACGGAAGAATAAATCCGGCACTCTTCATCAAATTCCGAGCTGTTTTCCAGCAATTGTGAAGCATTTCATAAATCAACTTTCAGTCTGCGTAACCTTGCTTACGATATTTACTTAAAACAATGTATTAAACCAACTCACCATTGTAACTATGAACACAAATTGCTACGTGATCTTGCCCAGAGACAAGCTTCTGTTGCTTCAACTGAATAATTCGTTTTCAGAAGGGCGTCACGAACTGAAGAGTGTGTTAACGAACTGCAGCGAGGCTAGAAACTCTAGTTTCCAAACGAATTTCGCAAATTTTTTTTGGTGATTTTCTTCCAAGTGCTTGGATACCACTTCCCATCGCTATGTTGATCGAGAGAATAGAACAAATATTCTTTAAAGAAATCCGGACAAGTAAACCGATTTAAGTGATGTTTCGGCGGCACCTGCTATTACCTAATTTAATGACAGCTACATGGATTAAAAATGCTCGAAGATATCGATAAATAGGTCAGTGAGTCCAGTTACCAGCTCTCAAAAAGTCACTTACTGGCTTGCAAACATCAAAACACTCGTGCACTTGGACTTCGTCTACATTAGTGTCAACAAAAGTGATGTTTAATATAATTGTTCGTCGTAACAGACATTAGGAGTTCAATTCAGTATGATGGAAAAGTATTTAGATGACTTAACCACAGTCAAAATTTTATTATGAACTTTATTCGTTTTGAATACATTTGCCAAAATAATAGAAATTACTCTCATTAGTAATACGGCGGAGATGCTCCACCATTACAGGGTAATATACCCAGGAAGTTACCATTATTAGAAGTATTTAGTGTTTTAGATACAAAGCTTCCTCTGAACAAAAAATTATTGCATGTTAAAAAGAATACTTTGGGCATCATTCATTCGAGGATAGCAAACCACTGTTTTTTTTTTTTTTTTTTTTTTTTTTGCAAATGCTTGTATGATACACTCATTTTTTTTAATCTAATCAATGCTGCAGTTTCGTGAGTTTTGAGACGCTCTGACAAGTAGCTCCATTCATCAAATCCTCCTTTTTCCCAAATAAGAGTGAGACCTTCTGTTGAATAAACAACAGTAAAAACTAATTACTTTATCTGCAGATTTAGAGTAAACAAGCCATCTTCTTTTATAAGTTTCTCCATTTGGCATTACTCTTTAAAAATGCGTATTCGAAAAATGTCGTCGATGATTTGTTTCTTGGATTTTTTCATTGAGCTGATAAATATTTCATCTCTAGCCGCAGAGTCAAAGAGTGACCATTTTGAAATATCATCATAATTTGTACTTTGAAAAGGCGACAGTGGTGGTATGTCTTTGACACCCCATTCTGTAAAATTTTGAACTGCAGACGACGCTCAAACCATTGCTAAATACATGCTGCTCTTTATCATCATGGGCCTCGCCTAAAGAACTTTTATTAAATAAGTTGTCTTCCGTCGCGTGTTGAGGTAGTCCCGGGGTCGACGATTCAGATGACTTCTAAACTCTAAACAATTTTGAAGCCTTCTCAGCTTCGCATTGGTTTTATTTTCTTTTTATGTATTGTGCATCAGGCAGGTTTTCTTATAGGTAGCGACTTGTCTGTAAACGACACATTATGCTTTGTAAATATTTATGATACCAGCATTAATTGCAATCACCTAAGGTCCAACATGGCAGAAATGGATTAGTAGGTTGAATTTTGCCCCAGGCACATGCACCCACACGAGAACTCCAAGAGTAGAGACGAAAAGACAGGAAACAGATGCGGGAGGCGCGGCGCGGCACCGGAGAGAGTAATTATGGGACGAGTTGTCATTTTCTTGATTAGAGTAACTCGAGTTGACTCGAATTCTATGAGGACATATGACTAAGCATTAAGCTGAAACTCTTACGTTTATAAACTCTTCTGGATGATTAGTATGTTAATATAATATGTGAACAGAAAACTGGGTTATTATAGAATTTCTTTTTCACTGTTTGCGCAGACGATCCCTCGCTGCATTTTCGGCGCCCCCCATATGACGGCGCCCGGTGCGGTCGCACCGCTCGCACCGCCCTAGGGCCGCCCCTGGTCTCGCGTAGTCGCGCGTACTGGTGCCACTGATCCCAACAAAGGGAACGCTTCCAAGCGGCGTCCACTGCAAGCGATCTGGAGAAACCGATTGTAGCCGACCACAGGCTACGAGCGATTTATCCTACCGAAGTTGGATTAATCGCTTGTTGTCGCGGGGTGTGTGCACCATTTTCCTTTTCGTGTATACCGCCGTCTTTTTTCGTTGTACCAATCAGTATGGATAATGAGTAATTAATTAGTGCCGTGCAAGAAAAAACACCATTGTGGGATATGAGAGACAAGCGGTACCACTCACGTGATATACAGCGGAAACTGTGGGAAAAAAGTTGCTGAAGAAATGGGTGTTAAAAACGGTAGGTAACCTTGACAAATATATTAACTTAGCTAATTTATAATTTACACCTTTCTTTGAAATTGTGTTTTTTTCGATTAGTCTGCATATATTTTCACAACTGAATTACATACATAAATTATGCCTAATAGCAACATTATTACACAAAGTATACCTACTAACAAAACATATACAAAATTTGTATTTTTTTAAAAAGAATGTTTGTATTATTTAAAAAATGTATTAATCATTCTAGTACTCGGTTCGTGTTCACAAAAATATGCAAGAAATTTGTCTCTGATCACATAACTGGCACTGTGTCCGCTATTTTGGCCTCGTGAAGAAAATCTGGTTGGTGTTTCAGGGTTTTCTGTCTGTGATGCTTGATGTGATGTTAGTAATTGCTGTTCGCCTTCTATGTCGATTACAATGTTATGTAGCAAGCATATGCACTGAACAATCATATCGGTGGAATCTGGTTCCACCTCAATACCCTTTTGAAGTACTCGCCATTTGCTGCTCATGATACCAAATGCACATTCAATAACTTGCCGAGCTTTTGTTTCTGAAGGCCCAGCTTGTGATGCTGGATAAGGTCTCATTAAATAAGTTTTCAGAGGATATGCTTCATCTCCCAAAATAACATGTGGCACTTTAATATTGGTCCCAGGCAGTGCAGCAAGTCGATGAACCCCAAGAGAGCCTCTTTCAAGCCGTTTGTACAGCTGTGAATGAGAAAATATACCACCATCACTCTCCTTACCGTATGCTCCCACATCAATTGCAATAAACTTGTAATTGGGGCCGGCAACACCTTGTAACACAAATTGAGAAGTACTGTTTGTAATTTCTGTACATGCTGCCTGCATGGCGCGGATTTCGTATACGCACGTGTTTCCCGTCGATACAGCCAACGCAATTTGGAAATTTCCATTTGCTCCAAAACTGTTGTACTATTGACACCATATCTGTGGGGAATGCCATATGTACTGCATGTAACTGGTCCCAAATTGCCTTGCATGTTTCATGTACAACTTTTCCCACCGTCACGTCGGAGATTCTAAACGAATATCCTAACGTCTTGAACGAAGACCCTGTCGCCAAGTATCTGTAACAACACACGTAACTAAGTAGTTTACTTCGCTGAGAGAGGTACATTCGGTAATAAAGTAACTAGATGCTAGATACCAAAACTCGTTTAAAAATTTATAGTAATAGATAGACCTACAAGTATAACAATATTGTAATACACAAGATTTTTTGTTTATTAGTATAAAGTGAAAGCTCCCTCTTCACAATTTCGCTATTCGCGTTTTCAGTGTTCACGGATAAAATAATTGTCAAAACTTTCTGGTTCACAGCTGAAAATTTCATTAATCCCGGACCAAAAACAAACTTTATTGTAATTTTAAAATTGAATACCTGTTTATTTACAATCTATCAAAACGCAACAATACGTTAGAACATCTGTTCTTTGACGAAAGCCGCATAGCTACACTTGCCGCTATTGTTTTGATAAATCCCGGCTCACCTCTTGCGAAGATGTTATGTCTTATTACTGCAATTTAATTATTCGTCACAATACATTATTTTTGACAGCGTTGCACGTATTCTCTTACAACTCCTTATTCTGTTCGCGATTTATTATGTCGACTAAAATTTTAAAAACGTTAATTACTGCTCATAAAAAAGTCGCTTTGCCACTAAACGTAAAAATGGAAATTTGCATGTTGGCTAGTTTTTTCTTTTAATGTCAATTAATCAACTGTACGATCAATCAACAAATCAGGAAACAAAGTAAGGAATTCCATGGCTTCAACCTCACTGTTAGCCAAAACTGTTCGTCATATTAAAAAAATGAAAGTTGCATTAACCACATTGATCAACGATCGATATCGGAAGACAGTTTTCTGTTTGGTGACAAGGCTAATTATCTTTACAGTGAACACTCAGATAGACGGTCTCAAGCATCATAAAGGTTGGTTTAATAAGTTTAAAGTGTGACATCACCCCATAATATGCAAAATTCTCTGTATTCTTGGAATATATTAAAGATCCTATACAAATTCCCATTGCCTATTCACGATTTCTGTATTCGCAGCGTATTTACGGAACGTACCCCCGCGAATGAGGAGCTTTGAATGTACTGAAAAAAAAACTATCTTGTTTTCTGTTCTAGTGACTAAAGTGAAAAAGAAATGGGACTTCGCGATGTATTTCATCGAGAATATATGAAAAAATTCAATTCTGGAGATGAAGCAGCAGATGAGTCTTTTTCCTCATGGCCGTTCTTGGATCAAATGCTGTTCTTATCTGATACTATTGAACCGAGAGAACTAAAAGGAAATGAGAAATCTCCACAAAAAGGGGATTCTGCCCAAGATCATTTGCAAGATACAGAAGGTAATTTCGGACATGACGTTAATTCACTTTCTCCAGGAACAAATCAGAAACATTCCAACACATCCCTTCAACCAACAATTGGACACCCCACTACAATTACTACCCAGAATAAGCGCAAAAAGACTAGCAGTAGCAATTCTGATGAACAGTTTCTCGAAATCGAGAGAGAAAAATTACAATTAATTGCCGAAAGCAATGCTGCCAAGGGTGATGGTGATGCTCAGTTTCTGCAAAGTCTTCTTCCGTTTCTAAAGAACGTTCCTCTTCATAGGAAATTGGCAGTGCGGAACAAACTGCAGCAAGTGTTTATTGATGAGGACGCGCCTCCTACATCTCCAAAGACGACGTCTCCATATTTATCGTCCTGGTCTGCTCGAACTAACACTTCAATTCCATCTCTGACACCCTCCACAACAGATTACAAACCATCTGTGCTCAATGACGTTGTTCATCCCGTCCCTAATGAAGGTTGTGCACAAAATTTCTTTAACGACTTTTCAAACGCGCCATAAGGAATTTAAATGGTTTTGATTCTCTTTTTTTTCGTAAAATGGTTCAAGAAAATAATTCGTGAAAATCTAAAAAATTGTTCACGTTGATTTTTTACTTTTTTTGTTTGCAACTTACTTTGTCATTTTATCTTACCTTGTATTTTGTAAATGTTCTGTAATCAATTCTGTTATCAAACCGCATACCTATCTCGTTTGGTTCAATAAAAAATATATTTTATGAAATTAGTATTTACTATCACATACCTTAGAGTCACAGTTAGTCGTTCGGCAGGTGTTATGGTCTCTCTGAAATTCGACTCTTTGGTAATTGAAGGCTGTATGGCATTTAAAATGTAATGAAATGTCTTCCGGCTCATTCGGTAATAATCATGGAATTTTTTTGAATCCTTCTCCAAATCATCATGCAGATGGTGGTTTTCTCCTAGCGAATATCTTTTCGCTAATATTGAACTAACCCAACACGAACGAGTTCTACGTTTTTGCATCCGACGCCTCGTCAGGTAATTACTTTCCAAAAGGAGTAGGGTCTCTGCATCCATTTCACAATATTCTTAAACTCTTAAAATATTAGCACGAAATCACCGGCACAGCTGTTAATGGGGAGAGACGCGGCCACAACTGCTCCAACAATCCTAGTCGCCTGACTCACAGTCGGCTATAGTGGACGAGCTCAGCCGCTCCCTGTCGCCCGACTCAAAGTCGCCGACAGTTGCTTGAGTTGTTAGTCGTTCAAAACCGCTTGCAGTGTACGACCAGCCTATTAACTACTTAGCCACCAGACCATTCAAACACTACACTAAAAAAAATTAATTTTATCCTAATTTCGAAATTGGCCTTATAAGAAACACGATGCTAGTCTTCCAGTGCGTTGGCGCTATTGTATCAGTAATTACACAAAGTAGATTCAGTGATTTGCGGGTTGTTATTTGATAACGCTACAAATACATTAGAAGCGAACACCAGCTTTAATTGAAACTTGTCATATCTTTAGGGCATTGGCGTGTAAAGCCACTGTTTTTGTTTAAATAACCAGAACGCTAAACATTACACAAGATTCTTAGGAATTTAAAATTAACGGAGAATTCACAATCACGTTAAGAACTACCCTTTGTCCCCGATTCTGATTCGATTTTCTCCTACGGAGTGTTAAGAGCGGAAGCTGATGGGTGTTGATGCCTGCCTAACCAGCAGGTGCATTCAACATTCTTCTGCACTGCTCTTCACCCTTACTGTATCGATGCTTGTTCTTTTAGTTACAATGATTTTAAATGTTCTATTTGTATTATATAAATAACCCGGTTGAAATCCAGTTTCGTCACTCAGGTGACTACGGCAGAGAACTGTATTTATTAACAAGCAAACTATTCAATGTCTTAATGTTATTAGCAAAAGACAATGTACTTATCTTTCTTTCATCTAGAGCACATCACCAAATTACGCGGAAATAGGGCTATCACCATGACCCAGAATATCGAACATATTCTGGTAGCAAAGTTTCTAATTACCAGATTAACATACAGGTTATGAACCTCTAGTAGCGAAAATGCATGCTCAGGCTCTTGTACGTTCAGAAGTATAGTTTTTAATGTCGACACTAGGGGGTAGATTCTACACCAGCTCGCGTCAGCTGAGAAACAATTCGTTCAATGACTTCCAATACTGTTTTACTATAATATGGTGGCTACCAACTCAGCAAGGTGCACGTAGAAAAAAAATGTGAGACACCTTGCTAAGCCATGATTTCCTTTTGATTTAAATTATTTATACAAATTTCACTATTTAGGTTTCACTTCTGCATATATTTAACTCTTTCAGCGTTCAGTGATAGTAGCTTTGTCTTCAGAATAATTGTATGCCTCCGTTTGTAAAATATTCTTCAACTATTTAAAGACGGCTAGAGGTCTTTTCACTCGGTATTGTACTATATAATTTATGATTTATGTTAATAATAAATCAAGTGACAATAAACTCTATGATGATAACGCGTATGAATTAACGAAACACATTCTGACTGGTGCCGACGTGAGAATTTGATCCAAAGCCAAGAATGCAATTGAGCTTAGGTGTTAGGTGGGCCCAGACAAGAATTCAATGCTCTCGGTTTCAACGGGACTTTGCATTTGGAAGTGTTTGGCCCTGTTAGTGAACAGGGAACTCCATTTGCAAGCCTACGAAACGTTATAAACAGAACTTTAAACATATGGCGCTGAATCTGAACTACAGGTACGAAAAGTGGCAGCAAATTGTGGAACCAAAGACTCATGACTTTGAGGTGAATTGTGATATGGAAATCGTAGTTAGACGTAAACAGCGTCGTGTTTCAAGGAGCTGCAGAATCACGTGTTTGAGAGAAGACAATGAAAGACGCACGACTGAATGACGTGAGTGGAACGGAATGTACACAGAATAATTCTTCATAATTATTGTTAAGTTTTGTTTAATTTCTCGACAAATCATCGAGAGAAGACGTTTCCCTGCCACCAAGTTTGGTGGAAAGACGCATCGACCGAGTTGAGGAAGGGACGCCATAGATTTTATAATGAGAGTCAAGAAGACGGCAAATGGGGACGGTTTAGCACCCTGATGATAGATCATTAAGATTGGCTGCAAGTTGATTACTGATTTAGGTTGTCAGAGATTGAAATTACTCTACTGTCAGTGCAACCAAGCGTTGTGTGGTATCAATGAAATGGCATCATGCTCGCTGCAGATGAGTAGTGAAACTAAATGGTTATAAGCAGGCATTGCGGTAAAACGGTGTTATTGTAGGAGGAGGATACATATTACCGTACGGTAATGTGACGCTGACAAAAATCGTTTGCTTTTTTCTGTTTTTGTTTTTTTCTTGTGGTTTTACACCTCATCGGCATCGTCAGAGATGGGAAAAGACTGGGAAGGATCTGGCCATGGCCTTTCGAAAGAACTATCTCGGTATTCACCGGGGATGATTTCAAGAAAACCACGAAAAACCAAAATCTGGAGGTCGGAATGGGGTTAGAACCGGTATCCTTCCGAATGCGAGGTCAGAGCGTTATCGTTCACCAACCACGGTCTGTGCCAGTGTTGTTGAGAAAAAACAAGAAATATTACACAAACGGATTAGTGAATAAACAAAGACGCAATTGTGTAATCATATCGAATGTGAAGATCAGTGGTGCACAAATCAAGAAATGTGCACTGTTCGTCTGTTGTTCATTACAAAGATGAGTTGGGTCTTATAGCTCTTCAGAAATGCAGCTCCAATTCAGGTTGACTTTGAACCTCGAAATATTAGTTTTGAAGCTGTTGGCTATATATAATTCAATGTTCGTTTTACCTAATGAAGAAGGATCCGCTTTTGTCTCTGTTAATGGCTATTTGCAGTGAAATTCTATGGAAAAGTCTAAGTAACAAACTAACTGTGGCTCTTTGAGAAAATCTTATAAAATCTATAAGCGAGATGAAAATAAGAATTTTGGTTTATTAAGTAGAAATACTCACAGAGTTTTTTCGCGTATTATAAATATTGTTAAAGATCAAAAAATTATTAGAGGAATTCTGAGTTCCAGCTTCAAGAATGGCGTCCATCAGAAGAGATGAAACAAAGAAGTCTACAGCAAAATAGAGAAAATCACTAAAGCAATCCGCAAAAGACGGGCACGATACTACGCTCACCTCAAAGGAATGGATGAAAACAGATTGACTAAAATAATGTTTAATCTATTTGATGCAAAACTGCAATGCCCTGGTTTGCAGATATCAAAGAAGACCTTCAATTGTTGGGATTAAAACCCGAAGATGCTTTTAATAGAGATCTCTTCGGAAGAAATTAGTGACGTATGCGGTAAACTGAGACGAACAATCCAATAGAATACGCGGTACACCGTGGACAGAAGAGCGCAAACAGACCCACTAAAAACGAATGTAGGACTTCTGTGCCCTAAAGGAAATGAAACTTACCCCCAAATGCAAGAGAGTTTAATGTGATCCATCTTGACTTCTACGAACATACATGCATACTACTAGTCTATATGTGCGGTTTGTGTCACACTGCATACACCTACATCCATGTCTCCCTAAACCTTGCAGCATGTCTTTTTTTTTTGTTAAATTGCTTTACGCCTCGTCGACGGCTAAGGTCGTTAGAGGCGGGATGGGGCTGGGGACAAGTAACAGGAATGAATTCGGCCATGGCCTTTTTGAAGGAAGCATCCCGGCATTCGCCTGAAGTGATTTGGGGAAACGATGGAAAACACAAATCTGGATGCCCGGACGGGGATTCGAACCCGCGTCCTCCCGAATTCGAGGCCAGGAACGTTAACTGTTCACCCACCACGCTCGGTGCAGCATGTCAGCGGTGAAGTAAGCAATGAAAGCTTGAAGCTGCCGTAGGCGATAACATTTCATGTTAGTTGCTTTAGTAATACTTCTCAAACTGTGTGATGCACTGCTGGCTTGTGTCGTCGATTTCCTAAGGCTGCTTTGGAAAGAATTTCTAATACGGTCCATGTTCCTTCCGACACGGAAAGACGCGCGCCGATTTCTCTCTACACAAACACCCGGTTTCCACAAATTAACATGCTAACTGTGAATAGGATTATCGAAGGATGAATCCTCCCCAAATCTTGTCCGAAAAAGACGTTGCAAAACAGAGTTTTATGAAATTAGATAGTGCAAAATGCTTTATCCTAATACCGGTAACCGACGAAATAGAAACATGTGCGGCGAATAGAAATTCTGCCACTCGGTGGTCGCATCCTGGCCAATAATGCCATACGCATTTACTGTTTACAGACGTATTGCAGACATTGATAACTGTAGGCGAGAAACATATTACGGAATGCCAACGGTACAGAATAAAACTCAGATTTTCTCTACCCAAACACGAAAAAAAAATTCGTACGAGTTGTTTAATACTTCGAACTTAATAAATTCTCGAAACACCAACAAGTGTTTATAATAATTCTCTGTGTGTAAAAGTAAAGTAAGTCAATTACCACATTTAGGCATCATCAGATTTGTATGTTAATGCTTATGGCTTTACGTGTCATCGACGTCGAGGTCATTAGAGCCAGGAAAGGACTTAGGGCTGGAAACTGGAATTCTGATATGGCCTTTTGAAGGAACCATCTTGACATTCACCGAGAGTGATTTCGAAAAAACATGAAAACCTTCATCTGGATGCTGGACGAGGATTCGAACCTCCGACCTGCCGAATGGGAGGCCAGAGCGTTATTGCTAACCCACCTCACGCTGTATGGTATTTCCAAAGGGATGCGGGATACAGAGACACGATGACCAGCTCCTATCTTTCCTCTGTGTAAGAGACTTTGTATTATAAAGAGCAGTGTATTTACGCTCGGTTAATAAAGCTGAACGCGGGAAGAATTTGAAAATCCGTATCAGCACACTTGGGCCTACTCTTTTGTAAGGAAACTAAGGGATTGGCTATTGATCTAGAACTTTTTTAAATTCTGTGTGTGGAGCACAGCACTTTATGATAGTGAAGCATGTACTTTAGAATACCGGCAAAAAGCAAAATTGAAGCATTTGAAATGTGGTGCTATAGAAGAATGCTGAAAATTAGGTGGTCAGATAAAGTACGAAACGAACGAATTTTGGAAATGATGGGTGAGAAAAGAAGTTTGTAGAAGATGCTTACAGAAAGAAGAGACAAGATGGTAGGTCATATTTTGAAACATACAGGATTGATTAATTTGTTATTTCAGGGAACAGTCGAAGGTAAAAACTATAGAGGCAGACAGAGATTAGAATATGTGAAGCAAATAATTAAGGACGTGGGGTGCAAGGGGTATTATGATATGAAGAGATTGGCGCAAAATAGGAAGGGATGGACGATTGCATCAAACCAGTGGAAAGATTGAAAACAGCGAAAAATAATAGGATTGACAAGTTTTTACGTTCCCATATCACCGATGAACGATTGTCAACATCATCGTATCCCCTCATCCAATATCCACCGCGGAGATGTTTAGGGTTTAACCAAGGTATTTGGTATACTAGTGGGTAGTCCATACTCCCATCGCCTACTTCAGAATAATGAAAATTTATTCGACCACTCGGTTCAAACAGTGCAACTTTCCCGCCAAACTGTCAAACTAACTACGTCTGTCATGAATCAGGTTTAATGCATATATGTGTCTGTACGAGTTTTGTTTTAGAGTGGCTTATCCACGCCTTTTTCGGATGGCCTTGCGAGAGTTTCCTTGCGCTGGGTCACCGGCCGCTCCTGGCTGTCACATAAATCTCGTGGCGTTCCCTTTTACGACATCTAATGGAGTCGGCTTGTGGCAACAGCCAACTCCTCAGGGAATCCCATCACGCCACGAGCCGGCTCGACTGTTCGCTTAGCTCCTCTCAAGGTCTGCTCCACACCAAAACAAGTTTGTTTTCGCTATGAGACGTCCTCTAATAAGGCAGACGTTCACTTAGTAGTTCCAGAGGATACACTTTTAGTTTAAACATACAAAATAACTAAAAGCTCCAGTTATGGTATACTTCTACCGTTTGGTGTCTTCAGTAACGTTGCAAGCTTTTTTAGAATAAAAAGTCAGTTTGATTACTTTCGCATCAACATCTGCCTGCGTCTCACTCATTTTAGGATAATCAATAATTTAATTGCGATGGATCCTATACTACAGCGATAATTGCCCCATACGCCTATCTTCACTTTTCTTCTAATTCATCTTAAATTCTCCCAGTGTAATTTCCTCAACCATCGACTTCTCCCCATTATGAATATTTTTCTACTTCCTTGCACTTATTCCGTTACAGCAGGATTTGCTTCTTCAGGATGCGGCATGTTTTTATTTGGCCTGTATGTCGCTGAGCCCGTGGGGAAAGGAGGAGTGGGAAGAATTGTGTAATCGTAGGATTCCGCGGTCAGAGTCAGTTGGTTCTTGGTTGTCCGGGTGGCACCGCGTCATGTTTCTTGAAACCGACGTTTCGACCCTCATTCTGGGGTCTTCTTCCAGGGCAGAAATGTGTTGACATCAGTCTGCGAAACGTGTAACTATGTTCTGTGTACAGTAAGTGTATTTTTTGTTTGTGTAATGTGTAGTTTATCATGCTGAGATTGGAGATTGTGCCAGAATTTGCTTTGGTGATTTCGGGAAAAACTACCTAAAAAACTGTAATCAGAATGGCCTGTAGGCGGGGACCAGGAGTGGATCCTATCACGCTATACCTCGCCGATACCGTATAAGGCCCCCTTCTGCCCTGAGCCATACTGACGGGTTCTCCGTTTATGAACATTAATATAGTTTAATAAAATTCCATACGAGTCTGATTTGCCTGAAAAATTGTCCGGAATACAGTATGTCCATATATAAGTTGATATGTTTTAACGTAAACATGTCTTTGTTTCTGCTTATCAAATCTTCTTTAATTAATAATTTAATTTAAATAAGGAGAATTATTGATTTACTGGCAGGTGTAGTTCATTGCGCTGAGGCGCGTTAAACTGGATCAGGGAAGTACAACGGGCTGGGCATGAATCCAGGCTCCTACGTACCGGCCGTCCTGAAGGTGGTATTCAGCCGGTTTTCCGCAGCCATGAAGGAGAATGCCAGGACGGTCCCCAATCCCAGCCTCATAAACTAAACTTTTTTTTTTCTCTCTCTTAATGGCCTTCGGTCATTGCGACCATTTAGCCAGCTCCAATTTGTTTTTGTACCGAGTATTGTATCAGGCTCTAATCATGATATTGTGAACACTACAGTGAGGACAGCACAAGACGAACACAACACTTAATTAAAACCGCCCATGCCCGAGGCCGGACTCGAACCGGCGGCCCTTGCAATGCGAAGCCAGCGCGCTAGCCACTACACTGCCAGAGCCGGCGAAAACTAAACATTTCACAAACAGAGAATACTCTTACTACACGCTGAACATTGTTATGGTGGTTTCCCACGGTTTTGTAGGCCGCGCAGCCGAATTGCACGGATCAGCACAAGCCACCTCCCCACCAGGTCGCCTAATATTGTTTGAGCTACCCGGGCCTGTGATATTTACAGACTGGGAGTCGGATAGGGGCGCGCCTTTCCTGCCAACAGAGGCCCTTAACTTCCCACGGTCCGTTATTGGGTGATATTCGGCGCGGCCGCCAAATGCACAGGCCGTGGGAAGACACCTTTACACTTTTCACAGTTGGCACTCCATTATTACTTATTACGACCTGGCAGTAGGTATGAAATGCTTAGCGTCAGCCAGGGCACGAGGCCGTAAAACCATTTATCAAAAACTCATCGAAGACAGCTGACCTCAAAATGTTGGATAAAGGTGGTGAAGAAGAAGAAGGAATATGATTGATTTATCTACCGGATTTTTATGAATACATTTTGAATATGTTTTGAGTGACTTTATGAGTTATGCAGTTACAAGTTGGTGTCAATTCTTAATATTTTGACTAAACGGTTATTATTAGATGTGTCTTTAGTGACTACTACATCCATGCTGGATAACTCTAACTAAAAGTTGTCCAAAAGTTTAACCGCCTTGTTTTTTCAGGTTGTTGTAGCTCCATGATGGTGTCGGGTGTCTGCCACCGGTTTAGCTGGTTTAAGACCCAATAGTAAAGAAATTCTCTCCATTAGGACTTAGTCAGGAAGGTTAGGAGAGGTGATAGCGTAAGATTTTTAATCACGGTATTATGCACCAAGATCCTGGCTTTAATCCTAAACCTCTGGATTGTGCCTGGATTATTTTTTATTTTTTTGGGGGGGGGGGGATTTTGCCAGCAGTGAAACCTTTAAAAAATTATTTATGCTACAGGTGGGAAATACTGTAGCTGTTTCCTTTGGCATGTGAGCGAGGAGCTATTGTTTCTGTTGTTTTTCTGTTCGTGAAATATATACATTTAGACGGAAATGGAAATTGCCCTAATGCATACCAAACTTAAAGATACTGCATTAGTTAAGTCGCTAGCCCACCAAGCAAGATATTTCTTAACTCAAGCCTGTCTTGCAGTAACGAACTCGTGTTCTTCTGCTTGTTGTACACTGTAGTTCCTCCCATAATGCAAGCACGCTGACAAACAGCGAATTCGCTGAATATAACTGGTAATGAGTCAGGGTTTTTAACTCCCGACAATGTTCTTCATATCCGTCACAAAAAAAGAAAAAGAAATAACAATTACTTGAAAATTGTCGAAAGATAATAAGTGTCTTTTATCTAGATCCAGTTTTTTCTTTTTGTAAAGTTGCTTACCTCGTGCGTCACTTCGCCGTTTTGTTCCCTACTTTACTTCAAGCACTGTCGTTAAGTTCATTCGAGACACTTATTTAGCTGAAGTCAGCGATCTTAATCGGTGACGTTGGCGTACAAAAACTCAGTATGCAGGAAGACGTTTCTTCTCAGTAGTGTCATCCATTTAATTGAGTTTTGAAAAGCAAAACAGAAGAATTTCTATTCTCCCTGCCCATGCCTCTTTGGTGAACAATAAAGTTTCGGCATAATCGTCGTGTTCGACCCACGTGCAGCGATCTAGGCATTAGTTTTCCAGGGGGATTTTTTTTTTTTTCGATGTGTAAGAATTTATTCTCGTTTCGTGAAAGATCCTTTACCAATTCTAATAATCTCATTGTCAATGGTCTGATGAAGAAACATTCGTTCTGCAGACTTTTCTAGTCCTTTCGATTTGTTGATGGAGCGCGGACACCCTCTTCTATTATTTCCCTTCTGCTGTTATATCTTCATAAGTACCAGTATGCACGATCTTATACACTCGTATTAACTCTCTTTGTTGTTAACTTATTTTATCTCAATGAACATTTGGTGCCCTTCTACTCATTCCTATTTGGATACCTGATCCCTTGTTACTCTCTTTTATTTTTTGTAATGTTATTTTATTTTTCTTAAATATTCTGTTATTGGCTTGTAGCTCCACTTATCATAGAATCAAAATTTTAAATGCAACCACAAAGATGAGCAAGGAACGGTCTCTCATAAAAATCATCAAAGTAATTCTGTCTAAAGTAAAAAAAAAAAAGCGCATCGTTGATATCTACAGCAAACCAGAGACTAAAAAAGCATCCAAGACACTCTAAAGCTCACAGAAAACGATGTAAATGCAGTTTTTTTGTTTTTGCTTACCTTTTACACCTCGTCGTCGTTGAAGTCATTAGAGGTGGGAAAGGACTGTGTGCAAGGGGAGGGTAGGAATTTGGCCACGGCCTTTTGAAGTACGCATCCGCATGGAGATATTTCGGGAAGCCATTGAAAACCGAAATCTGGATTGTCCAATGGGGATTCGAATCAGCGTTCACCCGAATGCGAGGCCAGAGCGTTATTCCTCACCCACCACGCTAGGTAATAAACGGGTTTTAACTGCAAACTGCATGTAAAATACAAGACATGCGCAGCAGTTACCCAAAGCACCAGAATAATGTGAACTTCTACCAGAATACTATGCTTTTCTCCGCTAATATTCTCTTAACGCTGGAATCTGCCATCCATATGGAGTGTTGACGTGACAAATCGGTGCACTATTTCGTGGTTGGCAGCGTCACCAATGCATCATCGCTGGTCAACCCAAAAAGACAAGGCGAGTACACTCATACGTTAATGAGAAACGGAAACCTCTATTGCTGAGAGCGTCATGTGATCCCATGCATCGGTTCTTTTACACGTTTTATACTAGCTTGATCTGTATGTATGTATGTATGTATTTATGTATATATGAATGAATGAATGTAACGGAATTTTACAACTCCATTTTGACCCACTTCCAGATGTCCGAGCTGTTTGAAATTTCGCACACATATTAAAAAAAATTTAATAGTTATGTCCTCCTATTCTTATTACTTTGACAGTAACGACAGATAAAATAGTTGAATATAGCGGAATTTTGCAATTTAATTTCAACCCAATTCCAGATGTTCGAATTGTTTGAAATTTTGCTCATGTATTGATAACTGTTTACAATACAACTAGACGACCCGTGCGAAAATTTCGCGAATAAAATGCGATTAATAGTGAGGTTGAATATAATGTCACAACTTCAGTCATTACTCTTCATACTCCTACTTCATTTATCGATTTTGGTAAGAAATCCAGGGAGATAAATGGCTCGAAACAAAAAAAACGTATTTTAGAAATATTGACATTATTTCGCTTTATGGGTCGAATTACGAAAAATTCCTTTCTTAGAATATAATGTTACCACGGCGGAAACCTTAGTCTTTAATACGATATGTCATTTATCTATATCGATTAGATATCAAGGGAAATATAAGGCTCGTGACACAAAAATACGTTGTAGAACAATTAATACTTTTTCCTTTTAATAGTTGAATTCCAAAAACATTCTTTCTTAAAATATGATTTCACAAAGCTGATACATTACTCCTTATATTCCTACTTCATTTATCGATTTTGGTTAGATATCCAGGGAGATAAATGGCTCGAGATACAAAAAACGCATTTTAGAAAAATTGACATTTTTGCCTTTTAAGGGACGAATTACGAAAATTTTCTTTGTCAAAATATAATGTTACCACGGCGGAGACCTTATTCTTTAATATGATACCTCATTTATCTATATCGGTTAGATATCAAGGGAGATAAATCGCCCGTGACACAAAAATCGGTAATAGAAAAATTTATACTTTTTTCCTTTAAGGGTTGAATTCCAAAAACAATAATTCTTAAAATATGATGTCACAAAGCTGAGACATTACTCCTCATAATCCTACCTCATTTATCGATTTTGGTTAGATATCCAGGGAGATAAATGGCTCGAGATACAAAAAACGCATTTTAGAAAAAGTGACATTTTTGCCCTATAAGGGTCGAATTACGAAAATTTCCTTTCTTAAAATATAATGTTACCATGGCGGAGACCTTATTCTTTAATATGATAGCTCATTTATCTATATCGGTGAGATATCAAGGGAGATAAATCGCTCGTGACACAAAAATCGGTAATAGAAAAATTTATACTTGTTTCCTTTAACGGTTGAATTCCAAAAACATTCTTTTTTACAATATGATTTCACAAAGCTGATACATTACTCCTTATATTCCTACTTCATTTATCGATTTTGGTTAGATATCCAGGGAGATAAATGGCTCGAGATACAAAAAACGCATTTTTAAAAAATTGACATTTTTGCCTTTTAAGGGTCGAATTACGAATAATTTCTTTGTTAAAATATAATGTTACCACGGCGGAGACCTTATTATTTAATATGATACCTCATTTATCTATATCGGTTAGACATCAAGGGAGATAAATCGCCCGTGACACAAAAATCGGTAATAGAAAAATTTATACTTTTTTCCTTTAAGGGTTGAATTCCAAAAATATTCTTTCATAAAATACGATGTCACAAAGCTGAGACATTACTCCTCGTAATCCTACCTCATTTATCGATTTTGGTTAGATATCCAGGGAGATAAATGGCTCGAGATACAAAAAACGCATTTTAGAAAAAGTGACATTTTTGCCCTATAAGGGTCGAATTACGAAAAATTCCTTTCTTAAAATATAATGTTACCATGGAGGAGACCTTATTCTTTAATATGATACCTCATTTATCTATATCGGTTAGATATTAAGGGAGATAAATCGCTCGTGACACAAAAACACATTGCAAAAATATTGATACTTTTGCCCTTTAAGGGTCGAATTCCGAAAACTTTCTGGCTTAATATATGACGTCACTAAAGCGGAGATCTTAATCTTTAAAACGATACTTCATAAAACGGTTTCAGATAAGTATCCAGGGAGATAACGGACTCGTAACACAGAAAACAGCATTTTAGAAAAATTTACATTTTTGCCCTTTAAGGGTCGAATTCCGAAAACTTTCTTGCTTAAAATACGATTTAACCAAAGTGGAGACCATAAGCTTTAAAATGACACTTCATTCATTGATTTCGGTTAAGTATGAAGGAAGATATAGGCTTGTGACAAAAAAATACCTTATAGAAATAATATATATGATAATTTCATAGCTATGTCTGATATTCTCATAGCTTTGACAGTAATAATAGAAAAATTTTGCACAATTTTTAAGAACCATTGACAATACAGTAGCCTCTTAGCAACGTCCTGATATTCTCGTTACTTTGGCGGTAAAAATAGAAAAATGTTTGCATGTAATGGAATCTTTCATTTCAGTGTTCACCCACTTCCTGACGTCAGAATCGTTTGAAATTTTGCACACTTATTAAGAACCGATAAAAATTCAATAATTTCATTCTCACCACGTTTTCAGTAACAACTGAAAAGTGGTTAAATGTAATGGAAATTTTCAGTTCAATTTTCACTCACTTCAAGAAGGCCTAAATGTCTGACATTTTGTACATATATTAAGAACTGATAACAATCCAATAATTTCATATCTATGTCTTGGTAATCGCATTACTTTGACAGTACGAACACTTAAGTCATTTAACCGTCTTACGACAGATGTAGCTCATTTTCACCCACTTGCCGCATCCCCCTAGTGGCTGAGTTGGTTAAGGTGCGTGACTGGCGAACCGACGTTCCCTGCTCGAATCCCGGTTTAGGTTGGAATTTTTAGGATATTATAAGTGGCAAAGATTAGGATAACCCACGGTTTGGATTTCACCTTAAACTCCAGGTACCCTAAATCTGATGGGATTGCCGAGTAAGGCAAATGCAACTACAACATTTTGCACAAGCGCAGCAATTCGAGAAACCTTCATCATTTGGCGGCCGGACCCATCGGAGACTTCCCCGCCAATATCACTATATCCATTTAATTTAATTACCAACTTCCAGGCGTCATAATTTTTCGAAATTTTGCACACGTATTAAGAACGTTTAACAACACAATAATTTCACAACTGTAACCTGGTATTCTCATTACTTTGACAGTTTTGTTGCTTACTTCGTACTATTATAGAAGAGTAGTCTTCCACATTTACCCTGCTATTGGACCTCTGGTGGGGTTGACCATATATTTGTACGTTACTCGTGGGAATAATAATTAAAAATGAAACTACAACACACAGAAAATGAGAGATTGGCGAAGATAAGCCAACAGTAAGAAACATACTTTTGAAACACTCTGAACTAAAAAGTTAAAAATAAAATTTTAGTTTAAAAAACTAAAAACACGCTTTGGTAATAATGTGAACTAAAAGGTTAAAAATAATCTATAATTTTAAGATTTTGTTTAACAGCGATAGGATGTCCCACAATTCAGGATAAATTTATGTTTTGAATAAACTTAAAGAATAATGTCACTGATTACAAAATTAACCTAATGTAAAAAAAACGTCGGGTGCTCTCTATATAACTTTTGACAATGACTCTACCTTTCCAAAAAGCCAGCCACAAAAAATATAGGACAATTGATATGGCACCCAACGCTTTTATACATTAAAGCTAATTTTGTAGTCAATGACTTTATTTTTTAAGCTTACTCAAAACATTAATTTATCCTGAATTGTGGGACGTCCTATCGCTGTTAAACAAAATCTTAAAATTTAAAGATTATTTTTAAACTTTTAAATCACATTACTACGAAAGCGTGTTTTTAGGTTTTTTAAACTACAATTTTATTATATTAACACCTTATATAAGAGAAAATTTGTATCGAAACAAAATCCTTTGGATTTGCGTAAATGCTGTATATAGCAATTCTTTGAATGTTATGCGATACAGTGAGAACTCAGTGATACAAGGAAGTTGTTCCTTAAAGTAATGAGAGCATGTAGAACTTCACCAGTCTTCTGCAAGTAGGACGGTACTGGACAGTTCTTTGCACGCTAACTAACATGACACACGACCCGTTACCCTATTAAATTCTTTACAAAATTTCATCAAATTCCAGAACGCATTGATGGTTGAACTGGTTAGTGATGAATTTATCCGTTAAGCATAGAAGAACACAGATTCTCAGTAAGTTGTTGTAAACAAACAATTCACTAAGTTGTTAATAATATCGTTTCTTTTCGAATCCTTGCATAATTTTAGTTTGCAAATTTAGAAAAAATAGTCCTAAATATTCTGAATGATGGTCACTTTTGTGGCACTTTCACAATGAAGAACGTGTTTTAGAATATTCATGTATTCATCATCATTCCCAGTTACTGGCTAAATCTGCTTGACACATAAGCCTTTCCACTTTCCCCTCTCTTCCCACGTCACAACTTTGGTCTAGTTCTCTCCTTACTTCAGCACACATTCCTTCACTTCTTTGAGGCATCTATCCTATTCTCTTTTTATGGGCCGTTTACCTTGTATCTTCTGTATTTTCTGCTCCCCTATTCTGCCATCTCACTCTTACCTTCTTTATCCTTCCCTGTCGGGGATTTATCTATGTACTATGTTTCCTAAATGTTGTAATCGTTCTAGACTAACATATTCGATCTACCCAACTACCTCCTTTTAGAATAACACTTCCTTACCAGAATATGTGCGGCGACTGTTATAAGTATAACTGTGAAGACGTAGGCTTCCAATGAAGTTTTAGACTTCAGCGACCGGTGTATTAACTACACGTTTCACAAAATGTGCTTCATTATACACCTACAACGAATACGTATTCATGTAACAACCTAAATATTCATACACATAATACAAACATTTTGCATGTTATTTCTTTCTAGATTTCTCTCTGCGATAAGACTTTTAAATTTTGGTCTGGAAGGATGTAAATACCAGATTTCCATTTTCTATAAGTCTCCAAAGTTGCTACAAGTGAAAGACAGTATTTTTCTCCCTAGCCCAGTTCACAGTGAACTTTTCTTGATGATATTAACTAATCCAGGCTCTGGTCATCTTCTCTTATTTTTTCGAATCGTGCTGTGAAACTGAAAAAGAGATAACGCGTCAAGTTGTTTCTGGTTTCGAATATGTAACTAGCGGCGATCGTTTTATCTGCCAATTGACCGGATTTGATAGGAAAAGGAAAGAAGGCTGCAAGATTTAAAGTGAATTCTAAGAAATATATCTGCATCTAAATCCATACTCTGCAATTCATAAACATTGTGAGTGGCAGAGGGTGCTAAGCACCAATGTTAATTCTTCGCATTCCAATCCCGAATAGCACGGGGAAAGCATCAGTACGGCATCTTATTTCTCGAATCTTATCCCTCTGGTCATTGCGATCTAAATAGGATGGTGGAAGAAGTATCTCACTGCACTGGTAGGTCATAGAATTTCGCATATTCTCCAATAAATTTATACTTAAATGACGTCGTCTGTCTTCCAAACTATCACAGCCCAATTTATGTATCAATTCTGTGATGCTTTCATAAGGGCTGTAACAACCAGTCACGAATTGAGCGGCTCTCCTCTGTACCCTCTCCACTGAGACAATATAAGTGCTGAAGCAAAAACCAATAATTTCCGATGTCTGTAACAAATCATAGAAATACCAGAGAGCATAAGATCACCAATTGTAGTGTTACCGTATATGCTCGAGTGTGGAGCACTTGAATGTGACTAATTTTCCTCGTTGGGATCCGTGCCAGATGAGTCACGTACTTACCAGTGGCAGGCTGAAATAATTCTTAATCACAGTAGGCAGGTAGACCGCCCACCTGGTTGCTATAGTGACGCTATTCAGTGATGTCAGAAGATATCAGCTGCGAGATAAGCAAAACGCATGACTCAACGCAGCAAAACACTCATGGTGTCACCCGTCACTACCCAAAGGTAACATGCGTTCATTATGTCACAGGTGATTAATGATAGGTTCAGTATAGACGTTTAATCGTGAGACATAGATCTCAGAAATGACCAGGAAGTACATGTTACAGTTAAGAAATTTCTGGGTCTTATAGTGTTTTCATCCAATCATGGAATTTCTGTTGATACGTGATAATCGACTAAACGATTAAGTAAACTAAAATCACTTTCCTATATATAACAAATTCCAGACATAATTTATTGCACCTATTTTATGATTGTATAGATCTGGATGGGCGGCCGCATACCTGGAACACCGAAGGCGTTGCTCTCGACGGAAGCTAATTGAAAAATTCAAAACAGACGTATTTCGGAATGACAGCCAGCAAATATTGCTACCAGCAACATTCATATCTCGAAATGACCGCGAAAATAAGATAAGAGAAATCAGGGCCAGAACCGATTCATTTCTGTACTCATTTTTCCCACGAGCGATTAGGGAATGGAATAGAAAGAATTTACCTGGCGAGTAAACTTAAAATCCTACAGTAGTAGCTTTCGATAAAGCACTCCAGCCATCCTGATCTGGGTTTTCCATGGTTTTCCCAGATCACTCCACGCGAATGCGGGGATGGTTCCTCACAATAGCCCATGGGCGCCTCCTGCCATATCCCTAATAACCCTTCCAAACCATAACCCTTTTCGATAGGTGCTATGCACCCTCCGCCACACACTTTTAGTGAATCGCGGAGTAATAATAATAATAATATCTCTGGTGGTAGAGCGTCTGGCTGCGGCACAGACGTCCGGCGTTCGATCGCCGACGAAGCCAAGGATTTTTCCTCTAAGCTGAACGTCTGGAACGGCTGCCCAAGGCCCACTCAGCCTACTATCAAATGAGTACCGAGGGAGAAACTCCGTGGGAAGGTAAAGAAGAAGGGTCGGACCGTGTCCCTGACCACGACACGTCCACTCCAGTGCCTCGGTCAGGAAATAGAAACGCGGAGCCCTACCTCTGCTAATCCTACCGGAATACTGCTTGAAAGCTGTGAAAAACCTACTGCCTTTAGCTTTGCCCTTTTTTTTTATACAGATTTTGTTCATAGGAATGTTTAGGTATATCTGCTCTCAGAAGGCATCCATTCAACTTTCCGTCCAGACGAGGACTTTTTTCCTTCCTTGGCGCTTCGCAACTCATCTACGTCGAGGTTATTAGAGTCGGGATAGAATCGCTGGAAGGAGAGAAAGAAAGTCGTTTTCGCCTTTTGAAGTAACCATACTGGCATTTGCCTGAAGAAGCCATGAAAAACCGAAGTCTGAATGAACACCAAGATTTCATTTTTGTGTCGCTTCCAGAAATAATATAAGAAACAGCTGTGATCGCTCACTAGAAAATGTAGCCTCTACATATCTTCGAATTATTTCATAATATTTTAGTTGAATCTTCAACATTTAGATATTGAGTGTCCATTGTATGTCACTGATGCTAGTAATAAGAGAATCCTAAATCGTAGAGCACAAAAAAAACTTAAAACGAGCCCAGGAATCTGTCTGACAAAATGGTGCCACACAGTTCGAAAAGGTACTTTTCTATGGCGGGTAAAAACGCAAATACTCACACGCATGTATAAAATCAGAATGAATTTTTTTTAAAAAAACATTAAATTGATACAGCGAATGTTGGAAGCATCTTTTGCTTTAGAAACAGATAAAACCCGCAAACACTCGCTGAACGAGAGTGATTATGGCCATTTTTTCCGGAAAAATCATATAATATGTGAAAAACTGTTCAACGTCAAAAGATGTTTCATTACAGTTTGTTGTTCGTTACCGATGATATTATGTTCACAATAAAGTTATCATCAGCCATTAACCAACAACAAAAAGTATTACACCAGATTGTAACACCCCTCACCTCTGTCTGCTTTGTCAGCTTCCATGAATCGATGAGTGGACAATTGTAATTCTGGTGCAATTACAATTCTCAGTTGCACAGTCTTGCAGTAAATGGCTCCATTGCTGCAGTTTGCGTCATCGACTTCTACCAGGCGTAAGTTTTGCTATATTTGCTTCTCCGATCTCAGCGATCTTCGTTTCTCCGGCCGATTTCATCAGCCAGCGATGCCCTTACCAGACAAGTGCGGCGCATGGAGTCGGGTGACTGTGAATCACCACAGACCACCCACGCAACTGCACGCTTCGACCCGAACATGGACTTCAAGTCAGGGAGACATGCCGCAACAGGCTGCGGCCGATAGGTGCTTAATTAACAGGTGGCCAAAAAATTAATATGTACAAGTTGTTCACTGCACAGGCTATTAGTGCCCGTTGAATGTTACTGGCAAGGAGAAATCACTACATTCGTTCTGCTGCAGAATGGAAAAGCTATTGTCAACTTCACGCTCATACCTCATAAGGGATTCACCATCCTTCTTTATTCATTGTGAGCATGCTGAATAACGAAAGAATAAACCAGACAGAAATTTGTTGCACGATTTGACAGAAAGGTTATTCAATATTTTCTATAGTTTTATTTCATTTTTATTCTTTTTTCAGGTAATACAATATGCTATTGGAACAAAAAAAGTATGACATAACGTTCGTTGTTTCGCATCTCTGAAATTAAAAACATCCTCATACCTCTTTTATCTCAGGTGGCCCGTGTCTGCCAGTTTGAAGGTTCTCGGTTCGCAACCCTCCTCTCACTGCACTTTCAAATGCTCTAAGAGCGACTTAAACCTTGGAAAATCTTTCTTTGAGAATGTGAGTAAGCAAGTGGTTCGGATTAGGTAGTAAGTGAAATAATAATAATAATGTGTTCGTCGTTATTGACCGGGATATCCTCGAAGGGTTCGGCCGCGATTGAGTTTCGCTTCGCTGTGCAAGCGCCTCTGCAGTGGCTAACTAACCTGACTCTGTGCTCGTACGGGATGAAAGGGACCTACAGTTTAACGTAGAATCAGAGCAACCGAAGAGATTTGGTGTACTTCACATTACACAGCAAGCTGTACCAAAGGTAAAAGTCGGGTTAAGGGTTTATGAAAATCCCAGCCGAGAGGGATCTTCTGCTTTCCAGTCAGACGCCTTAACCACAGAACCACCAGGCCGCTGTTTCTTCATAATGACCACTATAGATGACGTCTCGGCAACTCCATGTATGCTTGTAAAGTGTTCTTTACATGCCTGAACTTAAACTATGTACGATGAGGAGTGCACAAGCAATCGAACTTTTCCATTTACGTCGACATTTTTATAAGTCGTTTAATGGAATGGCAGGTGTTCTCATGTTTTGGTTTTCTCATAAATTGCTGGTCGTAGAGGACGAAGGCAGAAGTTGGCAATTATTTTCATGTATAACTGTAGCTGATATTTTCAGGCAGCATCGTTTACCACTTACACTAGCGTATATGAGTTCACTACGTGAGCAAATGTGGGAAAACTACTTCTCAGATTTTTTTTCCAGCATCATATCACATATGTTGCATTTTATTCTGCCTCATCTTCCTTCCGTATTCTTAGTTCTACAGAATCCATTTTTTATCTATTGGTTTGACAGTTCTGTTATGATGCGGTTTGTCATGGAAGTTGTCTTACCTGTATTGAAACAGAGAGCGCTTGTGTCTCCATCTATCTATCTTCGTTTCGTATTTTTATTTTGTGTAAGATTTGTTTTGTGAACCGAAAGTTGTGGACGTTCTAAGGTTTTTGAAAGAAGCGAACACAATAATGCTATCCCCACAACGTAATATTTTTCGTCATCTTATGAAGGATTTTCCGTACTGTGTAGTTTGTGACATAGCACGGGAAAAACACAAACTACTGAAAGAGCGGCCTGCTCAAAGTAAGTACCTACGATAACAGCAGGAGCAACAAATACGGAAAAAGAAGTTAGTGAACTTTCTTCTTAGCCGAACCACTTCTTATTTCATGACAGTAAATATATACAGACCTTGGATTAATATAGTCTACTCGTTGTTTCGTGTGTTAGCCTGCTTGGTTCCAAAGATGGCATATGGTATCTTTACCCGACAAATGTTAGTGTTAAGAGACATTCAGTGCTGTAAAAGGACACAAAATTCCTAAGAGGTAATAACTGAAGTTCTCTCTATCAGAAGATAGATCAATGATGGAGTTCTTAAGGTCATACTCAGCAATTGAAATGATAATAAGACAGAAACTATAAGCACTCCGGTAATATAAAAACTTCCGATCTATAATGAAGGTAATATAAAGAGATTAGTTAAATTAATGGGTATAAATAGACAAGGAAGCGTAAGAGAGGTGGCATTTCACCTGAAACTAATCTTAAGCAGGGGCTTAGCTACCATAGGGCTAGGCGGTGCAGTGCACCGAGGACATCACGCTCAGGGGGCCTCCGAGCGCTGCTGAGGGGGCCCCCAAGCGCAGCCCAGGGGGTCTCCAAGCGCAGCTCAGAGGCCTTCAGGGCAAATGGGCGGCCTTTTTTTGTTTTTAGCTGTGAGGGCCTTGTGAACCTAAATACGCTACTGCTAGGGGGGGGGGGGGCCCTAGCAACCTGGCAGAACTAAAAAAAAAAAGGTTTTGGTTAACTCCATATACCCGGTAAGATACTTTTTTGATTTTACAGTTGACGCTGTGCAACTGGTATGCGATGAGAAACAACAGATCTAACACAATTAAAAAGTACTACGCTTAATACTTGTTCTTCTACCCCTTTCATTAACGAAGCCACATTATTAAGAAAAAGTACACTTATCGTCAGACGAATAAAATGTTGTATTTAAATGTTCTGGCATTAGCGAGACGTCAGACACGGAAATCAAGGTCGAAAATATTGGATTATATATCTGAACATTGACGTCATAGACGTAATGCTTCTTTTCTTTTTCATTTTACAGGAAATGAACAAGGTTATTGAAGGTTATGGAATGCGCAAATTTGAGGTGTACAAGGACTAGCGTTACCAAATTTGCGTATACCATTACGGAAAACTGGACAATAAGACTCGGAATGTTGGTAACATTACGGCGGTGCCTCAGGCATATTGTTGCATGAAAATAACATGACAGTGATCAGTTCACGGGAGGGATCTTAAAACATTGCTTCAAACGACTGCGAAGGCAATCAGTAGTTACTTGCATGACTTCAAATACTTCGTCAAAAACAAAGATCTGGAATGGGAATACAATCATACAGCATAGCCATATTTACCATTTATGTCTCCTCATCTACACTAATATTATAAAGGGAGCGTCCATTAATTACGTGAGGCGGTTTTCCAAAATTCCGGACCCCCCCCCCCCCTCCTCTCTGGTAGGACTTTGTGAGATTTAGTCGGACCCCGCCCTGTACAATGACGTGAGATTTTGACGGAGACCCCCCCCCTTCGAATGGACCTCGCAACTTTTTGAGACCTTATGCTCCCACCCAAGGACAGTTGTACCCCCCCAAAGTCGGTTTTTACCCCCCTAATATCGACTTTCGCGTCATTCGTAGACTTTTTTTTAGCTCTACATCCGTCAGATTTCCGTTGAACCCCCCCCCCCCCTTCCACTTGGTGGGGTTTCATGAGATTTCACCGGACCTCCCTCCCCCCTCCCCCTCTATTTGACCTCACGTAGTTAATGGACGCCCCCAAATGCGAAAGAAACTCTGTCTGTTTGTTACGTTTTCACGACCAAACGACTATACAAAACGTAACGAAATTTGACAAGGAAAAACAAGTACTATGTACCATTAAGAAGGACATAAGGTAATTTTTGGGATAAATATTGCATTTTGTCATGAAATTTTGAAAACTAAGCAAACGGGAACAGACAGACGGATATCGTGTGTAATAGTCCAAGATCCGGCTGCATGTATTCTACATCCATCTGTGATTCGACTGAAAGGAAATTTTTGTGTGTAATTATTAGTAGCAGAATACTATTCTGCAGGATTGCCTGTCAAAATATGGCCGCAAGTATTATAATTAAATTTAAATAAAAAAATCAAAAAATTGTTCACTTATTTTTTAAATAAATTATAATTCATTTCAAAGAGAGGCATGTAAAAAACATAAAAAGTTTATGTTGCTTATGTAACAGTGGCTGCAAGTTTGGGTTGCCAGCTGTTTAAGTTAGCGCACCACACCGTCTGACAAACGATGTGGTGCGCTTTAACTCGCTCTTACATATCTTTAACAACTGGTAACCCCTACTTGCGGTAACTTTTACAAAGGAAACCCAAACTTTTATGTTCTTTACATGTCTCTCTTTGGAATTAATAATAATTTTTTTTTTAAAAAAAAAAAAAAACGAGTGAACAAAATTATTTGAAAACAAAACCGATTTTTTGAAAATTTAACTAAACATACTTGCGGCCATATTTTGATATGCAACCCGGCAGAATCGTATTCTGCTAATAATAATACTACATAACAATTGCATTTCAATCAAATAACAGATGGACGTAGAAATCATGCAGCCGGATCTTAGGGTACAAGTCTCTGTAAGGTTATATCAGTCCCTCAGGTTTCATTTCTCTCCCAGTCAGTTTGTGTATGACCTGTTAATAAATTTCATGAAAGGACACAAGTTATTATTGCAATAAAATTCTAAGTCCACGCGTACGAAGTCGCCAATAATAACTAGTATTCTAATGCGCAATCAGCACCTTAACATCCTCAATACACAACTATCTTACGTAACACCGATACAATGAGAGAGATAGTACAAACGAATTGCGGGTTACCAGTTTGGGCGTGGTTCGCACACGCCTCATGGGAGAAGCCTGTGGTTGGAGGACCGGTAGAGGCACTTACGTAACAACCTAATTGCAATGTGACCTCGTCTCGAGAATTCGTTCAGACTAATGCCAAAGCCAGCCCAGACGAGATGTCGTAGCTTATGTAACGGAGGTTTGGCCGTGAGTGACGTCACGGAAAAACGTGTTCTTGGTCAGGGGGCGTTCATCTGTCCACTTGAACAACAGGCAAATCTGCATAACTACAATGATACTTCGCAGCCAGGGCCGGCGCTAGGAATTTCGGGCCCGGGGTAAACAGGCGTGAGGCGACCTTTTTTTTTTTAGCCCTACAAACTGGCGACAATGGGCGGATCCTTGGCTTCATGGCCTCAGGGCCCCTACAGTCGGTGAGCGGAGCCCCCCATCAGCCGGCGGGCTCGAGTACTTTTGACCCGCTTACCCCTCCCTAACGCCGGCCCTGTTCGCAGCCCACACTTAACTGTATGAAACATGATGTGTAAACGATTGTTCTGCTCCGCTCACTCGATGATAATAATGATGTTATTCTTCAGGATCAATGCTAGTCTTTCCTTCCTATTCCGCCTCTTATATTCTTCTCTGACTATGATTTATTGCGAACCTTGTTTATGGTTCTCTTACTAATTAAATATTTTTGGTATTAATCATGGCAAGCAAAAGAGAAATTCTGAAATTGCAAAATAATTTTAATAAGGGAATGAGGGCTGTACTAAATAAAAGACGAACTGAAAATGTCAGTAATATGCTTAAGGACTTAGGATATTTACATATTGAAAAGGAAATAATTAGAGATGTACTGACTTTTGTATATAGGTTGGAAGGTAGATTATTACCAAGATATGTGACCAGATAGTACAAAAGAATAATGATGTACATAATTATAAGACAAGGCAGGCAAATCATTTCCATTCGACTTATAATAAAAGTAGCAAAGCACAGAAAACAGTGTTGCACAAATGTTGAAAAATATTTAACAAATTACACGATGAAATTAAAAGGATCAGAACTGTTGCAAGTTTTAGAGAAAAGATGGGTAAATGGTTAGAGGAAAGAAATTGTAATATCTTTTTGTGAAGGAGTTAATTGAAATTAACACCTTGTTTGTATTTGTTTTTTTCTCTTTTATGTTTAATATTATGTATGAATTGTAATTGTATAAATGTATATATTAGGCTATTTCAAAATAAATAAATATATCAAAAAATTTTTTTTTATTACATCCTCTGTTAATCACGTAGACACTAGGTATGTTCTGTATGATAGTTTTGTTTGTAAAATGTGTACTCTGGGAACCGTACTCAAACATTCTCAAACGTGATTACGGGGAACCTAGGGATGACCAGTATGAGTGTTCTAGAACTCGAACCTTGTCCCGTTGTATATCTACGATCTAGTGCGATGATGTCTCAACGGGTACAGCCACGAACTGCTTATCATTGCTGTATATTATAAAAGACTGTTTCGCCACTGTGTTAAAATGCCTCAATATTGGAAGCAGATATGTGTCAATGGAGTCTTTGCGATTTTCTCGTCGGTGAATCGAATATACTGCTAAAAATTCTTCGCCAGTGTTACATAATCACATAGGCGATCGGCAGGATTGTGTCTTATTTTCGAATGAAAACTGCACAATAACTCAGACCGCAGTTTCGTTCCTTAGGAGAGGCAGTCCTCAATAAGTATTGGGATGTGGCCAGGACGTAAGAAACCCACAAATTAATGCAAAATAACCACAATTTTTAGTAAGGAAAACATGGTGAGACTGGAACTGCGTCGTCTGGAATGTCCTACAGTTACTAAGGCAGTAGGTAGGAGGTGATATCGCCAGTATTCGTCTTTTAGCACAAGTGTGTGGACCTGGTGAGCTGTTCCACACATTTCTCTACCGGCGAAACATCATGGGTTTAAAATTCAGTCGCAATAGCAAGTGAAAACAGTAAGGTTCTGAAAAATAAAGCGCTTTGATACGTTCGATAATAAACAAGTACTACCCTGATAATTATCTACTGGCAAGCCTTGTCGTTGAACGGTTAGCGTTGGCGTCTGCCATTTAGGAGGGCGCGGGTTCGCGCCTCGATCGGCCTTGATTTAGGTTTGAAATGATTTCCAGAAATCATGCCTGTCAAATGCCTGAATGGTTCCTTTATATGATGGTGTCTAAATTGCAGTTCCTTACCACCAATGATTTCATTGCTCCAATGACCTTAACGAACTGTTAAGACGGCTTATGATGTGATCTGTTTTGTGTGTATCATACTGGGCATACTAGCTACGATCCCTTCACTCTGTTCTGCATTCAGTGCTTCTCGTATTTCGCTTCCTTTCAGAAATTTCTATTTTTAGCAAGTTAGCTTTCGAAATCATCAGTTCACTCTTTCTGCTAACGCTCCTTTTGTAATGTTATTTCAGTGGACATATAACTTTTTCGCATTTCTCAGATCGTTTACATCAACACAGACAATAAAAAATAAAGACTGCATAATTAAAAGCATCTTAACCATTTCCCTTTTTTTTTTTTTACTTTTGGTTCAGTCTTTAAGTTTTGTCAACGTCGTGATCTTTGGGAGACGGTTTGAGACAACGAACGGGAAGGAATTCTGCTATGTCCTTTTGAAGTAACAATCCCAAAATTCAGTTGGAGTGATTTTTGGAAATATTGGAAAAACCGAAATCAGGATTGCTGAACGTGAAATCCCAGGCTCGAGCGCTACCTCTCATTCATTTTTCTAGAACCCACTAATTTAACAGAACCATACGAGGAGGAAAAACAAGTTAGCTTTATCACATGTGTCATGACATAAGTTATCGAAACAAAATCTGTAGTAATTCGTATGCCCTGGTGGTTCAATATTGACGTAAGGTTTATTTATTTCCACTGTAACACAAAACAGGATTTAGGGCAAATGAGAGGTGGCTACATAGATGCTATAAATGTTTTCCATTGCAGGCATGGATTTTCTTCGTTGGAAATGATACAAGACAGTTGTGAGTTATAAGCTGTTAAATCTAACAATATGAAGAGAGAGAGAGAGGGAAAATAAACACAGGGCGTAGTTAAAATAAACACCAGCATCAGAGTGAGACGATATCCTCATTTAACTGAGTAAAGCTGCAAGAAATGTTTGGCTGGTTGTAAAACTTAACAGCTAGTGGTCTCAAGGTTGTACTTACCCGTGTAGTTGACCTGCGTAATTTTCGCTGACCTTGCTCCTCTGTTTATACACACGGAAATCCTTTCGGAAGCTTCCAGAAAACCTGTTACTTTGATGCAAGCAGCGAATAACGATATACGTTTTGCTTTCTTATCCGATACCGTATCCTACGATTCAGATACCACATTTGACTGTACAGTTGTGTGTTCTTTTTGTTATTCGTTTACGTTTAGCAAAATGACATTTATTTCATCAATTTTGACAACACTTCTTACTTTTCAGCCAAGATGAGATGAAAACTAGTTAGAATTCGGCTTCAACTGTGATGCGTTTATAACGTTATGCGTTTTAGTTTTTAAATCTGCTTATATTAATTGACAAGAGCGCTGGAAAAATTGTTAGCTCGTGAGAATTATTTTTAGTCCTGTGCTATAGCCGTTCTGAGTTTATACGAAGTTACTGGTTATAAAACTTGTATTACTATTATGGGCAATGATAAATTTATAAAGCCTAGAAGAACGAAAGACACTCCTTTGTACAAAATCGTAATTACGTTGCTTGGACTGTTTTGTACCTGGTTGGTTGTTTCATCAGTAAGGATTTCCATCGATTTCTCAGTAATCTATTTTTTGAAGCTTGAAAATACGTTTCTCTCTGTTGTTTTAGGCCTGTATCGGAGGGACCAAATTCTTACTTGGTTTTGGCAACTTTGAGGAGATAAGAAACGAATATAAATTATATGCAGACTTATTTTCATTGTGATAAATTAAGAATATTGGTACAGTGGATCAACAATGTCTACATCACTCTCTATACATCCAAGTGATGATTTTTTTTTTAAATATAGCTGTATCATATGTTTCATATTATGATGCTTCCAAGTTGAATATTTCATGGCAGTATGACAATGTTATTTGTTACACATACAATATGAGGCTACAATGCAATTTAAATAGAATTAGTATTACCTGTATGTGACCGAAACAGTGAAGTTCATACTATAAATATGGGCATCATAAATTAAGATTAAATACTTAAAACTCCAAGCTATATCGTAAAATTTCAGTTATAATTCTGGTATAGGTTGCATATCCTAGGTAAAATATTTGTGGATCTATTTTGAACTGAAAAGTAATGCATGGAAGAGAAAAGATGACCATGACCAAAAGCTGACACTCGATTTCATGCAAAAGGGTGCACACTATATCAAGGTAGCCTACTAGCGGAGTTCCCGGCGTTGCCGGGTATAGTTGGCGCAGATTTAACCGTACCCGAATTTTATTCCCGCAAAACATTTGTACAAAGTTTTATAAAGCGCCAACTTTTTTCGGAATTAAAGCAAACCTAGATTCACCCGCCATCTACCAAGAAACTGTTGGGCTGAATTTTATTTGCATGAACACTATTTTCATTCATCCGAAAAGATTCATGTATATAAAGCTTCGTTAATTTGGTTAAGAAATTGCATTACTACATTACTGAACAACGCTAGATTATGTTAGAGACTCACATTTCATTCAATTTCGAAGTGAACGGATACACTTTTTGCTCGAATCTCTGCAGATTCAGCATTTTATAAAAACATCATAAGTGAATCCGGAATAATATTATCGTAAACAGAAGACTAATGCTGAAGGCCAGAGATATTGTCCAGACTCCAGATATCGTACTTAAAGAAAATCTCTGTTGTTTTTACGGCTATCTATGGCGTTTAAAAATTGAATATCCCGAATTAAAGGAAAGAATACTTCAAGTTACCGCTATCTATGACGTTTAAAAATTGAATATCCCTAATTAAAGGAAAGAATACTTCAAATTTTGTTTAGTGTACAAAATAGTTATTATTGTGAAGTTATCTAATTGCTTTCATTAAAGGCCATGGTTTGAGACATTGTGTTGTGTAATTAGTGCGAAGTATGCAACATCTAATCATTCCATATTTGGGATTTGTCATCATACGTTCAGAATTTCATTTAATGCTCCTACGTTATTTAACGTTGAAACATAAAACATGCCAAACAACTGAATTGAGATTCCAAGCTTTAACACGGGGAAAATCCCATCGAAATCTGCTTCGTAGTTTCCGAGTTTTTATACGACCAATATGTCCCGTTTTCGTTTTATAGATATAGATAGATAAATTATGTATCGTGATTCGTGACGCAAGTATGAATTTCTTTATGAAAACTAACAAATTGGGCACGCGCTTGCAGAAGGCTTCGAATTGTTTATTTTTCCTACGGGTTGATCCTGCTTTTAATTTTTTCAAACTATACAAATATGGATGTATGCATCCTCATCATATGTTATTTAAGATTATTAAGATTAGAAACGAGAGCCTTGACTGTATTACGTGAAGGAAAACACAGTTTGCATTCATAAGTCAACTGTTCTCCCAATCTTGATGTAAATGCCACATTATTACATAAATGTAGCCAAGGACTTTTAATCTTCTCTTTGCTATTGCTGGTGTTGCTGCTTTCACCAACAGATTCTAGATTTTCAGTTTCCATGATATTGTGAGTGTCCTTTTTTACTTTAAGGCTTTATTATAAAAAATATGATATTTTAATAAATGTAATATTTTCGGGAGTTAGGCACAGGACAGACGAGGCTTCGCTGATGCAAATTCAGCGTAAGGTTGTTTGTTCCTCCACATAATGCTTACATGCTGACAGAAGGAGTCACCTTCAAGTGGATCGAACTGGAATCAATGACGTCAAACACGAGGTGGCGTGTAGCCATGGAACAACAGTTTATTCGCTCTCAGTTCATCAGGAGCAGTTTAGTTGACAAGATGGGTTAACTTGTAGCTAAGCCGTTTCTCGTCAGCCTAGTCTAGGCAGCAATACATTCCGCCAAGTTCAGTCTGCCATTCTATCAGTCGACATCAGTAGCCATCATTCATAGACGCGAGTCGGAAATAGCCTTGCAGTAGCGCGCCAACGATTGTAACATGAACAGTCGAGTGCTACAATAAACAGATTGTTCAGCAATTAGCGTCGTGACATTCATATTTCTATATATATATATATATATGGCCTTTGGTCTTTTCGACCATTTAGCCAGCTCCAATTTGTTTACGTTGCAACTGCTGAATCAGACTGTTCAGTCTGCCAGTAAAGGCCCCTGCCAGGCAGACCTCACACACAACGCGCCTGCACGCCGGGATACATATACGACTCCAAACAGGCGCAGAGGCATCAAAACAAAACAAATAGAATCATCTAGAGGCTAAGTGGGACTATTTCTTACAGAGGTCGCCGTACTACCACACAACGGAATTCCTGCGCCAGGCCGCCTATATAAGCGTAGCCGGCCGCTCCACCGCCAGTTCCAGCCTGACCGCGGAACCAGCTTCAACTACAGAAGACCACCGGAAGTTCGCGAGAAGTAGAAGCCGTCTCTCTCTACCCCGGATCAGGACCAGGCTAAATTTCTCGACGGTCATCCGCTAACTGTACCACATTTGTTATTGTTTACCAGTGTTTTGTGTACATAGTAATAAACCTCAAGGAACCATTAAGTGTAGTTCACTTCAGTGGCGACAAGGTTGGGATAAGAACTCTCGACCATCATGGCTACGCCAGCAGCACCTACGGAATGGCAACAGTTCCTCCAAGGACTTCTACATCAGTTCTTCGAATCTCAGAGACAACTGATTGCGGAAGTCAGGAATCTCCGCAAACCCACGGCCCCGCCTCCGTTACCAGCATTCAACGACGACGTCGAAGAATGGGAGACCTACGAGAAGCGCATAAAACAACACTTCGCAATTCATCACATATCCAAAGAAGAAGACCAGCGTGCATATTTCCTTTCCTGGAACCAATCAAAGATGTATGTCTTGCTCACCAAACTTCAGCCACAAGACCCCGACACCCTCACCTTCACGACCATCTGTACGACACTGAATGCATACTACAGACGCCGGTACCATGTCGTCGCGGCCCGCGTCGAATTCTATCAATGCCGGAAGAAGCCCGATCAGACTTATCGCCAGTGGGTGGCCGAACTCCAAGGCCTTAGCAGAAAATGTAAGTTTCAAACTCGTTGGTCCCACGAATCCTACGCCGACGACATGGTGCGTGATCACATCATACAGGCTGCGCCAGATGCCGCATTCCGGCATGACGCCCTCAAGTTAGAGGACCCATCCTTGGAGCAGGTCATCGAACTTGCCTACAAATTCGAAATATCTACGGCCGCAGATCGCCGCCTGGAGTCCTGGGCGGATGTGGCCGCAATCCGAACCGACGTAGAGGACACACAGGACGTCGCCGCCATCCAGAGCTCCCAGTCGCGCTCCTCCCGACACCACAACCGGGGACCGCTTCCTCAGAAGGACATCGAACCGGCCCGTTCCGGCAGGGGCACCAAGTCTCGGCAGCAGCAGCGGATCCCGCAGCGCCGACGCCGCAGCCCGCTCCGCCTACCCTCCTGCCCCGCCTGTTATTCAGCACATGAGAGGGAAAATTGTCCGGATCGTTGGGCTGAATGCTCACGTTGCGGCAAGGAAGGACACCTGGCGTCCGTCTGCCGCACCAACACCACCAATGCCAATCCCGGCTCTCGCCGCCCAGGGTCTTACCAAGACAGGTTGAGCGGCGCACCTATGGATATCAATCAGGTAGACACTTCCACAGCATCCAAACTTTTTATTGACGTTACGGTCAATGGCAAGCCCCTGCGCCTACAAGTCGACACAGGAGCAGCAGTCTCATTGCTTAATTATACTACTTATGTGCAAATTGGCTCGCCCCCCCTCTCGCCGGCCCCCAAGCGCCTCCTGACATACAACAAACAGGAAATAGCACTCCTGGGACAGTTCACAGCAAACGTCATGTATAAGTCTGTACATCGTTCAGTCCCCTTTTTAGTAGTTAACAGTTCTCTCACAGCAGACTTATTTGGACTGGACGCTTTCCGCTTATTCGGATTTTCAATTGAGGATAACATACACCTCGTATCTCAGCATGTTCCTTTTCCTGAAGTGGACGCCCTTTGCACCGAGTTTCAGGACCTGTTCTCACCAGGCGTCGGCTGTGCAAAGGACTTCGAAGCATCACTCCAACTCCGGCCGGACGTACGGCCTCGATACTTCCGGGCACGCCAGGTACCCGTAGCGCTTCAACAACCACTTCAGGAAGAACTTCAACGTCTCCAAGACGAAGGGATCCTCCAGCCGGTGCGGTTCAGCCCCTGGGCCACGCCGTTGGTCATAGTTCAGAAGCCAGGACGCCGCTTACGTCTCTGTGGTGACTTTAAGACCACCGTCAACCCGCATCTGCTGGTAGACGACTATCCACTTCCGTAAACTAGCAGGAGGTACCTACTTTACAAAAATTGACCTGGCAGAAGCATACCTTCAAATCCCTTTGGATATCCAGTCCCGACAATACACAGTCATCAACACTCCCTCTGGCCTCTTCCAACTCAACCGGCTCATGTTCGGCTTGGCCAGTGCTCCAGCGATTTTTCAACGGTATCTCGAACAACTTCTCCAGGATATTCCGGGATGCATCAACTATCTCGACGACATAGTCGTCACGGGACCCTCCGCTGCCGAACACATGACCAACCTCCGCCTACTCTTCCTCCGCCTCCGTGCAGCAGGATTAAAATGCAACCTTTCCAAGTGTCAATTTTTTCAACAATCCATTTCCTACCTGGGTCACATCATCGCTCAGGAAGGCATCTCCCCAGCATTTTCCTATGTGGACGCTATTTCCAACTTACCTCGGCCTCAGGATCTACATCAGTTGAAATCTTTTTTAGGCAAGATTTCATACTACAGAAAATTTATACCCTCAGCAGCACAAGTGGCAGCACCCCTGTACCACCTCTGTCGCAAGAATGTCCCGTTCCGTTGGACCCCAGCTTGCGAGACCGCATTCCACACCCTTAAACAGCAGCTCAAGTCCGCAGCATGCCTCATGCCATACACTCCAAACCTCCCCTTGATACTTGCCACAGATGCATCCGATTACGGTGTGGGGGCAGTTCTGTCTCATAAATTACCAGATGGCACGGAACGCCCCGTAGCCTACATCTCCAAAGCCCTATCGGCTGCTCAGCTTAAATATTCTCAAATCGAGAAAGAGGCGCTAGCTATTGTTTTTGCCTGCTCCAAATTCTATTCCCTTTTATATGGGATTTCTTTTCATCTCATTACCGACCACAAGCCACTCCTATCACTATTTGATCCGTCCACACGTCTGCCTACCAAAACATCCCACCGCATCCAGCGTTGGGCACTATTCCTGTCCCAGTTCAGATATACCATGCATTTCCGTACCACCTCCAGGCATGCCAATGCAGACGCCTTATCCAGACTACCGCAGGGACCAGACCTTGCCTTCGACAAGTCGGAACTTCTGGTGTTCCAGATCGACGATGACATACAAGAAGCACTGAAGACATTTCCAGTCACGGCCTCAAAAGTCAGCGGCAGCCACAGGGGAGGACCCCCTCCTCCGTGTCATCCGACACCACATCCAACACGGGTGGCAAACACGTTCCCCTCCACGCCATCATCAAGACCTCAAGTTCTACTACTCCATCCGCCACCAGCTCTCAGTAGTAGAGGGAGTGCTGCTCCGCACAGAACCAAATTCCACCCCCGAGGGTCGTCGTTCCGAGATCCCTACAACCGACAATCCTCCAAACTCTCCACCAAGGACACTGGGGAATTGCCCGCACCAAATCCCTTGCCAGACGCCATGTATTCTGGATCGGCCTTACCACGGATGTCACGAAGATGGTGCGGCGCTGTACCATCTGTGCCCAACAACTGCCCCGCCCCCCTCAAAAGTTCCTTTCCTGGCCGGCACCGTCCGGACCCTGGGAACGCATTCACCTCGACTTCGCTGGCCCATTCCTAGGCCACCAGTGGCTCCTAGTGACGGATGCCTTTTCCCACTTCCCATATGTCGTCCGTTGCTCCACAATCACCACAGAGGTCACCATTTCAGCTCTCACGAAGATCTTTTCCATCGAAGGATTACCATACGCCATCGTCACAGATAACGGACCGCAATTTCGAAGTCGGGAATTCCTATCCTTCTGTACCGCCAACAATATCCACACCTCCTCACCCCGCCCTTCACCCCCAATTAACGGGGAGGCGGAACGGCTAGTCAGAACATTCAAAACCCAAATGACCAAATACACCATTAGTCACAAACTCGAAGAGGCATTGACACTCTTCCTCAGTTCCTATCGAACCACTCCAGTGGGGGCTAACAAAGCCCGGCGGAAGTGCTGCAGGGACCGCCAACCTCGCACTCTCCTCCATCTCCTCTACCCCAGGCCCAAAAGTACAGGGACCTTCTGGCACATTCCGTTTCACCCCGGTGCTCCCTAGTCTGGGCCCGCGGGTTTGGCTCCCGGGCCGGTTGGCTTCCGGGGGTCCTCCAGCGGCCCCGGGGCCGCCAAAACTGTCGACGGTCAGCCTGGAAGGCCGGGTAGCTGCGACGCCATCGAAACACTACGTCCCCCGCTACCCCACGGCACCGTCCTCTTCCACCACGGCACGGCCATCCACTTCTTCCTCTCCTTCCCTGCCACCTCCACCACTCCTGCCGTCTAACCGTTGCTCAGGGACAGTTACAGCGCCACCAACGACGCCACAACCTGTCGGTCGCTCCGACACCCTTCAGCCGCAGCCTCTCGACCACCTGCGGGGACCATCTTCAGCGCCCCCCGTACAGCCCCCGGCCATCGACGCCGACGAACCGATGCCGTTAGCTCCACAAGTACCTCCACCACAACCTGCACCACGACGCAGGTCGGCACGCATCGCCAGGGGAACAGCTCCGTACTCCCCTGGAGGTAGCCTTCATAGTCTGCTCCAGGGCGCCGCGGCAGACGACCTCGCAGACGTCGCAGACGTCGCACATCGCTTCCCCCCCCCCCCCGGGAGGGAGGTATGTTCAGTCTGCCAGTAAAGGCCCCTGCCAGGCAGACCTCACACACAACGCGCCTGCACGCCGGGATACATATACGACTCCAAACAGGCGCAGAGACATCAAAACAAACCAGGAAAACAAATAGAATCATCTAGAAGCTAAGTGGGACTATTTCTTACAGAGGTCGCCGTACTACCACACAACGGAATTCCTGCGCCAGGCCGCCTATATAAGCGTAGCCGGCCGCTCCACCGCCAGTTCCGGCCTGACCGCGGAACCAGCTTCAACTACAGAAGACCACCGGAAGTTCGCGAGAAGTAGAAGCCGTCTCTCTCTACCCCGGATCAGGACCAGGCTAAATTTCTCGACGGTCATCCGCTAACTGTACCACATTTGTTATTGTTTACAGTGTTTTGTGTACATAGTAATAAACCTCAAGGAACCATTAAGTGTAGTTCACTTCACCCACCTTATATTCATAATTAACCTTTTTTCGAATGTTCCCTCCACTAACAAATTAACCAACCCTGCATGTCTCAAAACATGATCTACTAACCTGTCCCTTCTTCCTGCAGGACTCTTCCACAAACTTCTTTCCTAACCTCTCATTTCCAAAACTAGTTTATTTCATACTTTATCTGTCCACTTTATTTTTAGCATCCTTCAAAAGCACCACATTTCAAGTGCATCAATTATCCTTCTGTCTGGTTTTTCTGAAGTCCAAGTTCACTACCATAAAGTGTGGTGTTCCACACAAAGAGTTCTTTCTGAGTCCTAGTACAATAGTTGATACTAAAAGATTTCTGTTTTTCATGAAGGCTCTTTTTGGTACTGCTATTCTGCTTTTAACATCATTCCTGCTTTGGCCATCAATTGTAATTTCACTGCCTAGGTGGCAAAATTTACTAACTACTTCTATCGCCTCTCACCCTATTTTTATATTTAATCTACTAGTATTATAATTGATAAAGTTGCGATGGAGCGCCTGCTCCGATAGCAATCTCCCTACACCCCATCCCTTTCCCCTTCCAATGTACTTTAGCCCTCTACTAATGTTTACTTTAAATTCTTTCAATGTTTCCGGTAAGTTATTCATCACTTCTCTTGGCAATTTATCTTCTACATTTCATCACTTTTGTCTTGCTTTGGTTTATACTTAGTCCCAAATCTCCCTTCAGTATTTTCTTCATGATACTCAATAACTTCTCAATATCTTCAACCTATTCTACTAACAAGACAATGCCATCAGCAAATTGTAGCATACTGATTGTTTCTCCTTGAACATTTATGCCACATTCAAATCTTTTTTTCACTTCCTTTATTGCTTCTTCTACATGCAAGACAAATGAATATTAATGGGGATAGACTACAACCTTGTCTCACACCCTTTTTAACTGATGCATGTCTATCATGATTTCCTACTTTTATTATAGCTACTTGATTCTTATAAAGAGTATAAAGTATCCTTCAGTCTCTGGTATTTTAGACCTGACTTCTTTAAAATTTTGAACATCTTGTCCTACCTAAAATTATCAAAAGCTTTTTCTAAATCAACAAACGCCATAAAAGTAGCATTGTTTTCTTGATCCGCCCATCAAGTATTAATCTTAACGCCAGAATTGCTTCTCCTGCACAGGTTTTTTTTTACCCCAAACTGATCTTCACCTATTATATCTTCTACTACTAAATATTATCCTGGTCAGTAATTTTGAAGCATATGATGTTAAACTTATAGTGCGATAAGTCTCACATCTGTGAAATTGTGCTTTCATTGGAAGTGTGAAGATGACACTTTTATCAAAATCAGTGGGAATCTTTCATGTATCATAACTTTTTGATATAAGTTTGAATAATCTTCGTGTTCCTTTTTCTCTTACGGATTTCAGAAGTTCTGCAGGAATCTCATCAATTCCAACTGCCTTATTTGCTTTCAAGTCATTCAGAGCTCTATTAAATTCTGTCCTTAAAACAGGTTTTCGACATCGCCTTCCTTTTCCACTACGCTATTGTTCAAATCATTCCCATCATAAAGTTTTTCAATGTATTCCTTCCATCGGTTAGCTCTATCATCTGGGCTTAAAAGAGGTTTCCCATCGGCAGCTTTGAAATTACACCTCTTTTCCTCATTTCTCCAAAATTCTGTTTGATCTGCCTGTATGCAACATCTACTTTACCTATGACAAGTTCTTTTTCTACTTCTACACACTTTTCTTGTAGCCATTTGTCATTTGCTTTTTTGCATTTCCTGTTTGTTTCATTTTTAAATTTCCTGTATTGCTCCCTTCCTACTTCATCCGGAGCATTTTTGTACCTTCTCCTCTGATCAACTCCAAAAAATTCCTGTTATCCAAAGTTTTTGGGCAGCTTGTTCCCTAAAGCCTAATGTCTCTTTTAGCTTTCATTATTTCGGTCTTTAATGTATTCCATTTGTTCACAGTTGAGCCCTTTTCAGATTTACTACTTAGACCCATGTCTAACATTTCTGCAAACTATCCTCTCATGTTAGATTGTTTCAGTTTATTCACTTCAAATCTGTTCTGCTTGTATTGTTCTTGAATTTCAGCCTGCACTTCATAACTGTCACAGTATATGACTGCTCCTGGGTACTTTTTACAGTCTAGAACTTGATTCATGAATCTCTGTTTGACCATGATATAATCTAGCTGATAACTGCCTGTATCCCCTGGACATTTCCAGGTGTATTCCTCCTAGCATGATTCTTAAATAGAGTGTTCGCCAAGACTAGTTAATAATATCTTTCACAAAATTCTAACAATCTACTTCCTCCCTCATTTCTTTCTCCTAAACCAAAACTTCAAACAATATTCTCCTCTTTTCCTTCTCCCACTACCGCATTCCAATCACCCTTGACTATTAGATTTTCCTCCCCCTTATATATTGGATTAATCTCCAATTTCAGCATAAATTTTCTCTATTTCTTCATCATCTTTCTGTGATGTTGGCATGTACACTTGTACTAACATGGTTGGGGTGCGTTTAGTTTCTAGCCTCATCAAAATAATCCTGTTACTAAACTGTTCACAAAAACTCACCCATTTCCCTACTCTCTTATTCATTACAAATCCTACACCAGTAATTCCATTGACAGCTTGTGTGCTAATTATCCCGTATTCCCCAACCAGAAATCCTGTGCGTCCTTCCATTTAATCCCAACATCATCTAATTTAAGTTGTTCCATCGCCCTTTTTAAGTTTTCTAACCTGCCTGCCCTATTCAAACTTCTAACATTCCATACTCCAACTCATAGAATGTTTCAATCCATTCTGATGACTCCTCTCTGAACAGTCCCCACCCGGAGATCTGATTCGGAGACTCTTTTACCTCCGGAATATTTTTTTTCCAGGAAGAAGCCATCATACTATATGTAATTTAAGAGCCTCGGGATACCCGTTGGGTCTTTAAAGCAGTGGTCTCCCGTTGCCTTCTGCATACCCGTGCCATTGATCATTTCTGATTCGCCCGCCTTTAGGGGCTGTTTCCAATCCCAAGGGCAAGAGGGTGTCCTGGACAGCTCCCCACTCTTCTGCCCTCCTTTTGGAGGCCGTTGGCAGCATTGGGTGACTCCTTATACCGGGAATCTTTCAGTTGCCAGAACCTCGTCTGTGCAAACAGGGTGCACCACGTGAAGGAGAGGTTGACATTTGGTTGGAAGAGTCTAATGTAGTCTCTCCCTAACCCTTGCATCCCAAACTTTGTTATAAATCCAAATTACACTTATGTACCCATTAATAATAGTTTTATTTGTATTATTATGAAGGTGCTTATGCATAATTGACTACATGTAATATATATACCTGTTTTAATATTTCAATCATTAAATGTTAAGCTTCTTTTTTTGTTGGAATATTCCTTGGAATTAATTTTTCCACAATGCTAGCAACGATTCATACTATTCTATGAATTGAATTATAAATTCCTTCGAATAACTTCATACATTGCCCATTTGAGAGATCTGCTGTCTAAAAAAACTGTGAAAAACTGAAAATTGTGCAGTCCAATCTTCAGCAAGTCAACAATTGTACAGGCCGCACTTTCAAGTTTGCATGTGCTACTATGTTTCTGGCTACATGCTCTGTCTTCCTTTTGCAAACTAGTTTAATCAGGTAAGAGTGCAGGAATATGGAGCGTGTAACCAGAGTGTTAGTTTATTCTAGATGCTATAAAAAATTTCAAAGGTAAATATCACACATCTGAACTGATTCAAAAATTAATTCAACGTGAAATTAGATAAACATAATTTCACATCTACATGAATAATTTGACATCTGGCATAGATTGATGTGGAAGAGCAGACTGAAGAATTATAAAAATCGATATAGAGTTTGAAGGGACAAGTTTTGAAGTAAATTTATTTTTTATTGAAATGTGAAGAAGAGTTCAAGAGTTGCTGAAATTGCAGCTGAGCAGCCCAGCAATGTAACAACAACATTCACTCAAATGAAAATAAAATTAAAGTGGGATAAGCTAGTAACAGTTATGGTAAAATGCCTGTATTTCAAGATTTTCACCACACATTTCTTGGTTTTATAGAGGAATACGTGTCAATGGATAACACTTGCTTACATGTTTAGTGGATGATAAGGCACATCAAATTGCTAGCTACTGAATTTATTTAAAATCTAAATTATCACTTTAAATAGTGTTGAAATTGAATTGATCATAAAACTTCGACATTTGCTTATTAACCTACAAGAATTAAGGATTTTCATCAATTGGCCAAGCTTATGAAAGGCATTTGGTGATTTAATGTGGGATTAATTTAATTTCAAAGTTAATTTGGAATACACAAGGGTGTCAGAAGAGAAGTGCTTGATGGGGGGGGGGGGGGTTATACTTTGTAGCACTCTTCATTGAACTTTTATTTGTCTATGGCAGGACTGCTATTTTTGCAGTAACATAAGATTTTTGTAATTGTGTGACAAAATGTAAATTTTTATGTTTTACTACTTAATCCACTTTTAATTATTTGAAGAGATTTAATGTATGTAATTTTGTACCAGTAACTGGTACCAGCTGTAAATGGGGAATTGTAATATGAACATGTTTAGATGATTCTTCTGAAACTGAATGGACAGAAGAGAGACAATTAGGAGGGAAATTCAAAAAGAAAAATGCCCCTCGTTTTTTGAAGACTCAGTTCCAAAAACAAGTGACTTTTTTGGGAGCGGGGAGGGGAGGAGGGGGTGTGTTTGTAAAGTGACGATGGTTAAGAGTGCAAAATTGGCGAGCTGTTTTGGTACAGGGGTCAGGCCGGCAGAGGGTATGCTAGCCGGCAAGACAGGACAGTGAATTTCAGTGTTATGCAAAGAAAAAAAGATTAGGGTGGACAAGCTACAACAAGAAACAATCTCTAGCGTGCTAGGTGATAAAGAAATACATGATTGGCCGGTTAGACCATTATTATTATAAATCAGTTAGACCAAGTGACAATCAAGAAGAATTACGATTGACTGCAAGAGGAACAAGCAACTGAACAGCCATGTTGTTAGGACAGTATTTTACAAATGACTGTGTGGATATAATGAGCCTGTCGTTCCGTGGTTGATCTGCACGGGGACCTTGTGGAGTGTTGGCCACCCTGAGGGCGTTTTCCTCTATTCCGCAACACCATAATGTGAGGTGTAAAGACTGCCAAATTTGTTTGATAGCCCAGTCTGACAAGTTTGTGCAATTTAGGGTGTCATTTTGTAATTACAAACCTGCTTACTTTAAGATGAGTATATGGAGGCATTTGAGGCTAAGGTGATCCGTAATCACTATCTAATACCTTCTCTATGGCTGCGTTACATGGACAACACCTTTTTAATCTGGCCACATGGGCAAGAATCGCTCCAGGCCTTCTTCCAACACTTAAACAGTGCCCACAACAAAATTAAGTTCACCATGGAAGTTGAGATGGACAAACAACTTCCCATTATGGACGTGATACTGAGGCGGAAGGAAGATGGATCCCTGGGCCATGGAGTTTATCACGAGCCAACAGACACGAATTGCTATTTACATGCAGCCTCTCACCACCATCCAGCAGTGAAATGCGGAATTTTAAAAACTTTAAGTGTTCGTGCTTCCACAGTAAGTGACGATGCGAGCCGTGGAAAAAGTAATTTTGAAGGAGACATTCTGGCTAATGGCTACAGCCTTAACGTTATTACTAAGGCCATCACAAGGCTTGAACCTCAAGCACTCCTTGTGATCCAGCACTGGAAGTTGAAGCCAGAAGACAAACAGAAGGACCCATGGCAGTATTACCATAAGTTCAGGGCGTGACAGATAAAATCGGCCGTCTTCTAAAGAAGAAAAATATCCGCCCAATATACAGAGTGCCTAGGAAGATCTTTGATGTACTCAAAGGTCAAAGACAGGAGGGAGAAACTGCAGGCAGCGGGCGTGTACCAAATACCCTATAGCTGTGGCCAAGTGTATATTGGCCAGACGGGTCGGACGGTCAAGGAAAGGTTGTGTGAACACATAAGACATCTTAAAAATAACGATGTCAGCAAATCAGCTGTAGCTCAACATTCGGCCGACAGTGGGTATGCAATTTTTATTTAGTGACACTAGTGTACTTGTTCATCAAAGCATATGGTGGTCCAGGCGTATCAGAGAAGCGCTGGAAATTAAAAAGAGACCAAATAATATGAACGCGGACGGCGGGCTACAACATGACCAAATGGTCATGCTTGCTTAGGAAAACGTGGGATGCAAGCCCCATTGGACAGGCCACGCTGGCGGCGGTAGCTTGAGTGACGTCACTCCAAATGGTTAGCATGCTTTCCGGGAGCTATATATAGGCGACAGCGATCCCAGCTTTGACAGTCCTCTGAATAAGGCCGCAAAATGATGGCCGAACTGTTAGGTTTTAATAAATTAACGCGGTTCTATCCGGACAACCAAGATAACATCAACAACTGCGGAAGTCTGCGCACCCATATAGATGACATATTTATGATCTGGACCCATAGGTGAAAACCTCCTTCTTGACTTCTTGTACTCACTGAATAACTTCTCCTCCTTAAACTTCACCTGGCCTACTCTCAGACTGACATCACTTTTCTGGATGTAGACATCACTGTACAGAATGGTCACTAACACACCTCTGTCCACATAAAACCCACTAACCTACAACAATATCTTCATTTTGATAGCTGCCATCCATATCATACAAATGTTCCATTCCATACAGCCTAACCATTCCAGGCAAACGGATCTGCTGATCATGAGTTTTTTACTCTCTACACCAACATACAAACGAGTGGCTAAACCAGCAATCATCGGAGATTTTCCATCGGCGTCGGGAATCAGCAATAATTTTCCGTCAGTGAGCGGGTTTTCTTCGGCCCTAGAAGACCGACATCTTCCAGCAGTGGAGTGCGAAAAGTGTGATTAAGTGTTTTAATCAGTGAAAAAAGTGTGTTTATTGCGGAAAAAGGGCTGCTAGCTGAAATTTAATGTGACGAAAAGTATTTAAGTGATATAACAGTAAGTACTGAATATTCAAATATTTGTTTTTGGCATGTTATTTGGTGGCAGGTTAGAAAAATTTTAATTCTTCGTAACTTTGTTTTCATGTTGATTTTGCTAATTACTGAAAATGGCTGATAGTCAGAATCTACAAGCATTTCTAGAATCTTTTGTAGCCACACTTGACAGCAAATTTTCTGAATTTAGGAGTGAGTTAAGGAGTGATAATGAAAGCAAATTCTCTTAAATCAATAGTAATTTGACAGTAAGTTTTCTGAATTTAAAAATGAGTTAAGTCTTGATAGAAAATTTTCTGAAATCAATGGTAAGTTTTCTCAACTGCAACAAAACAATGATACAAAATTCTCTGAATTAGCTGAGTGTTTTGATGAGAAAATAAGTAAGCATTTCAGGGTTTTAGTTCTCAATTCAAAGAGAATCTTAGCAATTTAGATTCTAAATTGGGGAAAGCAATAGTAGATTGTCAGGAGAAATTTGAGAAGGTTACAGAAATTTGTGAACAGAATAAGACTGAGTGTGTCAATTTGATTATAAAGGTGAAGGAAATCAGAGAAGATTGTGATAAGATGAGGGAGAAATATGTCACTTTATTCCAAGCCAGTGATGTTAAAGCTACTGAGTTGAGACAGGAAGTATTTGGTGTAGGGAAAAATATTAATGCATTGGCACATCAGCAGGAACAGCTTACCATGGATTGGAGGCAACCTAATCTAATGTAAATCAGTTGGAGAAAAAGTTTGCTGGGTTGCAGATTCAGTTAAGTCAGGTTCCCTTAACAGGTAATACAATTCTCAGTAATGATGTTAAGGAAGAATTTGAATTCTATGATGACAGTGGAAGAATTCACCCTATTGAGTTTATAGATAATTTTGAAAGGTCGGACTATTTTAATTTGTGAGTGGAGACTTTCCCGGCATAGTGATTAAATATAATCTTCACGGTGTTCAGCCGGATGGTGTCAAGTAACACGACGTTTCGACAGCAAGCTCGGCTATCTTCATCAGGTATCGGTGTCTGCTGGCTGTCGTAAGCTGGCTGTCGCCGTGTCGACTGACTTAGCTCCTCGACGCACCTCCTTATCTACCTGCCCGCGTGGGGTGTCCGACCAATCAGAGCGCACCCCCCCACCAGGGAGTGCCAGCGGTCCCGGCCGGTGGGAGACCCCCCCCCCCCCCCGTGATTGGTCGATGGCTAGTCCGCGGATACCCGCGCCGCCCGACTGGTGTCATTAGCCGCTTCGACGGCGTGTTGTGTCCTGCTTCGCTCTCGTCGGAGGTCGTTAATAACGGGACTCCGGGCTTCACTCAGAAAGAGCCCGCCGTCCCTATTTATGTTCTGGTCGTTCAGTCGAATCTCCTACGCCTCCTTTATGACCGAGTCTCAGAAAGTGGAGGCCCTGGTCAACACTACCGTTTTGTCATACTCAAGCTTAAAAAGTTGGCCCTATCAGAGCATGCTTTCGACCATGAGCAAACGATTGAGTTTGACAAAACGTAGTGTTGACCAGGCCACTTTCTGGGACTCGGTCATAAGGAGGCATTGGAGATTCGACTGATGACCAGAACATAAATAGGGATGGCGGGCTCTTTCTGAGCGAAGCCTGGAGGCCCATTATTAACGACCTCCGACGAGAGCGAAGCAGGACACAACACGCCGTCAATGCGGGTAATGACAACAGTCGGGCACCGCGGGTATCCGCGGACTAGCCATCAACCAATCAGGGGGGGGGGGTCTCCCACCGGCCGGTACCGCTGGCACTCCCTGGTGGGGCGTGTGCACTCTGATTGGTGGGACGCCCCACGTGTGCAGTATATAAGGAGGTGCGTCGAGGAGCTAAGTCAGTCGACGCGGTGACAGCCAGCAGACACCGGTACCTGATGAAGACAGCCGAGCTTGCTGTCGAAACGTCGTGTTACTTTGACACCATCCGGCTGAACACCCTGAAGATTATATTTTAATTTGTTACCCGACAGTAAGAAAATTGCACTTGTGTGTAAACATCTAAAGTCTTATGCTAGGACATGCTAGGGAAGTGAATGACTATAAGCTGTTCAACGAAATTTTCTAAAACATTTTTGGTCGACTAGTAGGCAGATTCAGGAAAAGAGAGAGTTGATGACTGGTAGGCCCTATAAACCTGGTAGGGAAACTCAGCATGTTTTTTTTCACAAATGTTGAATCCGTTGTAAATATTTAGACCCATCCTTATGGGGATGAGGAATTCATTGATTTGATAGGAGGTAGGCTATCTCAGCAGACAAGGAATTTAATTGCCACTTTGGATATAATACATGTGGATAATGGTTTCTGATTGTTGAGACACTGGGTGCCCAGGAGTCATTCAATAAACAACATTACCACCATCAACACCATAGGAGGGGCAGCAGGAGTCCACCTAGAAGGGGTAACGGGTCAAGGGATAATAGGTCCAGGGGAAGAGTTCGTGATAATTACGCAAGGAGGAATGATAATGTGGGAATGTGGGAGTGAGAGAACAGAACCCTCAATCTG